>CM053787.1:509940606-510540606 GCA_028749045.1 Cupressus sempervirens | reverse complement strand
ACAGTGCAAACCCTGCATAGTTTCAGTTTCTGAAAATGCACAACCGCATTTGGAAGACGGTGGGGAAGATTCTGAAATGTACTCCATGGTGATCTTTAGAGGCAAGAGAAAACCACCAAAACTTGATATGATCAAGGAGGATAATTGTAATTGCCTTAGCAGGGCTACGGTGGCCAACAAGAATCGATAGACACGATGTGAATTCCTGATAGAAATGACAAATGAAAATTCACAATGCATAAATTGGATTTCCTACAAAAGCGGATTAGATCTCATGTACGATATGCAGAGGACTGTGCCTTATACAATGAATCGGATGACCCACTTCAACTTTAGCTTCTCTTGATCACCCAAATGATGATTCAGCTGCTTGATATAGATTTATGGGGTCGTAAGCATTCTTCTTTGTTGGAAGAAACTTGATCAATTCATTACTACACAAAACCTATAACTGAAAGTGTTATTCCCATCCGCTAAATATGTGTTGCTTGATTTGTTATTTCAATCCCCAATTTGTGATTTTTTCAGTTAAGGTTTAGGACAATGTCCCTTGCAACCAAAAATATCAATAGATAGTTTTAGAGCTGTAATTTCCGGCAAATCTTTAAGGAGCTGTAAATGAAAATTAAATATTACATTTATGTTTTAGTAACATACGTATTAAATTTTCTTACTAAAGCTAAGAGAAAAGGGTTATCAAGTAAGAAAAAATTGTACACACTTCCTCACTTTCAAAAGCTTTTGCTTTTCCATTTGTTGTAGAATTTATATGGAGATGTTGAGATTTAAGGTATAGATGGAGGTGATAGAGAAAGGGTTGAATAATGTTTACATTTTATTTTAAACTAGGTAGGCATTCTTAGGTTTCTGAAATGAGGAAATTGCCAAGGGATCAAAGGGGCCTAGATATAATAAAAATTAAATTTAATATTCAAAATTAATAAATATTTTAAAATATATCTCTTAATTAAAAAATATAAATGATTATATTAATTAAATGTATATTTATTTTTCATATTTTGATATTGATTTATTTTATCAAATATATTTAAAATAATACATGAAATACTTACATTAGAAATCATAGTAAATAAATGAAAGATATATTATTTTTTGATTAATGTAACTATAATTAATTTAGAGATTTTTTAAAATAATAATCTAAATGTAATTTTATGGTTTTTTGTTTGAGTTGTTTACCAACGAAGTCACATAATGCTTGAAAAAAGGGAAAGGGGGACATCTAGATGAATAGAAAGATGTAGATATAAGGGGGAAAGTGAGAGAAACAAATAATGATAGAGAGGAAGATGGAGAAATCAATGGAGATGGAGGTGGGTGTGTGTGTGTGTGTGTGTGTGTGAGAGAGAGAGAGAGAGAGATGTGTCTAAATATGGAGGGTGGGAGGAAGACAGAGATAAAGATGGATATAGAGTAAGAGGAGTCAGAGAAAAACAGATAGAGAGATAGAGATGGATTGAGATGTAAAGATAAAAAGAGGTCTAGGGAGATACCTTCTTCAACCCTTCATCTCTCTTGCAAACATAGGCTCGATATAGACCTTATCTATGGCATAACTGTATGCAAAAGAAAAGCCAAAATATTTCTTAGTTTACCTTCCGGTGTACCCATTGCACATGAAGGTGCAATTGCTAGTTGTAAAAAAGATCTCCTTTTGCTAAGGCTGGATTTGTACAGTAAATCCAAGCAGCTATACCATGGCTGTCTCCCAAAAGGGTTTCCACATAAAATCTCATGTACCTTATTTGTGTGGTTTCTTTCAATTATGGCATCATAGTTGTTAAATATTAGGTAAGCGAGAAAGTTGGTTTTATACTGATTCACCCCCCTCTCAGTATAAGAGTGTGTTTTCTTCATACATGGTATCCACTGTGTCTCTACAATGACATGTAGATCAATCATAAGTCTTAGGTATAAAGCCCATTTGCACAACCTTAACAGGCAAACACTGAATTTCACACAGTGAAGATGGTTGGTATACTTAACCTTAACAGGTAAACACCGAATTTCACACAGTGAAGATGGTTGGTATACTTCTGAGGACAACTAAATATGTTAGAATCCTTTAGCTTAATGATATTCTGTTTATATTGAAGATCCTGGTAAATTTTACTAATTGGTGCTGGCTTAACTGTGACTAATTTCTGTCCAGAACATTTAAGGATCACAGAGAAACTATCATCACTTGCAATTTACAAAAGAAATTCAAGCACCAAGCAATTAACAAGATACTAGAAAGGTCAAAGAGAAAACCTTCCTTCCAATGAGATCATCCAAACCGAAGCTTATGTTCAGAAGACAATTTAAGTACAGCTATAAACTGAATTATAAAATACACCATAACTGATCCTTTGTTGTCTCTAGATACAAAAAGTAGTGATTGCAGTTTTACACTTACATCATTCAACTTTTTATAATCAACATCCTTCCGTTGTCTTCTCCCTGAAAGCAAAAATTCTGGACCACCATTCACATCAGAGTCCAAACAAATTGGGCCATCTTCTCCATTTTCCTCATCAGTGAACCTGCACCTCTTCTTTCCCTTAGAGATGTATCCATTAAGATCATCTATTAAGGAGGCTTCTGATGCATTGTCACTTGTGTCAGAAGAATCGGAGCTTGCACATGAATTGGAATTACTTGTATCATTCTCGTAACCTGTTTCGTTCCTATTTTCTTTCTTCTCTGGATCATAATCATCATCTTCTGAATCATCTGATGGCCATTCTTCACCAATTCCAACAGGCATATTTTCGCCATTAGCAACTTTAGCTGCTTCGTCAAAAATTTCCTAACCACATTAAACATGTATCCACAAAATTCATAAAACATTCAAAACGTGAATATAGAATATAAATATACATACAAGTGATGGAGAGTTACATTGCCTACAAATTGCAATCCTTTTGCTTAGGACATTCATAGCATCCTTACAAATCTGTTTCTTTGCTACTCACCTCCCAGCTATCTTCAACTGTAAACTGTGTCCCCAAATGAGCATTGATGGCTTCTAGTGCCTCCAACTTACACTCACAAACTTTACAAAGCCAACCCTGATCTCCAGGGGGGACTGACAAAAAAACAAAGAAGCTCAACAAATAATTTGCATTGACTATTTGAACATGATCTAAGGAAAAGCATTTTCAAGAAATACTTGCAATCTTCTATTACTTAACATACCCTAAAACTCAAGTGCAATACATGAATCTAGAGAGAAAACTTTCCTATACTGCTGCAATTCATAGTTCTTATAATGAGCTTACCAGCAGTGATCGCACGAGAAATTACTTCAGCAAGCAACTAATAAGATTAATAAAGCTAGTTCATCACAGTAGATGTATTTTAACTTTCTTATTTATAACAGTCCCTATAATTCCCAATCTACCTTGAACTGGTCTTAAAGGTCTCATGACATTTTACAATACAAAGTGTTTCTTTTCCTTTTTAAACAAGTTGTATAAAGTATAAACACACAAACCCAATGTAAAAAAATACAAAATTTGATCAAATAAAAAGGAATCTGAACAAAACTTGTAATCTCAAAACAATTCAAATTTCACTTACTATTTTCAGTAGCCAAAGGTGGATCCAGACAGTTTTGATGAAAGCCACGGTTGCAAGCTCCATCACATAATATTATGTCATTGTCTGGGCAAGTATCTTGTGTTTTGCATTTTGCACAAAAAATCTGTGAATCAAGGTAAAAGAGAGGAAGTGAGACATGATAGACATCTCTATAAGCAAAAACTCAAGGATAAATTGTAAAAAACAATATGTTTACTCCATATGGAAAAATCATGTTCCTGTTCATTCTAATAAATGATATAAATGGAGAAGCAAAGAAAAATCCTCAACAACAGAAGAATAATAACCAAATCTTACTTCCAGTAGCACAAAAGCAAGTTCAGACCCTACTTACATGTTCATGAAATACACGTCCTTCTGGATCAACAACAGCATCAGCAATACGTCCTTCTGAGCCTAACAGATCAAGCTGATGCACAGCTTCACGAATTCCAAGCTTGTATTTCAGAATTTGGCTTTCGGCCCTTTGCAACTCCTTCTCTGGCCTGATTTTTTCCCGACTGAAAAGAAAATGATCCGCCCATTCACTCAAGTGGTACCACCATCCACAAGCTCATAATTCCAAATATAGCATACATGAAGCTTAATACAAAATTGAATGCAAATGAAACATGAACATCATGATAAAGATAATTCTGAAAACAGTGTGAGTTCATACAGCATTAATATTAGTATTGTAGATGATCAGGTAGTCAATTTAATTGGGAGTCTGTGGACACTCAGTGCACTTATGAGACAACATAAGATTTTAAAGTTCTTAAATATCAGAAGTCCAGCATTTTGCATGTTATATTTACATTCCACATAGGTTGCATCTTGTCTTCTTTCCAAACAAGCTTGTAAAGAGACCAAATGGACAGCAATGACCAAAAATCTTGCAAATCAAGACTCGTATTCAGCTTCTCTTGCCACCATGGTTGTAAATTCCAGACTGCACAAGATTCCCATCATTTTGCTCCAATTTCCAGTTTGTATGCCTCTGATTCTTCATTACCACAACTTTTAACTATTCGAATCACAAACATGCAGACTTCTTATGTGACCACAATACCAAGAGAAGAGCTATGAAACAAAATTTTTTAATATAATTTGTAATCCATGATAGATGCAATAAATTATGCAAATGGGATTAGCTAAAGTGGCCAATTACCAAACATTTCATAGCAAAGCCTTGTGTTCAAATCCCTGGAGACACTAAACAACAAATGGAGCCGATTGTGTGTAGGTCAAGGAAGATTTATAAAATCAAAAAAAAAATGTTTAAATGTGGGATACATACGATGGATATCACTGTAAAGTTAAACCCAGCCAAATTCCCCAAAAATACTACTCAACTGACATTTCTTATGGACGGCAATGACAACTAAATACAAAAATGTACCACAAAATATTCATGCACAAAATAGAGACACCAATTTTACATGGATAAAGAATGTAACAGAAAAAAACTCCAACTAAAAAGTATAATAGATTTATTTTCCTAAACAATATTATGTCTTGCAGATGATTTGTTCTCGATGGAGTGTGGCAGCACTAGCAAGAACTCCTACAGTTTGCTTTGGCAGAATAACATCTTGTGCTTTGCTGATATTTGCTTATTTTCAGCTCAGTATCTGGAAAAAATATTAAAGCATCAGTGTACCTATAAAATCAAATTCTCTATAGTCCAACAAGTAACAGTTTGAGCATTTGTTTTCTCACATTTCTGATAATGTTCCAGACATAACCCCTCACATCCCATGGACATTTTTCTGCCTATTAATAATGACCATAACAATTTTGCTACCTTTTCATTCTTGTCCACTGAAGCCTTAGGCAGCATAATGAGGGGCAGATAATGGTATTGATAACATCTGACTCTGATGTTTGCTGGGATTTGAAGGGGTCTAACATTGATTGTTCACATTGGTACTCAATTGGGGAAAACAATATTCAAGTACTCTGCAGTTTCTTTTGATGCATTGCTTGTATCTGAGACATAAGATATCAGTCCATTCATCATATATAAAATTGTATAGCAAATGTTTGATTAAAAGGTTCTTGCGAGGAAGTGGGATAATCAAAGATTCTTAATGTGATTCTAAAACCTTTTCCAACTATTGCTTGTTAACGTTTGTAGCTGTGAAAGAGATCAACTAACTGTGATGGTCCTTTTGTGTGATTCTCTGAAACTGTTTGAGCTCGAGCTGTAGAAGTTTTATATGTCGTTATGTTGCTCGTGTATTGGAAATGAGTGTTCATGCCGCATAAGGTGTTTGTGGTGTGTTTGCCTTCATCTAAAACTTTCTCAATGGGTTTGTGCATTCCCTGATGCCAAGTCGTCACTGACTTGGTACCGTGTGTGTGCCTCACCCAGTTCATGGGTAGTTTCTCATTCAAGAATGTTGATTTAAGTCATTAAGGGATTGCCTCATATTCGAAAGGCAGTTACGTATGCCAAGTACTGTTGTCTATTGGTATACATGATATTATTATTCAGGACGTGTGCAAAATCAATAGATAAAAAATTATGCAGAACAAGTTTTGACAATTGCTGTTTTGGACTAATCTTTAATGCCTCTTCTTTGAATCGACGGGCTCTCTTCATTTTTGTGCACAGGTGATAGATTTAATAATATTACATTGAGTTTATGTTTGAATTTTTCTTCTGATATCGGGGTGCTCTATGGTCTGGAGATATTCCTCTGTTTTGTTTTTTGCAGCGATTCTCATCTGATGATTATTATATACTAGTTTGTTCTTGAGCTGTATATCTATGTGTGTATCCTTATAATATAAGCTGGATGCCCGTTCGTATGTCTTTTGGAGAGCAGTATTCTTGTGTGATTGCTTAATCAGGAGTTGTCTGATTGACTACTGGTTACATGCAGCATATGTATTGTTGATTGAGTTTTAAAGACATTTAAAAAGGCAGATAAGTTGTAATTGGTTTTACAATTCTAATTTAAATCCATCTTTTGTGGGCTGGGTTTTTCGCCCTCAAGTGGAGGGTTTTCCCAAGATAATCTCTGGTGTATTTGTGTTCTTATTTTATTTGTGATTTATTATGCTATTCTGGTTCCTAAATTTAACATGGTATCAGAGCAGGTCTCTGAAAAAGATCTAAAACCAGAATAGAACGATTGAATATTTTAAGGTTGAAAGCAGAATCAGAGGGAGTCTAACTTGGACGAGGAGGTCAGGAGATTGATGCAAGTGCTTAAAGATTAAGAGAGAGCTTGGGCTGCAGAGAGAGTGTCAAATCCTTTGCAAAGGATCAGCAAGCTCATGTAGTTGTGTGTTTGCAAAAGCTCTTTGTAGACATTGGAGGCAAATGTATTTCATCGTGAAAATCAAATTTGTGAGATTACTGCCCCTGCTGAGAGTGTCAAAACCTTTGCAAAGGATCAGCAAGCTCATGTAGTTGTGTGTTTGCAAAAGCTCTTTGTAGACATTGGAGCCAAATGTATTTCATTCTGAAAGTCAAAATTGTGAGATTATTGTCCCTGCTGATAGGGAGTGCTTGTTGAGGGAATCTCAGAATTCAATAGGTTCTTTCATATGCTTTAATGAATTCTCCTCTACGGGAGAAGCTCGAGGTGCAATTCCTTGTTAATGAGTTCCTCTCTGCGAGAGAAGTTCAAGGTGAAATCCCTTGTTAATGAATTATTCTCTGCAAGAGAAGGTCAAGATGAAATCCCTTATTAATGAGTTATTTTGTGCAAGAGAAGTTCAAGGTGAAATCCCTTGTTAATGAGTTCTTCTCTACGAGAGAAGTTCGAGGTGAAATCCCTTCTTCCACCATCTGCGAGTAGGTATGGTGGATCCACCATCAGTGAGTAGGCATAGTCGGATGCATTCTTCTCTAAGAGAAGTCTGAGGTGACAGCTTTTGTTCCACCTTCTATGAGTAGGTATGGTGGATCCACCCTCTGGGAGTAGCCATGGTAGAAGTCATGTGTGTAACTCCATTACTTTATTTTATGTATTTTTGACTCACCCTCTACAAGTGGCTATGGTTAAGATACACTCTTAACATATTAATGATTTCTCTCTTGCTAAGGGTGAGTGTTAAAGTTTGTAATTGCGAGACATCAACTACTTGTGATGGTCCTCTGTGTGATTCTCTGAAACTGTTTGGGCTCAAGTTGTAGAAGCATTATATTGTTGTTAAGTTGCTCTTGTATTGGATATGAGTGTTTGTGTGGCATAAGGTGTGTGAGGTGTGTTTACCTTCATCTTTGTTGTCTCGATGGTCGTTGACTTTGCGCCATGTGTGTGCCTCACACAATTCGCTTGCCATTTTATTTGGAAGTTAATGTCATCATTTTCTCATTCAAGAACATCGATTCAAGTCTTTAAGGAAATTATGTATGCCAAGTATCATCGTTCGTTGGTATTCATGAGATTATTATTCAAGATGTTAGCAAAATCGATATATAAAGATTTATGCAAAACAGGTTTTGACAACTATTGTTTTGGACTAATCTTTAATTCATTTTCTTTGAATCGACAAGCTCTTTTCATTTTTGTACGCATTATCACTCGTCTTGATTAAGTAAAAACAGGTTTTAAAGGACCCAAAACCATTACAAAATAACAAAAGTCTAGACATAAACAAGAGATGTAAACATCACAGAAAAGCAGCATAGGACAACATGAAACAGACCTCCAAAAAGAACAACCATGAGGTCGCCCAAGACAGAGCTGGAAAAGACGGCAAAAGAACACTAAAGGAACAGCAACCAACCAGCATTATCACTCGTCGGTTGTTGTTCATTGTTTGATTATTTAGGCGATGTTGGAGATATTATATTATGTTTGAATTTTTCTTTTGCAAGGTACTCTATGGTCTGGAAATATTCCTCTGTTTTGTTTACAGCGGTGATTCTCATCTGATGATTATTCTATCCTAGCTTATTCTTGAGTTGTATGTTTGCATGTGTATCAAGTACAACTTAGATTTTCCTTAGGTATTCTAAGTTGGGTGTCCGTTCGTATGTCTTTTGGAGAGTGGCGTTCTTATGTGATTGCTTAATCAAGGGAGGATTATCTATTCTATACATATTCAAAAGGGGGCAATTGCGTGACTACTGAATGGAGAGGCCACCTTGTATAGGTAGGGTGTCATTGAATCACAATGATTCCGAATCAATCGTGTATAGAAGGGAAAGGGGCTAAAGAGTTTGGGCGACTCTATCACCCACATTGAACCTACATCATCATTGGACATAGAATTGATGCCCAACATTGAACCTCACATTTTGTTGGAGTGGCAAGCAAAGCTAATAGTGAGTGTGACATTTTTTTCATTAAATGATCTAGTAGGGGGAGCTTCACGAACTCAATTGTTCATGTTGATGTTTGATAGCTTTAGTTGGATAAGCCTATTATATGTGTTCTTTATATTTGAGATATAAGGTTATTGTTATATGAGAAATATATATATATATATATATATGATTAAATTTGTTATTATATTAATTATCTGATTAATGAATAGACATGTAAGGACATGTCTATTCATGACCTATTCTCTATATATAAAATCAAAGAGGATGTTGTGTCTGGAACACATAAAAAATATCATGGCAGTGCTTAGTACATTTGTAGCCGATCCATGAAAGCTAACAAAGTATCAAAGCCAAGTTGCAAATGTCTAAGGATATGAACGCAATGGTGGATCGAGGTCTTTGTGCAAGTTGTTGGATGTGTTGAATTCCACAATGATTTCTAAAGTTTAAACCCAAACTAAGTGGTGTTGAAGGTTGGAGGATTGGAGTTTTTAAAGGAGTCACCTCTATTGGATGATTTGTGTCCTTGTCCATAATTGGGTTGCATGTCTTTGATGCCCCTGTTTAGGTCCACATGGATGCTCAAGTCTTTTCCATGGGATTTGTGTGGGAGGTGATCTACAGTGAATATGTGCAAACAGACATGTAGCCTATGTTGAGCTTCAAAGAAATTGTGTTGCATTTCTTTACTGCATGAGTGGACCTTCGAATGGCTATGATTTGGATCCACATGTATTCTATGACAAGAATTCGGCAAAGGCAAAGCCAGAACAAGATGAATATTTGTTATGAGCCAAAGGCTACATGTTCTTTTCCTCTCATCACATGGTGAATATTGGCTTTATTTTTTGTGATGTTGGGACATCTACAAGTTGGATTCACAACAAAGCTCGTAAAATCAAGAGGTCACTTGTTGAGATCAAAGCGGTCTAAGAGGAAGTGATATCCATCATTGCAAGGCTTCAGGACTGTGGCATCGACTTTATGATGGATAGGGACATTCTTGGTCGCATTTGCATGTAGAATATTGCTTCTTATTAAAAGTCCTTGTTGCATTATTTACACCGAAGAAGATCGCGATGCTCTCCTATATATATGACCTCTCTAAGTGTTTGGAAGGTGTGCCCTTCGCTGGATTTACTTTGTGGTCTATACGATTGTGATCATTTAACGTCAACCATTTGATGTCAGCTGTAATGTCCCCTTCTCCACGCTAGACCTAAGGGCACCTTGTTGGTCTATCTTTCCATCCGGATAGGCTAACAACATTTATTTTGAGGATGCCAGCCAGTCACAAAGATCTATTTGGTTTCATTAGGGGAGATATTTAAGAGGGAACTCCTAAGGTTGAGTCACTTCATTTTATTAAGTTCATTTATAAAGTACTTTATCATCTAAAGTTACTTTATGACAAAAATAACTTAAGTGACTAAAAGACAAAATAGACTTTTATACCACATTGCTTAGTTGTTCGCATCTCCCCTCACATCGAGGTTATAGAAGCAAGTATATGCATTGGGATTAGCACCATGAAATTATATCAGCCTATTGAATATGAAATTGGTTGCTTAGATGTGACTAGACACTCTTGAGGACGAAACCACTTAAGAGAGAGAGGAGTTGGACATAGCCCCAACAACTCATTGGACATTGCATTTAAAAATCAAGTGCAAAGATTGGAGCCTATATCTCAGCTAAGAGTCGACACTCAGAAGTAAGTTGTTTATGTTCGCATTCAATGAAAAGACATCTACTATTTTCTCTAGAGGTCGCAGGTTAAGATAGTACAAGGACGTTAGCCTGACAGTCTATACCACCCACGTGAGCATTTGAATACCTCAAAACCGAGTCGTCAAGGAAGTAGTGAATGGTGAGGGAGTCTTGACCGGCCATAAGGAGTTGTGAGACGTTAAGCTTGCAGAGGAAAAGCAACCCAAGAATGGGATATATCACATAAATAGGTAGTACGGGACTGACTGGAGGTAGTGATTTCCGACAATGTGGAAGTGAACTAGGCAGTGTCACTGTGTCTAGACTAGTGAGCGCTCACTTCTTCCACAGTGGCTTTAGGATATCTAGTATACAACAGGAGTAGAAAACAGCTAACAGAACCATTCTTCATATTGCGGTTGGAAGGCAATCAACCATCCACGTCTGTAATAGGTGCCAAATATCATTTGTTCTACATTTAGTTAATGTATACATTTCCAATTTGTCCTCCAAGTTAGGAATCAATGTTGAGGCATCTTTAAGTTATTTAATAAAACAAATTCATGTTGGGTGGGAAACTTGGAGAAATTGTTTATTTGGTTAAATGTAGTTACAGCATTCTTAAACTACTGAGCTTCCATTTTTAGTATTTATATGTACTATCTTGCGATTTCTGTCATACTGCAAAAAAAGTTAAAATTAGGACATGAACCAAGGCGTCACTCTTACTTCATTCATTCAGTTTGAGTAGCCTAGATTCTGTAATATGTGTTTGGGTGTTTATAGTGGTATCAGAGCCATAAGTCCTACCAACTTGTGGGAAAAATTATTACATAATAGGCTGGATTAAATAGGAAAAATGACAATTAGGTATGAAGAAAAAACCTTATAAATTTAGTCACTTCCAACCTAAACAGGCAGAATCTTTTGATCAGATCGACATTAACGATAGCTTTTCAATTGATGAGGAGTTAACTTTTGGGACAGGTGAACAGGTTGAACACGGTGAACAGGTACAAGACACTCAAATGGCTTGTAATAAGAATGAACAAGAACGGGAAGTGAGGGAAACCTTGCGGGCTATTAGAGATGGGCAGAATAATATCGCTACTGCACTTCAGCAATTTACAAGTGTTATGCAGCAATTAGCTCCACCTCACAAGGTAGCACCGAGTCATCACAGTGGAGGTGGTAGTATGGTAGGATCACCCTGAGCTGCTAGGGCCCCCACACGGAACACTAACAAGCCTTTGATGCCCATTTTTACAACAAAGGAAGAGGTAGCACCACCTACAGCACCAGGCTAACTATCGGATAACATTATGGCTATGTACGATGAATGAGATTTAATCCCTGATCCGGTTAAGCAGAATTTGTCCTTTGTTCAATACTTGAATCAAAAAAGGGAGACAGAGAGACCATAGCAGAACACGAGGCCTAGAGCACAGGTTAGGGATTTGAAACACACCATGAATGAATTATCTCTCCCCATTTTTTATGGCAGCAGTAAGACATCTACTAGAGTTTGAATTCACAAGCTAGACACCTACCTAACACTTAAGCCCATGTCAAAGACAAAAGTCATTAGATTCACCACAATGCATTTAAAGGGAGTGGCATATGATTGGTGGCATCATGTGTTGGTCACCCAGGATCATTGTCTCATTATGTCTTATGAGATTTTCAGCTCTAACTTGATCACCCGCTTTGATAGGAAGGACATTGAGGTCTATTACAAGGATTTGGCACAGTTGCGACAGGGTGGATCTCTAGATGACTTCAATGATGAGTTTTAGTGGATTTCGATGATGGTTCAAAATATGTCAGAACAGCATAAGGTAATGTTGTTTATTGAGTGTTTACAGGACATATAGAGGTTGGTTAAGGTCCTTAAACCAAACACTTTGGATGATGCTATTAAAATTGCACATGAACTAGACTCACCTTCTTCGATATTAACGCCTCCTAAAATACCATATAAGGGGTCTACTTCGCTACAAAAGAACAAGAACCAGCATAAGGCTACCCCTCCTAGATTGGACTTTGAAACACGGAATGAACTCAAGAGGAAGAAGTTATGTTTCACTTGCAAGGAGCCATGGACACTAGATCATAGATGCCTTGGCAAAGGCAAAATACATTATGTCGAGGTACTCTCGGAGGAGGAGGATGAGCGAGGTTGATGGCAGCAATAGCAAGGTTGATAGCAGCAATGAGGAAGAGAGGAAGGGCTACCTAGAGAGAAAAAGAAGGAATCCACTCAGGGACAGCCTCCTATCATAGCTTCCCTTTCCAGCAATCCCACAGGACTTCCCTTTCGTTTGAAGGGAGTAGTTAGAGGACAACGTATTGTGTGCCTTTTAGATATAGGTGTGTTGCATAACTTCATAAATACGCATTGGGTTACAAAGAGGAAGTTACAGATTGATGATATACCCGAGTTCGAGGTTAGAGTGGCAGGAGGTGAGAGATTGAGGTACACAGGGAAAGTGTGAAGACTCCTAATTCACTTTGAGGACTTTCTTATTGAGGCAGATTTTTATGTGGTCAATTTGGATGGATTAAATGCCATGTTGGAAAGACAGTGGTTGCAGACTATTGGCAGGTACACAATTGATCATGATAAGATGCAGCCGACAGGTGATCCTCAAGGCTATGCCACAGGGTGAACCTAGGTTGATTTCAGCCCACAGGATGGAGGTTATTATGAGGCATGATGACATGGAGTGGGCAGCACAATGTTTCATTTCCTCTAAGACTACCTTAGACTCAGAGCAGCAGATTCATATTGACATTCAACCGGTGCTTGATAAGCACAAGAGGGTTTTTGAGGACATACCTCCAAGCATTCCCCTAGAAAGAGAGTTTGAGCGTATCATTGAGTTAGAGTAGGGCGCCAAGCCTGTCATCACTGCACTTTATCATCATCCCAGGCACTATAAAAAAGAAATAGAAAAGACGATTAAGGAACTCTTAGACATGGAACACATCAAACCTAGCTCCAGTCCCTTCACTTCTTCAGTCGTATCGGTGAAGAAGGATGGCACTCTTTGCATGTGTATTGATTACCATGCTCTCAACAAGAGGACCATCAAGAACAGGTACCCTATTCCTCGCATTGATGAGTGCATAAGAAAGCTTTCCAATGTCACTATGGACACTATGAGCTTTTGGTTATGCGGCTGCCATTTGGACTCACTAATGCGCCGGCTACATTTCAATCATGTATGAACCATATTTTTAAAAAAAAATTGTGAAAGAGCTACATTTCAGTCATGTATGAACCATATTTTTAGAAAACAACTACGAAAGAGCATGTTAGTATTTTTTTGATGACATAAAAGTTTTCAGCAGAACTTGGGAGGAGCACCTGCAACACCTAGATGAGGTACTTAGTATTATGGAGGAGCACTCATTGTTTGCAATGGAGTCAAAGTGTGAGTTCAAATTGACCGAGATTCTTTACCTTGGTCACGTGATTGGTGCAAATGGGGTGAAGGTACACCAGGAAAAGATTCAAGCAATCCTAAATTGGCCACCATCGAGAAACGTATCAAATTTGAGGGGCTTCCTTGGTCTTTGCTATTATTTCAGGAGGTTTGCTAGAGGTTTCTCAAAGATAGGAGCTCCCCTCATTGATCTCACACGGAAGGGGGCATTCAGATGGACTAATGATGCAAAGGTGACCTTTGATAAACTCAAGAAGGTGATGAGCACATGCCCGGTTTTGGCACTGCCCGATTCCTCTTGCTCTTTTGTACTAGAGTGTAATGCTTCAGGGAGCAGAATTAGCGAAGTTTTGATGTAGGATAGGCATATGATAGCTTATGAGAGCAAGAAGCTCAAGGACGGTGAGAGACTGTACTCCACCTATGATAAGGAAATGTTGGCCATTATGCACGCGTTAGCCAAGTTTAGACAGTACTTGGTGGGTGGCAGATTCACTAGTTAAGACGGACCACAACCATTTGCGTTACTTCTTAGAACAAAAGGATCTAAATGAAAGACAGCAAAAGTGGGTCAGCAAGATTCAGGCCTATGATTTTGACATCAAGTATGTCAAGGGTAAGAACAATGTAGTTGTTGATGCGCTTTCCAGGAGACCTTCAGTAGTAGAATGTTGTGCCATTTTCGAGATATCGGCAGATTAGAAGCCCCAATTGTTGGTTGAGTATTCTAAGGATACTCAAGCGTGTCAAATTATGGATGGTCAACTTTAGGGCAACAGGTACAAGGTAATTGATGATGTGATTTTTTTATAAGGAAAGGATTCACCTCGTACCATAATCTAAACTCAAAGGAAAGATTATGGAAACTCTTCATGATGCGCCATCGGCGCCATCGGCCGGACACCCAAGTTTCTTCAAAACCTATAGACAGGTCAAGGAAAGGTTTTCATGGAAGGGCCTCAAGGACAATGTCCTACAACATATCAGAGAATGTTGGACTTGTCAGCTAAACAAGTCAGAGCACGAGTTTCCAGTTGGACTTTATTACAGGATTGTCGAGGGTGCAAGGCAGATATTCCATCTTTGTATTGGTAGACAGATTGACCAAGTTCACTCACTTCTTTGCTATACCGGCAGATTGGTCGACCTCTCAAGTAGCTGAGTTATTTTTTCGAAAGGTTTTTCGTCTACATGGTCTTCCTCGAACCATTGTGAGCAACAAGGTTAACAAGTTCCTCAGCACCTTTTGGTAGGAACTATTCCGATTAGCAGGTATGGAGTTCACACCCAGCATGAGTTACCACCCCCAGACGGACGAACAAACTGAGATAGTAAACAAATGGGTGGAGGGTTATCTCTAGAACTATGTAGCAGGGAAGCAAAGAGCTTGGGTTAAATGGTTATATCTAGGGGAGTATTGCTACAACTCCTACCACATGTCCATCCAGATGACTCCATTTCGAGCTCTCTATGGCAGCAAGCCTCTGCCATTCGTAGATCTAGCTTTGCAGGATAGCAAGGCACCATTAGCTGGGGATTGGATGCAGATCAGCAAGACATTCTCAAATCTCTTCGGTAAAACATTCTTCAGGCTCAGAATCAGTAGAAGATGTACGTTGATTGTCATCGGACAGAGCAGAGTTTTGAGTTGGGTGACATGGTTTATCTTCGTCTCCAACCTTATAGGCAGAGTTCCTTGAAGAAGAGTGGGTCTCAAAAACTTCAGCTTAAATTTTTTGGTCGCTATCGCATTACTCGGAGGGATGGGGAGGTCAATTATGAGCTGGACTTGCTAGATGACAGCATAATTCATAACGTTTTCCACATTTCTTGCCTTAGGAAAGCGATTGGTCGGCATGTAGTACCCTCCATTGGATTGCCCCACTTGATGAGGAAGGGAAGCTAGTATTAGTTCTAGTAGACGTGATAAAGATCAGAGAAAGGAAGTTGCGTAATAGGTCCATTAGGGAGTATCTAATTCGCTGGAAGGATTTGTCATATGAAGATGCCACTTGGGAAAGCGAGTTAATCCTGCAGCATTCAACACTGAGATTTCTTAAGGGCAAGCAATCCCGGGAAGGGAGGACTGTAATGTCCCCTTCTCTGTGCTAGACCTAAGGGCGCCTTGTTGGTCTATCTTTCCATCCAAATAGGCTAATGACATTTATTTTGAGGATGCTAGCCAGTCACAAGGATCTATTTGGTTTCATTAGGGGAAATATTTAAGGGGGAACTCCTAAGGTTAAGTCACTTTATTTTATCAAGTTCATTTATAAAGTACTTTATCATTTAAAGTCACTTTATGACAAAAATGACTTGAGTGACTAAAAGACAAAATAGGCTTTTATTCCACATTGCTTAGTTCTCCGCATCTCCCCTTACATCGAAGTTATAAAAGCAAGTATTTGCATTGGGATTAGCACCATGAAATTATATCAGCCTATTTAATATGAAATCGGTTGCTTAGATGTGACTGGACACTCTTGAGGACAAAACCCCGTGAGAGAGATGAGTTGTACGTAGTCCCAGCAACTCATTCGAAATTGTATTTCAGAATCAAGTTTAGAGATTGGAGCCTGCATCTCAGCTAAGAGTCAGCACTCAGAAGTAAGTTGTTTATGTTCACGTGCAATGAAAAGACATTTGCTATTTTCTCTAGAGGTCGCAGGTTAAGACAATACAGGGACGTTGGCCAGACAGTCTATACCACCCACGTGAGCATTTGAATACCTCAAAACCGAGTTGTCAAGGAAGTAGTGAATGGTGCAGGAGTCTTGACCGGCCATAAGAAGGAATTGAGACGTTAGGTTTGCAGAGGAAAAGCAACCTGTGACTGGGATATATGCACGTTTGGTATTACGGGAGTGACTGGAGATAGTAATTTTCGGCAATGTAGAAGTGAACTGGGCAGTTTTACCATGTCTAGATTGGTGAGCGCTCACTTCTTCCACAGCAACTTGGGGATATTTGGCATACAGCAGGAGTAGAAAACAACTAGCAGCACCATTCTTCATATTGTGGTTGGAAGGCAATCAACCATCCACATCTGTAACAAGTGCCAAAATATCATTTGTTCTACATTTAGTTAATGTATACATTTCCAATTTGTCGTCCAAGTAAGGAATCGATGTTGAGGCATCTTTAAGTTATTTAATAATACAAATTTATGTTGGGTGGGAAACTTGGAGGAATCGATTATTTGGTAAAATGTAGCTAGAGCATTCTAAAACTACTGACCTTTTTAGTATTTATATATACTATCTTGCAATTTCTATCATACTGCAAAAAAGTTAAAATTAGGACATGAACCAAGGCGTCACTCTTACTTCATTCATTCAGTTTGAGTAGCCCAAATTCTGTTGTATGTGTTTGGGTCTTTACATCAGTGCATATACTGTTAGCACTGCATACTCTTCCTATCAAAAATAAGAACAATCAACTCAAATGTCACGTGGGCAAGATGGACCCACCCCAACTTGAGCAGACTATGTAATGATGGAAAACTACATAAGATTTGGAAGGTAATAGAGGCTTGGCCTAAAAGAAATAGAGAGGAGCACCTAGGTGGCTCCAAAGCTACTGTAATATGATCAATATTTTATGCGTCATTGATACTTGAAGTTGACATTAATAAAGGCTTGATGACAAAGCAGTTCATAATAAGAGAACAAGAATTTGAAAGAATGAATCCTATTAATCCGAACCCTGCCCACGTGTAAAAGGCTACTCAAAACACAATAGGGGCAGATGACATATTAGTACCCTAACCCCTTCAATGTTAAATAAAGAACCACGGTCTGCAAGCGATGTCCTACACAAATCACATCGGGTTGGTCAAACTCATACATTTGCCACCCGATAATAATAAGAAGGCACTGCATTTATACATTAAACATAAGACCCAAGCCCAAACCAAAAGTGAAAAGACTGTTCCATGTATATCAAGGATAACTGATAAAAGTGAAAAGACATAGGACCACAATTACAAAGGTAAAGTAATTTTTCTTTACATTATTATTGTTATAGTATTAAGGTAACATTTCCTTCACATTACTATGATATTAAATATATAATAATATGCAAAGGTATCGATAAGATATTATAGGAATTATATTTGGAAACATGATCTAATTATTCAGTTAGATATAGATGATTATTTAAAATCAAGTTTCTAATGTTCTAATGGTTATATTATTATTCAAAATAATTATTATAAATGATTTTTTTTTAAATTACTATAAGAGTTATTTTCCTTGATCTTTTCCAAGGATGTTGTTGCTAGAAAAGAAGAATTAATATTAAATTAAGAGGGAGTCTTACACTTCTTCTAAGATAAAGGAGCTCAGAAGATTGATGTTCAAAGGGAGTTTAGTGTCTGACACATCTGTCTAAAGGAGCAGATAGAGGAAATGCATTAGTTGATCTTTAAAGATATTGATCATATCAAAATCAGAGGGAGTTTTGAATTCATGTAAACTTTTGGTATCATGTGTATGACTATATGATTTAATGGGCCTACCCCCTGTGTACATCATGAGGAAGTGACGAACTTCCAAATGATGTCACTTGTATTTGCTGATGTTACTGTAAGGTGACGATCTTACAATAACATGTATTATGAGATCAAACAAATTGAGTATATGGTGAATGTCTTGCATCTCAACATTCTGGAAGGTCATTACTCAGAGAGTATTTGGTGAACATCATTGATATTCTGGGAGGCCAATACTCTTGATATCAGATGTGATATCAAACCTTATTTTGAGTATTTGGTGAATATTATTGATATTCTGGGAAGCCATTACTCTTGATATCAAATGTGATATCAAACCTTATTTTGAGTATTTGGTGAATATCATTAATATTCTGGGAGGCCAAAACTCTTGATATCAGATGTGATATCAAACCTTATTTTGAGTACTTGGTGAATATCATTGATATTCTCTCTCTATTGATATTGAGTACTATGTCAAATGTGATATCAAAACTTTTTGAGTACTTGGTAAATATTGTGTGTTGATATTCTGGAAGACCAATACTCATGATACTGAATGCAATATCAAATGGTGGAAATCTTCTGAGATATCAAATGAGATATCCTTAAAATTGTTATTTGTAATATTACTTTGAAGTAATATTTATTCTTATGTGGTTATCCTTCTAAGCTAAGAGGGAGTGTAGATGTTTGATAGCTTTAGTCGGATAAACCTATTATGTGTTCTTTATATTTGAGATATAACGTTATTGTTATATGAGAAAAAATTTATATATATATATATATATGATTAAGTTTGTCATTATATTAATTATCCAATTAATGAAAAGACATGTAAGGACATGTCTATTCATGGCCTATTCTTTATATATAAATCTAGGAGGATGTTGCATCTGGAAAGCACATACCAAATATCATGGTAGTGCTTAGTACATTTGCAACCGATCCATAACAACTTACAGTTCCATTGAACCATCAGAAGTATCGAAGATCGAATTGGAACCACGAACCTCTCAATTATTATTTAAGGCATAGTTGGAAAACTCTCACTCGGCAACAACTCGCTAAGCCCCAAAAAGTTTACCCAGGAAAAAATCGCCCAATTTTTCAAAAAACCTCAGGAACCTAAAAAGCTACTTAAATTTAATTAAAAATACATTTGTTTTGCAAAATTCAATGAGAAGTTACATGTAATGAGTTATTTAAAGAGAACATAAAAGAAACAACCAAAATTTAGATATATATAAATGCATAGTGGGTACAAAATCGCATTCTCGTGTGGAATGCTAATGGTGGGAAGCAAAATAGTAAATAGTTTCCATCAAACTAGAAGTAAATACTAAATACATCAATACAATCACATCTTCCTCTTCCCAACTATACTAGCAGAAAATGAAACAAGTAAACAAAAAATATATATCAATACAACAAAATCTACTCAAATCTGCCTTCAATAGCTTGCACTCACCTAAGAATGCCTTGGAACCCTTCTTCTCTCCACTACTCAAGCCTCCAAATGCTGAAAATGAAACTGATAAACAAAACAAAACACTTTTTTTTGCCTTTAACGCCACTATGTCACACAGCCAAGTCGCAGGTAAAAACTAGCCAAGTTTTTCCAGGAAACCAAAAAAATCGGCGAGTTTTTGAGAAGTGGTGAGTGGCGATATTTTCCAAGATTTACTCGCCTGGCTGGGAAACTCAGCGATTAGTCGATTAATTGGCAATTATGCCAACTATGATTTAAGGCATTCAACCACTTCTTGATTCTTTCCCCCTACTATTGTTAATTGCCTGACAACATGAGAAATAAGTAGCTAATAAAAGTTTCTATTTATTATAGAAGTGTAAATAATGGTCAAGTTTAGCTGATTTCTATCCCATTCCATAAGACCAACTAGTAAGGTGGGTGAATAATCTATTCCATATATCCGGATTAATCCTTCACATTAGGAAGCTGTCTGATTGAGTACCACTTATATGCAGAAAATGTATTGTTGATTGAGTTTTGAAGACATCAATGAGACAGAGAAATTGTAATTGGCTTTACAATTCTAAGTGAAGTCCATCTTTTGTAGGTTGGGTTTTTCAGCCTCAAATGTATTTGTGTTCTTATTTTATCTGTGATCTGTTATGCTATTCTAGTTCCTAAATTTAACATTGCTGAACCAACTAATAGGAGATTGTTGAAATTTCAGAAATCAACAATAAACGATGCAAGAAGGAAACGATTCTCAGAAGATATATGAAAACTGCTTAGTATTTGGCAGAAGTTCCAAGTCATCACAGATTGAAAATTCCTTGTCACTGTTGGAAGTGTGTATGTATCTCCAGTTGCTGTTTTGAATTCTGTTTAATCAAAGATCATAGCTTAGAGTGGTTGCATTCTCCTTGCATGCAATCAGATGATGTGTGCATATTCATCATAGCGGCTTTGACATACAGTTAGTATGAAAGAAATCTGGTAAAGCAAGGAATTTGTTAAATATTGGGTTAACATTCAGTTTGGAAAAATTTGGCCAAGATTATCACAGTTGGTATTAGTTTGCTTGAGTGTGCATCAAAATTCCATTAACATGTTTAGGCAGTTACCGAATTTATTGCCAAGGATACGGAACAAACCTTGAAGAAAAGTTCTACAATATATAAAGGAAAAGTGTCTGTTTCCCTTAATAGAAGCATAGATTACCTTGCGATTTGGAAGCAATTGAGAATTGTTTATCCATAATAGAACAGCTAGGTTATAAGAGTGAACATGTGAACATCCTTCTTGCTGGGATTTATTTCCAGTGTTCTTGAGACATCCCAATAGAGAGATAAAACTTGCAGCTACTCAGTGTATTGTTCATGTTATGAGGAATAACAGCGCCACATGATCCTTACAACAAGGAAGTTATATACAGGTAATCCAATTGATTGTACAAAGTTCTCAAGGATTAAATAATATCCCATAATCCATCTTTTGGTAGTCAGAATTTAACAAATATTTGCAAAACTTATTAAAGCTTGTGTGACTGTTAGATCTTGGTTGTGAAGACTTGCCTCTTGATATAATCCATCAGTTTTTGATTGCTATTAAAAGGGACCACAGGGTAAATGTTATGGCTTTGATCATTGAGGAGAGTGATGATGATTCACAACACTTCTTATCTATCATATTGGCTGATTTAAAACAAACACATGTCATGTCTTATGATGCTTGTAATTTGGTTTAAAAAGTTATCAAAAAATGTAAGCAAAAACTGAAAACATTCTTAACAAGGGGCAAGATTGAAGAAATAAGGGAAGATTTGTTGCAGCCTACAAAAGGTCATGAAAAGGAAGACAAAATTCAGTCATACGGGCAGCTTAGGAGGGATAAAGCTATAGGTATTCTCAAGGACCACAAGGTGGAAAAAGACACAATCATGGATCAGCTTCCTAGGATTCAAGGGAGTCTTTATGCATTATAGCATCATGTCCTTTGATTGATGACTGAGATTAATAAAGCATCTTTTGAATCAGCAATTTGTGTACCAGCAACTAGAGAAAGGCATAAGGATATTCACTTTTATGATCATAATCATTTGAACTAACAAAGTGTTGACTGGATGAAGCATTATGAAAATGCAAAACTTAAGTTGATTGATAACTTACTCTTTGAGATGTGTGCTGATTGGATATTTGAGATGAGTAATGGAACACCTCTTGAAATGGATCAGCTGCCCCAACTATTGATATCTGAGGAGGGTACTTTACAAATTGATGTTGATTGCACCCAGGAGAGGTGGCTGCCTTGTCACATTTGACAAAAGGACATAATGCTGATTACAAATCAGCCTTGAATAGAGACTTAACTATCAGTATGGCCAAGGAGCATATAAGGAGAGAGGGCAATGTTGATGAGTGTCCTTTGATTTGTCCTTCGTATCACGCAACTGGAACTCAACCACATTACTATAACGATTCATCCACTGCCTATGATAACTCTACCAACACAGAAGTTGAGCATGATGATGACACTTGGGTAGAGTATATTCAGTATGGGATTGTGGAGTTTGGTATGTTGATTGTGATTGATGGTGTGAAGTTTTCACACAAGGATGTGCATTGTATGACACCTGGTATAGAGAGACAGATAAGAAATCCTAGTGCTAATTCAAGATTCCCAAAGGAGCTGATTAGTGCATCACATTATGTCCACATTGTATGGAATGCATTTTGTTTTCCATTCAGCTCAACTACAAAGGACTAGCTACTCCAATTCTAGCATAGGGGTGGGATGGGTGATTGGTGTTACATCCCAATTTTTGACCTAATTTGAAATATAACCATTGAGGTTCACATGAAGTCAGTTGGCAGTTTAATTTGTCATAATTTGGCAAAATGGTAAGATAGTTAGTCGTTATGATTTCAAGTGAATATAACATGCTAGTTGATCATTAATCACGAATTCATGGAATTCAAGATGGTTAACCGTTATGATTAATTATGATTAAATAATTCATTGTGATAATATAATTTAACTGAGGGGAATTTCCTTGCAGAAAACATGTCGAATGGGGTGGAAGCATTGTCAGAAAAGAATTAGGCAGGAGCATCACCATCACTAGGTAGATGGGTAGAGGATCTAGCAACTTGAAACACGATACATCTTGGAACTGCATGAGTTATTTAAATAATTAATTTAATTAAAATAGTTGAGTTAAGATATAAAACTAATCTTAAAGGATTTTAATTTATCTTTCATCATATTATTTTAGTAAATATTTAAATACGTACATCTAAATATAAAAATGATTTGGCATCATTATAATTTAATAATTTAATAAAGTGATATTTACATCTATGTATAAATATAAGATTACAATAATGTTTGGAACATAATAACATTTGAATTATTACAATATTCGAACTATAATCTTCCAACTCTATGCTTTCCATTTTATTTCTTACTTTTAACCGATTAACACTTGGCATGATTGATTGATTTTATATTTTGGCAATTCGAATTGTCTTTCCAACTTCTCTTCAACTCCTTATTCTTTTCCCTCTTTATTTCTTTCTCATATATTTTGTATTTGTGATGCATCCGAATGGCTTTCTTTATAACTGAAGGTAGCAGAAGAGCCAAGCAACTGTTTTATAAGAGTCTCCTTGATCGTATTTATGATACCCTTTTTCCTTTCTACATTTCGTGTTTCATCTACTCAACAACTCATACGTTAAGGCATTCTGATATTGTTATCAACTATTTTAACCTATCGTTCCTTTCTCTTTTCATCTTCACATTTATTTCTAACTGCAAGGACAGAGCAAGGGAAGTGCGGAGCCCATTTTCCCAACTACGGGAGTAGGATCAGACTAATACAAGTCACGTAAGAGGTGTTGCGTACAGTTGAAACATTTTTGAATCCATTCATTCCTTTTACCATGCTAGGCGGTGCCTTGTTATCATTTCCTTACCATGTTATCATAGAATTCTGATGCCAAAAATATATACAGTCTGTATGGTGAATGCATGTATGCTTAATCATAGTTTCCTAGACGAAATTCATTGGGTCATATATCAGGGCATATGTTGTTCATTTGGGATTGTCTCAGCCATAGGTAGAGAAGAAAGAAAATAATTATGATAACCATGAATTAATGAAGCTATCTGAATATAATATTTGCGTTTGTGTTTCACAGTTCTTTCTTTCTTGTTTGTTGTTGGCTATATATTGATAGAGCTGAGAATAAATTAAATATGTTTTTTTTTCAATTCCCTTTCTCTCTGATTGAGTATCCATCCATAGCTGGCTAGGCATGTTAAATAGAGATCAAATTTATAGTACTCGCTGTTTGTATTCTGAAATGTATATGAGATCATTCACCGAGTAACCCTGAGTGTATATCATTTATGAATTCATCTGGTAGTTGTATCAAACTTGATTGATTACGTAAATCCACATCAATGCACATGCTTTTATAAATTTTCCAAACATATTCAGAGTATTTGTAACACTGATGAATTCACTAGTAGAGAAGCCATGAAATGGTGAAGAGGTGGAGCTAAAATGCAAGAACACGGAAGAGGAACCAGTTATGGTTAAATTTAATTAATCATTCAATTTTGAAATCTTTAAAGAACATAAATATGTAATCACAGAATGTGAAATGTTGGATGCATGTAATCTTCTTGTATAATTGGCAAAGCCATCTGCTCTAAAAATTCCGAACACCTAGGACTCACCCGGCTGTGTAGCCAAAGGAATGGGTGATGAGGTGAGAGAAAGGAATCTGCAATAATATGAATCTGTATTAATTAAGGCATAACAAGGTTTAACATTTTGAAAAGGAAAAATTTAACAGCTCATGCAAAAATCCTATTTAATGTATCTTCTTCTGTCAAGTCAAGAGATGTGTCTAGATGTCAGGATGCTTAGCTAATGACAAGATGACCCATGTCCATTCCAGGTAGGGAGGATCTTTCTCATTAGAGATTGCGTGGGGATTAAGTTAAGGTCCGAGGTTGGGTGGTTAAGCCCCTGGCAATGTTTCACCTCTCCCCAAGATGTCAGGCGTGCGTCAGATAAGTCATACATTCAATTGGTTGTCAAAAACAGGCATTATCACTTTATGATTAATATGCAAAAAGTTAAGATTGAGTTATTTCATCGTTACACCTAGAGGCAAGAGATAGATTTACGGATTATTTTTCATTTATATGAATATCGAATATAAGTATATTTTCTAAATCTTGAGTTATTGTCACAATTAAGTAATCAAAAGGAAAGGAATCTGAAATTGATTGAGTGATGACTGGAACCCTAAATGATGCAGTGGTATTGGAAGCCCTAATTGAATCCATGGTATCGGAAACCCTATTTGAAACAAAGGTATCAGAAGCCCTAAAAGATTCCAATTGTAATCGATATCCTAATGATTACAGTGGTAAGTGATGCCCTAATTTTGTATAGTGGTATTTGATGATAATCGTCATTTGATTTTGATTTAACAATGTTGGATAGAAGTCATTTCATGATATTGTTATAGAGGTATTTGTGGACTAACTCGGGTGGTTACAGAAGCATCCCTAGTTTTGAATCCGACTTCAGTTTCCATGGTATGTGGATTTCAATTTCTATAGTAATTTCATTTGATGGTGTTTTCAAGTTTTTAGTTAAGAAATTTTGTTTAACTGATTTTAACTGTCAATCCCTTTCATATGAACGAAACTGATTTAACTCACTTCCTGTGAAGTTGAAGTGATAATTGTATTTCATTGAGTATATTATTTGTTAATTAAGACCAGCGAAAACGAGATGTTACAATTGATTTGGTAAACTTCCCTTTGGCAAGAAGGAAGCCATGTCCAACAGTGTTGCTAGTTTGCTTCTTCAGTATAGTCGCTGATTTAGGATACTTGTTAGAGGGGTTCCACCTATTATAGGTATGGAGCAACAAGATATTGCAAACCACTGGGAAGGTGGACGGCCTTTTTGTTTTTGGGGCCCAAGAGGAACATTCTCACTCTAGCTGAAATCACATGGGGCAATTTGGGATCCTGGGATTAGTATGATTGATGCATTGCTATTGTGGGGTGTTGATGAGTGGCTTCACAAATCTAGAAATGTTCTTTGTACCAAAGTAGCATAACAGCTTAGTCGAGTAGATTCCATGAGCTTGTTATGGGATCCAAGTATTTAGTCACAACATGCAGATGCAAATGCTTAAGGGCTAGCAATCTTTGGCAAGGGGGGACTGTAATATTCCCCTTTTTCTAGGCCCTTTGCAGGGATTAGTGTGAGATTCAACATAAATTTCTTCAATTTCAAGTAGATCAGAGCTGAGTCAGGAGGGTTTTCAAACACTTACTACTTATAGTAAGTCAGCAAGGTCCCACACTTCTGGATTTTCAATGTTGGACTTGGGGCATCTCATCAAGATCTTTCGACGAGATATCACATTGTTTTCAGAGTTCCATTGGTTATTTATTTTAATGCCTAAAGATTACATAGTTTTAAAAAATTAAAATGCATATTAATAGGTCACTATATAAGGCTATATTATTCTCTGAAGTGGAAAAAAGGCAAATTAAAAGAAAAAAGAGAATAAAAATGAAGAGACAAGAGGGGAATATAAAGAAACTAGGTTGTGCTTAAAAGAAGAAAGAGGAGCTCATTTCAACATGCTTGGATATTGGTTTGAATTCTCAGATTTCTTCTCTTGAAGAATTGGAAGCTCGGCTTCAACCAGCTTTGAAGAGAAAAACCCACTAGCTGGAAGACAGTGGACCAAAACCCATCGTCCATGGAGATGTCATATCAGGTGTCTTGCTTGTGCTTAAACTTTATCTCTATTCTCCAATTTGACGGTCATTTATGTGTTTACGATTGTAGTTGATTGCCATTCTTCTGAAGAATTTGATTGTAATATTCATGTTGGAAACATCTTGTGGTTGGTATTTTACATATACTCAATAATTTTCAAAGATTATTATTTGCTGGTATTTCGTCAGTTTGAATCGGAAAGTTATTGCATGATTCAGATGTTTGTATTTTCTACAAATAATTGTGTGAAAGTGGAAAAATATCCATCCATGATATTACAAATAGGTCGCACCAGAAGATTCCAGCAATGGGAAGGGATTAAATGAGGACCACTTTGACCAATACAACACGCCATGCTTCGAGCCAACACGCAACACCTTCTCCAAAGCACTCAGTTCCAACATCCATATTCAACACATTACAATTACAAAGATGGAACCAAAACCATATACACATCTAGATAGGATCAAACCGAAAACATACAAACTACCACAATGTATAGTACGCACCAAAGCCAGTCAATGAATCCACCAACCAATACATAGACTATCATTACACAGCAACTGATAGACCAACAAGTCGATCATGTGGCAACCGATACACCAATAAGTCGATTACACAGCAACCACTACACCAACAAGTCAATTACACAGCAACCAATACAACCAGAGGTTGAAAGGTAAGTATGTTGACACCAACGACAATAGCATTGAATAGCCTCAACCTCACATTCTAGAAACGTCCCCCTCTGTCATTGATAGTAACATTCATCAATAACGAAGCACAGACAGATAACTGCAATCAACAACCAAAACTTTTTCTCCCTTTGTGTAAGGAGACCTGCTGATCTGACTGACAAACTAAAGGATGGGATCTTGTTTTTTGTGTTTATGGTAATAATCCGAACCCAGTTTTTTTTTATATCCTTTCCAAAATTTGGCGATGGTGGTATGTAAAGTATGAATACTCGAATAGATAACTTCAGAAATAACAGAACACTCCAACATGCATTAAACTATGTATTCTACTCCTCCATTTTACTATCTCCTAGTGGACTTGTAATGGCTTTGGAAAGATCCTATGATCATACTAGAAGCTCAAATACATAAGAGTATCTACTGATGCAAATAAGATAAAATACAAAATAAATAAGGGAACCTGATATTGCAGTGATGTGATTGGCCTCCTAAGTAACCATGGCTGGTGGTGCATGTACAAGGAAATCTTTGATTGTCGTAGGATATTGGACTGCTGGAGTAGTTGCCGGCACACCTTGTGATTGCTGTGAACTCCCGAAAATCTGCTGCATCCTTCACCAATGTACCGCAACCTGCTACTGCCTTATCATACCCGAATTTATGGTATGCTATCCACTATATGGAGTGTCCAAACGTGTCAACCGAACACCCTTCCTTCCAAGCGATTGATATAACCAATTTCCTTTATGCTGCAAGAATGATGGCTATCGGATATCCTGAACACCATGCTACTGTCCAGTCTGTTACATTGATGCTCACACTGATGTTGAACCCTTACTGCTATACTGTTATCGGTCGGGCCTGTATTGAAGACCAATTCATGCTAACTCCCATTAGTTTCAGAATACACAAACTATTACTGCTTGTTAATGAACTTACTTCCTGGAAGCGGATTCCAAATAACAGTGACGTCTCACAATGCAACTCCACTTCCTAAGATGAATAAAGTCTCCAATGAGAGGGCGGGGCTACATCCAACTCCTCACACTGCCTTAAGAGGTTTCATCCTCAAAGCAACCTTTCATTTGCATAACATTATATTTAATGGTGTCAATCCCAAGAAAGCCCATTACTTTTATAACCTCGATATGAGGGTGAGCACAAAGAAACTAGGCAATGTGGGATAAAACTCATTTTCGCCTTTTAGTAACTTAAGTTACTTTGTTTTAAAATGACTTTAAGTCATAAAGTAACTTTATAATCCACTTTATAAAATAAAGTGACTTAACTATAGAAAAGCTCCTCAACTTTAATATTTCCCGGAACGAAACCAAATAAATTCCTATGACTGGCTGGCATCCTCTAGAAAAATGCCGTTAGCCTATCAGGATGGAAAGATAGACCAACAAGGTGCCAAAAAGGCCTAGAGCGGAAAAGGGGACATTACAGTCTATTTGGTTTTGTTTTTGTTTTGATATATATACTTTTTTGTGTTTTTTAAAATATATATAACAAACGGAATGCTATGTCAGGAAATTACTTACAAATAATAAGCAACCTTCTACTTGTCCAATTTTGATCTTTGCACAAATAATAATAACTGAAATTGCATGAATTCAATTTATCCTGAATTCCAAATAGGAACCTGTATAATATGCAGAGTTTGTGGCACAAATGATGCAAGGAACCTCCTAGTCTCCGCATGGCTCCCTTGCAAGCAATGCAGGCCCTGACATTTCCTTCAAGTATCCATGCAGGCAGACTTAAAGCATTCGCTGCATCCCAACCTGAATCGCAACCCCTAGAATTGTGATATGAATATCAGGATTTAACTGTGTGATTTTTGAGTCAAACTCGATGACCCATGTTTCATGAGTAGTGATTCAACATGAATCCATCTCTCATGAGAATAAATGGAACACTTAGCACTCATTGGATCTAGGTGATGCTCACAGGGGTGAAGCACCGGGACTTCCCGGGAGGTCACCCATCCCAGTACTACTCCAGCCCGAGTGCGCTTAACTACAGAGTTTCCTCCATAGTTAAACCCAAAGCTTGCAACCCCATTTGCAAAACCTTCACCAAGTGTTGTGCCTTATCTCCTACTTATCAACCCCTAGAATGTGTAGTGTAGCCCCTTAATCCTTCAACGTGGAATCTAAAAACTAAACACAAGCCCTTAATATTGGAACGCAGGTCTGCACAGCCCCAGAAAAACATGAATTGCTGCCTTAGATATCAGTAAACAACCACTCCAGTTCTGCAAAGTTGATTCATTAAGGTGATCGCCCCAAGCACAGAATAACTGTGTGTCCAATACAGAGGGAAATTGCCGTCCAGTTGCAAACATGATAATGGCTCCAACAGAAGACACAACATCTGAATTTCTGGATTACAGATCACCCAAATATGCAGAGAAAACCAATACCCCAAAGACCTCAGACCTAGGTGTTCGAATGCAGATTAGGAACTCCTTGATTGCAGATTTAATTACAATTCAATCTCAGCCGAATAAGTCTTCATAGCAACAGCAAATACAAAAGGGAAGACACTGCAGTTCAGATTTGTCAAAACTAAATTTAACTCACTTTACCTCAGCAGTAGATTAATGGCATAACTTGGATTCCCAATCACCAAATTCCTCAAAAATCAATTGCTTCTCAGCCACAATAAGAGAAAGCACCAAAACCTCACTCCAATACCATTATACTTCAGCAATGGATTGAATTCACAAACTTAACACTAATCCTAACAAAAGATAATTAAAAAAAGCAATAGACAAGCGGATATCAATTCCTCAAAATTGAAGTCATATTTATAATTAAATTGTGCAACTTGGCTTCCTCTTTATACTGCTCACTTAACAAGCTTCAACTTCACAACACCAAATTATAACCCAAAGTAACATGAAGTACTTTATAACTATGCTCCACGGGGACGCGTCCCCTGCCTCTGTACCCTAGTACCCGTACCGGGTACGAAACGGGGACGCGGGTACGGATTTTGGCCGTACCCTGCGACGTCCCTTTTTTGAAAAATTTAGAAACGTCCCCGAAACGGCCAATTTTTTTGGGCAGGAAACTTGGGGACGGCCAGCAGTATCGGGGACAGTTTTGCCGTCCCCTATCCGTCCCCGAAACTGCTGGCCGTCCCCTTTTTTCCAGTCAATCTGGTAAAGGCAAACCATCCCCAAAAAAATATTTTTTCCTAATTTTTGTTGTTTGTGTGGCCCCTAGTCATCTTAAAGACATAATAACAATATGCAACCCATATTTGGTCCATTAAAACACTAACTCTTCTACTCATTTTTCGATTTAACATACTTGCTAAGAGGAAGGAAGAAAACATAAGAGCAGTAGCAGCAATGAGCAAAGATTGTGTTTAGTGAGGCAAGACTGCGTTCGGTATTTACTATTTACTAACTATTTTAGTTGGACTTCTCTTTATTTCATTCTGATTTCAGCATGATACTTGAAGCCTTCAGGCATTTTAATTTTTGCTATATATGTATGTGATATTGTTATAATGGAAGCACTTAGTATTTGCCATTTGATAATATTCCATGTATTTATCTTCTAAAATGTCTATGGTGAATGGTTTATCAATGTTATGATATACATATTTGAATTTTGTCTCTATATTAAAAAAAATCCCCTATGTTTTTAATCGCCGTCCCCTGATGTCCCGTCCCCTAAATTTTGGCTTCGACCCGTACCCGTACCGGAAACACGTCCCCGTCCCCTAAAACGTCCCCGTCCCGGAAACTCCGTGGAACATAGCTTTATAATAATCAAGCCTCATTAATAATTTAACAAATATGAACTCCATCAATTAAATACATCAACCATTGCAGATGGAAACCAACTGCCAATGCCAGCACTGCACTACCAAATATAGAAATTACCCAAAATAGACTTGCTATAAATAGCAAGTCCACCTCAGAGACCCTCAAAGCTGACTGTCAGCTCACAAAGGTCGTTATGATGAACTGACTAAGACCAATGCAAGAACCAAAAATGGGGACTTTGCACTTTGACTACAGTGAAAGGGCCAAGCAAACTATATTTATTTTTTCCATACATGACAATGACCTATCCAAACCCAAAAAAATTAAAGAAGATTTTAGAATCAACTGAAACATCATACAAATTAAGCATCAAAGCAAAAGTGTATAGGGTCATGTTGGAAGCATGAATGCTGATGATATTTATATGGGGGAGTATTGTAGAAACATGATTAGATCATTATCATGATGGTATGTTACATTCATGACTGTGTTTGTCATTGATGTCAACATAGCAATTTTTGTGGTATCTGATAAAAAAGAGTGGAAAGGTCAAGTTGGTACGGATAGATCGTCGAGTATTTTCAGTAGTGAGGTAAAGGGAGATACCACTAAGTGTTTAGTATATGCAGCTAACCTCAAAAGCACAAGATATTAAGTCTAAAAGAAGTTATGCAAGTTTTGGTGAAGACTATTATGAGATAGAGTTTACAGAGGCATGTTCTAGTAAACTTGTTATATCTCTTAGCAGAGTTGTTATTCTGTGAAGCCGAAGTTAAAGATGTGAAGAAGACATTCTGGAGATGATGTGGCCAAGTTCGCTCGTCATAATGACACATGTACCAAAAGATATTCAAGTTGCAAGGTGGAAGATTATTGTTATCGCTAAGTGTAACGTGTTCTTAATGTGTGGTCCTATAATAATTAATTGAGAAGGTTAACAACCGACTCAAAGAATTGTTTTATGGATTCGCTATAAGGGAAGGACATTTTCCTTTATCATGTCCATGGATATATGCAGATAATTGTAAGCAACACAAGTGTGGAATGCAAAGATAAGCAGAGCAGAGCGGAAGTAAAGGAAACTTCATTGCTAAGGTTTTAATGTGTGATCCGAAGTTTGATACTTAGATCCAAGGTTCGTGAGCTGGTCTATAAGGTCTAACAGTGATTGGTCCGATTGACAGGACAGGGGAAGAAAGTTAAAGTGCGGTTCATGCAATTATTCAGTAAGGAATAGTTGAGAGATCAGTTGGACAGTGAGTTCAGTGGTCTTGCCCCAAAAGTTGTTTGGACAATGGGTCTTTCTATCTTCTACAACTCCTAATAGGGTTGGCACAACTCCTATCAAGGTTGGAATCTCCTATCAAGGATTCAAAGTCTCCTAACAGGGACTCATATGTACTAAATGTTGTAATAAAATCCTAGCAGGGTCCATCCTCTAACAAGGAATATTTATATTAGTACATCATCTTGTGGGCATCATTCCCACCGGAGTTTTCCCTCTAATCAAGGGTTTCCCTAGTTAACATATCTGGTATAATTGCGTATGTGCATCTTTATATGGTTGTTGTTTACTTTGGTTGAATGGTTTAGTTTATTTAAGATGAATAAATGTTTTAATTGTTGGATAATTGATTCATCCCCCCCCCCCCCCCTCTTAGTTATCTTGGTGGACTATTGTTTCTAACAATTGGTATCAAAGCGTCAAGCCCTTAAAGGTAAAGTTTAACAACTTTGGGAGATCCATGGCGAACATATTCAGAAAGGATAGTCCGAAGTTCAATGGAACAAATTATGACAATTGGAAGGAAAAGATGAAAACACATTTGTTGTGTATGGCTCTAAGATATTGGGTCTTGACAAAATCATCAAAAACAATCATTGCTGAGAAAGATTTGGAAGCTTGTACTGAGGAAGAAAGAGATCTTTTCATGTGTGACATGAGAGCTAGAGAAGCACTATTGTCTGTACTTCCTGAAATTGAATACAACCAGGTAAAGTCACTTGTTACTTCTCATTTGATTTGGAAAGCTTTGGAAAATAGTTTTGAAGGTAACGAACATTCTAAGAAATTGAGGCTATGAAGTTGGATTTGTGCATTTCAAGATGCTAAAATAATGGAAGATGAATCTATAAGAACATGTGTAGGCAGATTATCAGAAATTACTGCAAGTATCAGATCTCAAGGAGGAACTAAAAAGGATGATGAGCTTATATGGAAGATATTGAAGAGCTTAATACCACCATTTAAGCCAACAGTTCAAATGATACAGTTGTTGATATCTTGTACCAAAGATTTCACAAAGGAGACATTGCTTGGAAGACTTGAAGCAGTTGAAAATGAACTTAGACAGTCCAGAGAATTGACCAGAACAAAAACAGCTTTTAATGCCTTGAATATTTGACCTAGTTTATCAAGGAGCACAAGAGGAGATTTTGCTAGTAGTAGCAGATCTGATGAGGACAGAAAGATTGAAGGAGTAGCCCTTCTGGTGAGAAGAGAAAAGGATGGTAAGAAAATCTTTAAATGTTGGACTTGTAATGAATTTGGTCATTATGCATTTAAGTGTCCTAAAAGAGAGAAAAAGTATAGAGGTGATTTCAAACCTAGAAGAGATAGAGAATGTCTGTATGTGAATAAAGAGGATGATTCTGATGAACAAGCAGTAAGTGCTAATGATGATGAAATTGGATTTGTAGCTATTAAAGAAGAAAGTCTAGAGAAAATAGCTTTGGTATCACAGGTTGAAAAGAAATCTAATTGGATAATTGATAGTGGTTGTTCACATCATGACTAGTGATATGAACAAATTTGTCAACTTCAAAAGTCATGATGGAGGCATTGTGAGAGTTGGAAACAATGCAGCATGCCAAGTTAAAGGTATTGAATCTATAACTCTTGATGGTAAGACTAACACTAAGGATATATATATTGTTGATGGTTTGAAGCACACTCTTTTAAGTGTTGGACAACTAGTGGACAAAAGTTATCAATTGCAATTCACAGAGGAGACATGCATGATCAGAGACAAAGATGGAAAGGTAATTCGAACAGGAACCAGATCTAGAGGTAATGTATTTCAGTTGAATCCTACTGAAATGACATGTTTGATTGCTAAGGTAGATGACAGTTCGTTATGGCATAAGAGATTTTGTTATATAAACTTTGACAGCATTGTGAAGACTAGTAGTATGTTTGCAGTTAGAGATTTGCCTAAGATTGTAAAGCCTACTAACACAACTTGCAAGGAGTGTGTTCTGGCAAAGCATAATAGAACTTCTTTTCCCAGCAAGAAGTTTACTACTACAGCAAAATTGGAGATTGTGTATATGGATCTTAGCGATCCTACAAAGACTAAAGGATTTTATGGTGAAAGGTATTTCATGATTTTAGTTGATGACTTTTCTAGAATGATGTGGGATGCATTTCTTAAAGAAAAAATTGAGGTATTTGATAAGTTCAAGATATTCAAGAATAGAGTTGGGAATGAATCAAGTATAAAGATTAAATGTTTAAGATCGGATAGAGGAGGAGAGTTACTTCAAATGAGTTTAACATCTTTTGTGAAGCTAATGGAATCAAAAGACAGTTATCAACTCCGAGAACCCCTAAACAAAATGGTATACCAGAGAGAAGAAACAGGTCAGTAACAAAAGCAACAAGAGCTATGTTAACTGAGAATGATGTATCCAAGATGTTTTGGAGAGAAGCTATGAATACAGTAGTCTACAATATGAATAGAGTGCAAGTCAGGAATGACACAAACAAGACCCCTTGTGCACTGTGGTTTGGTCACTCACCTACAGTTAAGTATTTCAGAATTTTTGGCGGTAAGTGTTATATCAAAAGAAATGATGATATTGGTAAGTTTGATGCTAGAAGTGATAAAGGTATATTTCTTAGTTATTCATTGGGAAGCAAGGCATATAGATGTTATAATCTGAGAACTAAGACTATTATGGAAAGTGCAAATGTGAGAGTTGATGAGAATTTCAGTATACAAGAAAGAATAGTCGATTACAATTCAAACGATGAGAATATTGTTACTAAACCAAGGAATGATGAAGTAGTCTTTGAGACTAACAATGATTTGCAGAATGAAGGAGACTCAAGGCAAGAACAAAGCTCGGAACCTTCAACAAAGCTAAGATTTGAGATAGAAACTCCTACTTCAGGTAAGAATATGACAAAGAATCATCCGCCTAAGCAAATCATCGGAAGCAGAGATAAAGGTGTGATGACAAGAAGCAGAATCAATGAAGAACTATGTTTGATATCTCAAGTTGAACCTAAGGATGCTGATGAAGCATATAAAGATGACTACCAGAAGCAAGCTATGAAAGAGGAATTGGATCAGATAATAAAGAATGAGACATGGGAATCGGTCCCCAAACCAACAGACAAGAATGTGATAGGAACTAAATGGGTATTCAGAAACAGGATGAATGAACAAGGTGAAGTTGTAAGGAACAAAGCAAGATTGGTATGTAAAGGTTACAACAAGAAGGAATAGACTATGATGAGACCTATGCTCCTGTGGCAAGAATAGAAGCAGTAAGGTTATTCTTAGCATATGCAGCATATAAGAAATTTAAAGTATATCAGATCGATGTCAAGTCAGCATTTCTGAATGGAGAACTTGAAGAAGAGGTATACATAGAACAGCCTGAAGATTATCCTTTGACAGATGATGAGGACATAGTATGCAAATTGAAGAATGCATTGTATGGCTTAAAGCAAGCACCTAGATGGACAAGCATTTGACAAAACTTGGATATAGGAAAGGTATGGCAGATAGTAATCTCTATTGGAAAAAAATTGATGATGGATTAATGATTTTGGTAATATTTGTTGATGATATCATATTTGGAGGAAATGATGATGAAAGTGATAAGTTTGCAGAAGAAATGAAGTAGGAATTTGAAATGAGCACGATAAAAGAGATGAAATATTTTCTAGGATTACAAATTGTACAGAATAAAGAAGGAATCTTTATTTCTCAGACTAAGTATCTGAAAGATTTACTGAAAAGGTTTGGTTTGGAAACATGTGAACCCGTTGGAACACATAGGTAACTGGACACAAGTTATCTACAAAGGATGAGACACCTACTATTTGTTTACCATATGGGGTAAATAGATTAATGCATACAAACAATTAAACAAGAACATGTAACAACAATACTCCTTTTATTATTCGCATATATGCCAAAGAGATTACATAGTGCTTCCAATGATGATTACAACCACAATGATCCAAAGTCCATTCTAGACGGTGAATGATCCAAAGTCCATTCTGAACAGTGTACATATACCTTTCCGAAAAACATTCTCGAAAGGGCCCGTCGGCTACATAACAATTACCGACTACATGCTAATCTACCCGTCGACTGCTTTATAATTTACCGACAACATCATCCCCCAAAAAGAAAAGTCATCTCCGGACGACAATGTAACAAAACTCAAAATTACACAACTACATCAAAACACAGACACTAGGCAGGGGGATGGGTCCTTGGCGTGGTAGGTGTCTATGCTCTCAATTCACTCAGCTCAGCCTGTAGCTTGTAGACCTGCTCCTTTTGAACCTTCAACATGGCTTCCACTTCCATCTGAAGCTCTAGAGCTAACTACATCATCCCAGTGATCTCTCCTAATTCCTTTTCTTTCTCATCTGCTAGTTTCTCTTTCTCTACTGCCACATGCTGCAACTGACTCTGTTTTTCTATCAAGGCTGCCCTCTCAGATTCTCAGGCCGCCCTTTTCGCGGCTAACCTAGCAACTGACTTCACCAGAGCCCTCTCAACTGCTACCTGATCCACCTAGCTCCTCTGAAGGGTGTAATATGCCTCCGTGTATATCTTCTCAATCTCTTCAATTAGTGTCTCTATCCAACTCCCCAAGCCTAGACTCCTCATGGCGGCCCAATCCTGACACATTTCTGTAGTTTCCACACTTGGCCAACCTCTATCCTCAAAGAAAATTGTAAAGGCAGTCGGGCATCCTGATCTCATAAAAGATACCGCTCGCTCCAGCTCCTTCACCACTAAGTCTAAAGCCTGCGCCTCCACAGATGCCACCACCTATCGAGCCCGAGTCGCTAGAGCAGCTATATTAGCAAAGAATGTTTCCACTACTTTTGATGCCACTAGGTATTCCTGTTGTACTCCCACAGCCTTTTCTACTACCTCTGCCATATGCTCAACAACGCTGTAACGGTCCCACACCCTGTACTAGCTCCGCTACCTGTGCCTACTGAGTGTTCTCCTCTGGAATTTCGTCCCGCCTGTCACACGAGTGACCCAGGTTCGAATCCCGACAGTTGTTGTAGTATAGTGGCGAGTATTCCCGCCTGTCAAGCAGGTGACCCGGGTTCAGTCTCCAACAACGGCACCAAATGTTTACTGTATGGGGTAAACAGATTAATGCATACAGACAATTAAACAAGAATATGTAACAATAGTACTCCTTTTATTATTCGCATATATGTCAAAGAGATTACATAGTGCTTCCAATGATGATTACAACCACAATGATCCAAAGTCCATTCCGAACGGTGTACATACCTTTCCGAAGAACCTTCCCGAAAGGGCCCATTGGCTACATAACAAGAATCTTCTCGAAGGGGCCCGTTGGCTACATAACAATTACCGACTACATGCTAATCTACCTGTCGGCTGCTTTATAATTTACCCACACTATTGAGTAGAAGAAGTACAAATCTATGATCGGAGGATTGCAATATCTGACTCACACAAAGCCGGATATAGCAAATGTAGTTGGAATTGTTGCAAGATTCCAAGTTGATCCCAGAGAAGCACATTATGCAACAGTCAAAAGGATATTTAGATACCTGAAAGGAACACCAGAGTTCGGATTGTGGTATGATAAATCTAATAATTTCACTTTATATGCTTATATTGATGTTGATTGGGCAGGCAATATGGATGACAGAAAGAGCATTAGTGTTGGAGCCTTCTTTCTTGGAGGAAGATTGGTTTCTTGGCTAAGCAAGAAGCAGGACTATACCTCACAAAGTACAACAAAAGCAGAATATGTTGTAGCAGCAAACAATTGTAATCAAGTTGTTTGGATGAAGCAAATGTTGAAGGATATAAGGATAGAATTAATGAACCTGTTATCATATGTTGTGACAACACAAGCACAGTAAATATGTCTAAGAATCCAGTGTTGCATTCTAAGACTAAGCACATTTCTATCAAGTATCACATGTTGAGAGAGAAAGTTGCAGAAAAGGAAATTAGATTGGAGTATGTAAGCACTAAAGAGCAGATTGCAAATATTTTCACTAAGCCTCTTCTCAAAGAGACTTTTGAGTATTTGCGAGGTATGCTAGGGGTTATGCCCCTTCATACATCAAAGTAGATGATACAAGAGTGCATCAGTCCAGTGTAACAAAGCACCATTGTTTGTCTGGACTAAATGTTGATGCTTCCTGTATGGGAGAGTATCTGTGATGGACAAAGTCATCTAAGACTCTTGTTGGATGTTGTTTTTGAACAGTGTCTTTGGACACTTGAGCTAGTCAAAGACAGTTATTGCCGAGATTGTTGGTTGATGAAACCTTTGACATTAATGTCAATGGGGGAGAAGTACAGCATGAAAAACAGGTACAGCATATTTGGAAAATCAATTGAAAATAAGTACAGCATGGAAGAATGATTGATGAAGAGGATTTGAAAAGAAAGATTAACAATCTTTTGCAGTTGGTATCTTGGAACTAGATGTTTTTCATCTATGTTGCCATCAATGCCAAAGGGGGAGATTGTTGGAAGCATGAATGCTGATGATATTCCTATGAGGGAGTAGTGTAGAAACATGATTAGATCATTATCATGATGATATGTTACATTCATGACTGTGTTTGTCATTGATGTCAACATAGCAGTTTTCTATGGTATCTAACAAAAGAACAACAAAAAGATCAAGTTGGTACGGAGAGATCGTCGAGCATTTTCACTAGTGAGCTTAAAGGGAGGTACTACTAAGTGTCTAGCATATGCAGCGAACCTTGGAAGCATAAGATATTAAGTTTGGAAGAAGTTATGCAAGTTTCGGTGAAGACTGTTCTGAGATAGAGTTTACAAAGGCATATTTTGGTAAACTTGTTATATCTCTTAGCAGAGTTGTTATTCTGAGAAGCCGAAGTTAAAGATGTGAAGAAGACATTCTGGAGATGACATGGCCAAGTTCACTTGTCATAATGACATGTGTATGGAAAGATATTCAAGTTGCAAGGCGAAAAATTAATGTTATCGCCAAGTGTAACGTGTTCTCAATGTGGTCCTATAATAATTAATTGAGAAGGTGTAACAACCGACTCAGGGAATTGTTTTATGGATTTGGTATAAAGGAAGGACATTTTCATTTATCATGTATGGATGTATGCAGATAATTGTAAGCAGCACAAGTGCGGAATGCAAAGATAAGCGGAGCAGAGTGGAAGTGAAGGAAACTTCATTACTAAGGTTTTATTGTGTGATCCAAAGTTTAATACTTGGATCCGAGGTTCGAGACCTGGTCTACAAGGTCTGATAGTGATTGGTCCAGTTGATTGGACAGAGGAAGAAAGTTAAAGTACAGTTCATGCAATTATTCAGTAAGGAATAGTTGAGAGATCAGTTGGACAGTGAGTTCAGTGGTCTTGCCCCAAAAGTTGTTTGGTCAGTAGGTCCTTTTGTCTTCTACAACTCCTAACAGGGCTGGAATCTCCTAACAAGGATTCAAAGCCTCCTAACAAGGACTCATATGTACTAAATGTTGTAATAGACTCCTAATAGGGTCCATCCTCTAACAAGAAATATTTATATTAATATATAATCTTGTGGGCATCATTCCCACCGAAGTTTTCACTCTGATCAAGGGTTTTCCTAGTTAACATATATGGTGTAATTGTGTATGTGCATCTTTGTATGATTGATGTTTACTTTGGTTGAATGGTTAAGTTTATTTAAGGTGGATAAATGTTTTAATTATTGGATAACTAATTCACCTCCCCCCCCCCCCCCCCACCTCCTAGTTATCAGTTATTTTGGTGGACTATTGTTTCTAACAAGTCATGTATCTTCTGACCAAAGAACTCACTAGAAAAACAAAATCTATTATTAGGCAGTATCATTTTCCCTACGACCTCTGAGTTTTTTGGGGAATGAAAAACTAGATTTTGACAATGTATATCCTTAAATAGGTCTTTTAAAGCTACCAAGTTGTCTAACCACATGCTGAGGCATTCAAACCACTAATCATAGCAAGTTTTTGCTCGGTAGCCATAATGCATCTGGTTTAAGAAGTTAAAGCACATTTATTTTGAGGTTTATGGAAGAAGACCTATGTTCCACAGTGTTTTTGGGATGTGCTTTTGAGTGAGTGAGTGAGTGAGAGAGAGAGAGAGAGAGAGAGAGAGAGAGAATTTCTACAAGTTGATGGACAGCCATATAAGAGAAGCCATTAAAATGATGTTAAATAATGTCTCTGGAAGCCTGCAAGCCAACCAAAAAAAATTATGGACTTTTCACATAATAACACAGTGCCAGACCATGGCAAATGCACTAGTAATCTCTTTTGCAACTGACTTTGATAACATATCAAGAATTTTGAAGTTTGTGAAATTTTTGAACAATCAAATTTGAAATCCAAATTATTGCTCACTGATAATTGTAATATAACTAATATCATTAGATAGGAATATGAATGATTAAATATATTTAGTGCTCTTGTACTGTTATAACGGTTGTTGCTACCACTGCTGTCATGAATAATTTAATTGCTATTATACTGCTATCATGATATATTTATTGCTGCTGTTATAATGATATCATTTTATACTTCTGCTAGAATGCTATGATGCTGTACTGCTGTTATAATACTGTAATGATACTTAACAATATTTTTTTGATGTTATAAATGATTTTTTAAACATTATAAACAAATTGCTTTGCTGATAAGGACATATTGCAGGTTCTACAGACAATCAAGGGACATCTCAGACATCACCGGCTGTCTCAGGGAAGAACAAACTGTTATATGAAAGTGATAGATTTAGTGCAATTATACTACTATAATCATTGTTGCTACCACTGCCGTCATGACTAATTTAGTTGCTGTTCTACTGCTACCATAATATATTTATCGCTGATGCTATGATGCTATCATTTTAGGCTACTGTTATTGTGCTATCATGTTATACTGCTCTTATGATGCTGCAATGATATATTTAACAATCTTTTTTTGATGTTAATGAACATTTTTCTTTTCAGACATTATAAACAAATTGTTTTTCTGTTAAAGACATCGATCCATCCCCAGGACAATCAAGAGAGATCTTAGACATCACTGGCCGTCTCCAGGATGAACTGATATCTGAATGATGATATATTTAGTGCTGCTAAACTACAAGTACTACTGTTTCTCTCACTCCTGTCTATTGCTGCTGTGATAAATTATACTATCATTTTATACTATTGTTACAATTCTATCATGTTATACTGCTCTTATAACATTGCAATGATATATTCAACAATCTTTTTTCGACATTATAAACAATTTTTTTTCAAACATTATAAACAGCTCGCTCTGCTGTTAAGGACCAAGACAACCAAGGGACATCTCAGACATGAACGGCTCTCAGGGATGAACAAACTGTCCACTGCTACCCCACTGTACCCACAATGCCATTGGGGACAGGTACAAAGGTTTGAAAGCCAGGGACATGTCCAAATGGAACACACACAAAAAAGTTCAAAATTTTCAGCTATGACCCCCTTCTATTCCAAAACTGTGTAGTTCATCTCTCTTCTAAAGGCTTTGTTAAGAGATCACAAAACTTGGTAGAAAATTTTTAAGCATAGGAACTTAAAAGACCCACATTAATGAAGTGTTGAAGTGGGAGTGGATTTTGTCTTAGCAAGAGTGCCTGTCAACCTAAAATCAGAGACAGAGATGGTGAATATTACCTAGTTATAATAACTAAGACTGTTACAAACAAGCAAGCTCGTAGCCTCAAAATTTAAAATATGGCAATAGACATTTTACCTAACAATTATAATAACTAAAAGATATACAAACAAATTGATAGTGTGCCATTCTAGTAGATTTCCAACATTCCTCTAGTAAGAGGCGTGTGATAAAGTTGTGTACTACCAAGAAAAGGTCCTGTCTGCAAAAATGTTTGCATGTGAGGTGATATATTTGATTTGTTTACATAAGTAAGCAATTACTCACATGTACATTACAAAATTAATGAGTTCATACAAAATTTGAAAAAAGAATAATTTGAAGGCCATGATATTTTTTCTAAGAATAGAGTTCATTGAATGAACGAACCTCTGGCCTTTCCAGCCCTCGCCTGAATATGCATCGATAAGGGTCTGCTCCAGTTTCAGTTTGATGAAGAGATATTTGATCCTTCGATTTACACGCAACACTTCATCCAAGGGAGCATTTTGTGCCTTCTTTTTCTGCTTTCTTCTCTGCTGCCTCCTTTTCATCCCCTCTGTACCAGATGTTCCATCGGCTTTTTCTTTTATCGTGTTTTTAGAATCACTCTTCCATTTTGACCTTCTTGTCTTTCTTTGTTGTGAGCGTTCAGATTTTCCTGCAGCAAAAGATCTCAAAGCAGAACTTTTTCTTGGTCTTTTCTCACTCTCATTTTTAAAATTTAATCTTGAGGCGTTCTGCAAAGACCTTTTTACTAACTTTCCCGCTACAGTATTGGTATTCATCCTTCTACTATTGCTCAGAGATTTCTGCTCCTCTGTTATGGAAACATTTCTTGATTCCGATGATTCCCCTGTTCTTTTCTTAGTAAGAACTGAGGAGATTGTTTGAGCATGTGTTTGTGATTTTCTTTCTCTCATCCTTCCAGATATAACACCAGAATCATTGACTTTCTGCAATGGAGATTTGGGTGCATTTGAGGGCGCCTGTTTGTCTTTTACTGCTCCAGAAGAGCTTTTCCCAGCCCTGGCCATCTTATATTCTCCAAAGATTAGAACGCTCAGAAATTAATGTAACAAATATGTGTTACGCAAGAGAACTCTTCAAAATGCCTACACATAAAAATCAACAAAGGCTTAGAAGCGGAACAGAACAGGCGTAGTCTAATTTTCTAGAAGTTGAGGCCAACAAAACTAAAAGTATAAGTCAGGCCTATAAGTCTGCACGGTAAACAAACCATGGTTATATTGAAGCTCGAAACTGAACTGCTTAAAATCGTAGAATATATTACATATGCAGACATGAAAGGTCCAAAAAAATACATCTCGCCCTCGCGGAAAAAAGATAAAGGGAAACAGAAAAAGGAGGGAGAATAGGCAAAAATATGGAAAGTATCTCAAAACCCGTTAATTAGGGTTAACATTGAAATATTTAAAAAGGGGAACTCGTCAGATGGCCTGAATGTCTACAAGTTATATCGATTCAAATATTTCTACTTGGTTTCTTTTACACAGAAGGGAAAAAGAAGAAGAACAGATGCTCAAAGAACCACGAATACTAGCAAATTCTCACAATGCGGTGCTGAAAAGCTACATATTATCTCAAAAATGATTGAAAAGGTAAACAAATACTTGCAATTAAGAAAACTAATGCCCCGCAAATGTCACAATAACTGCAGATGAAGTACGATGAATCTCGGACGAACTCAAAACAATGAATCATCAGCACTCATAGTTAACGGCTTCAATTAACCTGCTGAACGCGACTCAATAAAACATAGGAACTAGATAATATACTTAATAAGTGAAGCAGTTTGTAGACCTGCGATCTGAAGTGCCCTTTAAATATCCAAAACCAACAGAATGAAATGAGAAAGTATAGAGATCGAATTTGAGATTGTCTATAACAAAGAACTATGCTAACCACACAGCCGCCCTCAGAGCTGTTGTTAGCCCACAAATAAAGGTGATCATAAAAGCTTAAGCATTACACCCTAAACACCTTATGATCCACCATAATCCCAACAGTTAGGCTTCTATGCGAAATTAACATAGCATAAATGGGCATTGAGTTGAGAAGATACCTTGTTCCCCATGTTTACGTATCGGAGGATCATCAGGAGAACGAGCATTAACGTAGGCTTGCTAGTTTTTTCTCTCTATCCCTCACTCTCTGAAGAAAAATGTAGGCTCGCCTTCTCTGCCACCGCTGGTTTCCAAATATATTTTCGCTCTATTTCTTGACAATTTACAGTGCAATTGAAAAAGGGAGAATTCAAGCTTGAATTACATCAGCTACATCATCGGTTTGGCTTTGGAATTTTAGTAATTGCCACATAAAATTTATTAATAAGGGTTGAGTTGATGATGTTCTTAAGGATCTGGATCCTTATATCTCTTATCTATGTACATAGAAACTTATTTCTCTCTTTTTATTTTTATCTTATCGTACCCTTCTTCTTTATATCTCTTATTTATGTACATAGAAACTCATTTCTCCCTTCCTATCTTTATTTTATCGTATTCTTCTTAAACTTTTGCTCTTCTATATCTGTATCCCAATTTACCTATTTATGTTTGATGTATTTTATCTATTTATATTTTATCCATCTACCACTTTATATATCTTTATCATTCTCTCTCTTTCTCTCTCAGAGTCTCTCTATCTCCCTCCTCTCCTCTTCCACTTTCTCTCCTTCCCACTCCTCTCCTCTTTTTCTCTCCCTTCATAACTATCCTCCACTTTAATATTTGATTTGGGTCCATCTATCTACACACTTTCTATCCCTATGTTTCCTTGTCTATTTTTGTCTCTAGCAATATTTTCACCTATTTGCCCCTCTTTTTTCTAACTATTATTTCCTTTATAAATGGACAACCTAGGTATTTGAAACCAATAATCTCTCTCTCTCTCTCTCTCTCTCTCTCTCTCTCTCTCTTTATATATATATATATATATATATATATATATATATATATATATATATATATATATATAGTGATTGTGTGATAAATACATTATAAAAATAGGAGAAATCATGATAAATAATGACCTTGAATCAACAAGTGAATAATTTCAATAAATCTATAGCTATATAGTAATGTTGTGCTATATTTGTGAATCTCTCTCTCTCTCTCTCTCTCTCTCTCTCTCTCTCTCTCTCTCTCTCTCTCTCTCACACACACACACACTCTCTCTCTCTCTCTCTCTCTCTCTCTCTCTCTCTCTCACACACACACACACACACACACACACACACAATATATCATCTTAATATAATTAAAAAATAAACACTTAGAAATCTATTGATTAATATAAATAATAAGTAAATGATATTAATATTATCATCATGTGTTAGCTCAAATAATAAATAATATCTTTGTGTATGAATACATCTCTATATATCCTTCCTAATATATATTGTAATTAAAAAATTAATCAATTTTTATTGCTATGTTTACCTCAAATGTAAGAACTACCAAAATATCTACAAGTGATTTTTACTTACTAAGGTACCTTTAGGATGTTTTATCAAACTTATTAAATATTTGTAAATTGAAATAGAAATTTATCAAATTTACAAGAGGATCTATCTAAACTATAACTCCCTAAACATTATCAACTTCTCCAAACTATTGCAATTTGTACCTTTATAATACAAATTACTATAAACTATCAAATATCATTAAAGTTTTAAGTGATAAGTTTGATTCATTACTTTACAAGAAATATTTGTATAGTATATTATCATTGAATTGTACATACAAATATTTCAAGTGTTCTGGTTTGGGTTCTACAATGTTGCAGAACTTTGGGTAAGTATACTGACTTATTCTAATAATTACTAGTTGCAATATTATAGGAATTTGTTTTAATATTTGTGTCACAATGCATCCTTTTGAGCCATGTTTTTCAAACATATCTAATACAACATTTCCATCTATAGTTTTGAGAAAATGCTATGCTTTAATGGATATGTTTTTACATCAGATGTTTGCATTTATTTGGGTATTTTAAAGTTGTTTTAACAAAACTATTAGCTATAATATCTATAGTTTTTCTATCAACATTTAATGTCAAAAAGTGAATAAATATTCCTTGATTAGATTATGATGACTACTTATTTAAGCTTCAATCCAAATTGAATATAAATTATTTTAATCTTCTAATTTTTTTAAGAAAAAAATTGTAATTAAGATTTATATTATCTTTCTATTTTTATTTTTATTTTTTATTTTTAAATATTCCTTCACATATATACAAATTTGACCTGGTTAACAATCTACTTCCCTCTCTTATATTTTTTTCATTATTATTTTTATTCAAATTGAAGCACTCTAATTTCTAACCTTTAAGAAAGAAATCACATATCTATTAAATTTAATTATTATCATGGTACTTTCCTCTACTCTCATGGTCTTCAAGATGTTAGTTTTAGATGTCATATTCACTTTCCAACCAACATTAACATTACAATCTCGCCCTAGTCCAAAATCGTGATGTAGTTGACTAAATATATGTATAGATAATAAGAACTCATTGGAAAATCTCCCCATCTCGAATTGGACAAAATGAATTGGCATGCATAATTGCTCAAGACAAAAAAACACATTTTTATCCAAAATCATATTTGAATTTTCACCCCATTCAAAAATATACAAAAATAGTTTCAATGTTGATTCAAATGAAAATTGAAAGTTTCTCCTTTTCTTTTAATCAATCTGCATTATTAATGGAGATGAACTGAATTTCTCTGTATAATTGAAAGATTTTAACTATCTTAAAACCAATCTATCAATATAATAGATACATATTGTTTTCTTAGTTATTATTAGAGAGGTGATTAATCAACAAGCATGTGGCTTATATTATTTAACAAAATAACCACTAAATACAAAAGGTCTCGTTCGTATGATGTCAATCTTCCCTTTTAATACAATATTCATCTGGTTTGCTTGAATAACTATCTATTTTTGCAAGTTGCATGTGAAAACCACTAATAGTATTGACTTAATACAAGAACTAAACCCACTTATTTAGGCCATCATCTAAAAGTCTAAATACATATCTTTGTGAACATATATATCATGGACCTAACTACTATAACATAATAATGTTGTACCAATATATTACAAACATCTATTATTAAAGCATTTGTATGAGATTGCCAACCTTTAATTTGTGGACTTTACAAAAATTCAATAACGAGTTAGCATCATAATTTTTCAAGTGGTTGGAGCAGTCCATTATACCTATACAGATGGCCGCATTATACACCATAAAAAAATTCAAATCTATGAAAGTGTGGAGGATTATTGATTTTTGAATTTATCAGCACCGCTTTCTAATTATACAGCATCCGACAATGTCGAATTGCCAAAATAATCTAGTGGCAAGTTTGACAGAATTGAGCCTGTCGGCTCAATAATAATAATAATTTTGATGGTTTTGCGAAGGGAAACCCTGGTAATGTAGGTTGTGGTGGGGTTCTAAGAGATCACAATGGTAGATTTATGTATGCAGGTGAGTACCCTTTGGGATAACTTATAGCCATGTTGTTGATACAAGATTGTTTTGAAGTGAAGAACTTGTAATAGAACAATCATTATTTTGCAAACGATGTCAAACCTACTACCTATTGGTGAGACAGTTGCTTTTTGGTCTAAAAGCTATTATTTAGTTGATTGGTGAAAAGGATTTGAAAAGAGGAGATAACAATAGCACCTAGAGAAAGGTTGAGTTATTGGGTATGTAAAAGAAGCACTAAGACCAAGTAAGACATTGATACTATAGTGTATTATTTATCTACTTAAAGTCTAAAATGAAAGATTACTCAAGTTAAGATTGGAAGAAGAACAGTGCAAGCCGAGAGATTGTCAGTATATGCCGAGTAAAGTTTAGTTGATGCCGAGCATCAGTAAACTTTAGTGTTCACTGAGTGAACTATTGTTGGCCGAGTGAAAGAATAGTATAGAAGTCGAGTGACAGCATATTGATGTCGAGTGCCAGTAAATATGTTAAATCAAAGATTTGACAAATCTGAGCTGACTATTTTGTTTTCTTGAATTGTGTGAAGCGTGTGAAAGATAACTATGATGAGTTGGTGGCAAAGAATTCAAGGTAAATCGTTTTGAGGTGAATTCAAGGAAGATTGAAGAAGATCTTTCTAGAGGAACCAAATGGAAAAGTGGGTAGATTAATTGTATCCTACCTAACCCTAAAATGGACGATTGCGGTTAAGCAGCAAAAGATCTTAATTCTCTATTTATAGAGATATCTAGTCAAAAGAAAAGGTTGTCATGTACGAGAACCTAATGAAGACAAGGAGTCTAGGGTATTGCTTCATTTAGGGGTCAAATAGAAGAGACTTCAATTGGCATGCAAAGCAACGAGGCTTAAGAGTATGAATGCTTGAAGGGTGAACAAGTTATCAAAGCTGAAATGTGTGAATGCCAAGCAGAATGGAGGAATGAAACAAAGATCTGTAATCTACAAGTGAGTTGTAATTTATTATTAGATCAATCCTTACTATTACTTTGTAATCATTGTATCAGTCTAGGGTAAATCCTTTGGATTAAGGTTGACCTAACAGTCATTTGTAAATTCTTTAATCGGGTGACATTATAATGGAAAGGTCTAAAGTCCTCTAACAAGCTACTAACAGGGTGATTGAAATCCTCTAACTAGGTCACCTTTAACAGTGTGTATTGTAACCTTTAACAGGGTTAGCCTTTCACAAGATGTCATGACAAAAGAGTGAGAATTAGTAGCATGTTACTGGTGGTTAATCCCAATTGGGTTTCCTTCATAAAATCCTTGTGTCAAATGTGTTATTGAATATGTTATGTTTCATGTTTACATTTCTACAAATTTGTTTTGACCTAGGACAATAACCTATAAAGCTTAAGTATTCTATGATCTAATGGATGCATGCATGACAAGGTTTTATGGATATGGGTCTACTAAGCATTGGAAAGTTTTATTTGTACATCTGGACCTTGGATAATTGATTTAACCCCCTCTTAATTATTCTAAAGAATTCTTACAATTGGTATCAAAGCATCATAGTGCTTACAAGGACTAGTTTAAAGGTACTAGAAGCAAAAGATCAAGATGTCCAAAAGAGAGGTACCCAAGCTTAACAAGGAGAACTTACCTATATGGAAAAGTCTAATGAAGCTACACCTAGGAGGTCTTGGAGACCATGCATAATCTACCATCACCACTGAGCATGTTGACCCTACTGGACCCCTAACTGTAGATGATCTGAAAAAGAAAAAAGAACATAATTAGACAATGTTGGAGATTGCCTCTATCCTAAGTTATTATGAGTTTGATGACATCAAGGGTTGTGACAGTACAAAGAAGATGTGGGATGCTCTTCACACTATTTATGGAGGAGACACAAATGTTTTTTTAGCCAAATCTGAAAGTCTTAGAGGTAATTTTGATGACATGAGGATGCAAGAAGGTGAGAATATTGCTCAATATTGCTCTAAAATAAAAGATGTTTTTAATGCTATAAGAGGAGCTAATGGTAAGATTGATGATGAGATTGTATTAAGAAAAGTATTGAGAACATTGTTGCCCATCTATGCTATTAGTGTTTCTACCATGCAATAACTAAGATTTTTACCAAGTTCTAATTTGATTCTTGAAGGTTTGGTAGGTAAGCTCATTGCCTTTGAACTCTTTAATTTTGATAACTTCAAATTTGAGAATGTTGAATCTGCTTTCAAATCTAAACTGACATTAAAAGAACCTAAAGAGAAGAAGAAAAAGGTTGAATATGTTTCTAGTGATAGCGATACAGATGAGGAAGATGCAGAACAACTTGAAGCACTACAAGCAAGGAGATTTCATAGAGGCAAAGTCAAATTCAAAGGTAAGTTACCTATCATGTGTTTTAATTGCAATGAGGTTGGTCATATTGTTGTTGGATGTTTGAAAGAAGAAGAACAATAGAAGTGGAGACAAATACATAAGTAAAAGAGATGAGGACAACAAATATTACAAAGACAAAGACAAGAAGTCTTGCTACATTACAAAAGAGGAAACCAAAGATGGATCTGACGACCAAGATGACGAAGTGTTGTATGATGCAATGAAGGATGATTCTGATGAGGATGAGACAACTGCACTAGTGTCTTATGTGAACAAGAGTGACATACGGATCATTGATAGTGGGTGTTCACATCACATGAATGGAGATAAAAGCAAGTTCATTACCCTAAATTATTATGATTTAAATAGTGCAAGGTTTGGTAATGATGCACCATGTTTGATAAAAAGAAAATGATCTATCAAACTCATAGAAAAGATCATGTGTGAGAATGCTTATTATGTTGAAGGACTTAACTATAATTTGTTGATTGTGTCACAATTGAATAGTTTAGGTTGCAAAGTTGAGTTTGAGAACAAGATAGTGAAGATCTATGACACTGGTGTGGGAAAGGTGATCAGACTAGAGGTAATCTATTTTATCTTGATATGAATGATGCTACTTGTCTTATTGTAGAATTTGATAATGTGTAGTTATGATACAAGAGGTTATGTCATGTTAACTTTGATAACTTAGTGACTATCAGTAACATGAAAAGATTTAGAGGTTTGCCTAAATTGAAGAAACTTGACAATATAATTTGCAAACAATGTTAGTTAGGCAAGATGACAAAATCTATTTTTAAAAGTAAGACTCACACCTCTAAAGATATTCTTGAGATTGTTCATGCTGACTTGTGTGGAAAAATTGATGTGAAAAGCTACAAAAGTGACAAGTACATTATCCTATTTATTGATGATTATTCTAGGATGATGACAGTTATGTTTCTGAAATAGAAATCTAATGCTTTCCAAATGTTTAAGTGTTACTTAGCTAGAGTTGAAAAGGAGATAGGCAAAATCTTGAAATGTCTAAGATCTGACAGTGGTGGAGAATTTACATCAAATGAGTTTGAGATAATCTATAATGATAGAGGAATCAAAAGACAGACATATGCACCTAAGACCCCTTCACAAAATAGGATTGCTAAAAGGAGGAACAGATCCGTAATGAATTATGCTAGGACACTCATGATGGAGAAGAATGTTGCTTTGAAATAATGGAGAGAAGTTGTAAGTACAACTCTCTATACCTTGAACCATGTGCAAGTCAAGAAATGTACTAATTCAACACCTTTTGAATTATGGTATAGATACTCACCCAATGTAAAATATTTTAAGGTATTTGGAAGCAAGTGCTACATTTTTAAGGATTTTAGGAATGAAAAATTAAATGCTAAAAGTGAAGAAGGTATATTTCTTTGCTATTCCACATGAAGTAAAGCTTATAAGTGTTTAAATACTATCACTAACAAAGTTGTGAAAAGTGCAAATGTGAAGTTTGATGAATATAAAGAGGTACATGAAGTTGAACCTATGAAGGAACCTAAAGAGTACAAATCATTTGTATACTATTATGAAGGTAAGCCTATTGATGAACATGTTGTAAAGCAAGTTGCAAATCAACAAGTTTCAGTGATTGTCAAGTCACATACAATGAATGTCGAGTTACATTCAATAACCAAGGTGCAGACAGAAGCTGAGACACATTCTAATTCTAAGAAGTGTACATGAAAAAGATGTTGAAATACATGATAAAGAAGTACATAGTGATTCAGAAGTTGACAAACCTAATGAAGAAAGAAGATCAGACCCAAGATTGTCAAAGTATGTCAAAAGACATCTCCCTATTGAAAAAATTATTGGAGATAAAGATGCTAGACCAATGACAAGAAATAGACTAAGAAGTCATACATGTTTGTTGAGCATTCATGAGCCTAAGACAGTGAAAGATGTCTTAGAAAATGAGGACTAGAATAAAACCATGAAAGAAGAGATTGAGTAGATTGAGAAGAACAAGACACAAACTCTATTTCCTAGACCAAAGGACAAGAATATGATTGGAACCAAGTGGGTGTATAGAAATAAGTTAGATAAAAATAGTGAAGTCGCAAGGAATAAGGCAAGATTAGTTTGCAAAGGGTACACACAAGAAGAAGGAATGGACTATGGAGAAATATTTGCCCGTGTTGCAAGATTGGAAGGAGTAAGAACTCAAATTGCTTACTCTACATACAAAGGTTTTAAAGTCTATCAAATGGATGTGAAGTCAACATTTTTGAATGGTATATTAGAAGAAGAGGTCTATATAGAAAAACCAGAAGGATTTGTTGATGGTATGTAGACTACATAAAGCTTTATATGGTTTAAAGCAAGCCCCAAGATTGTGGTATGAAAGGCTTCACAATTATCTTATGAAGATTGGTTTTGAGAAGATTGGTGATAACATCAATCTGTACTTGAAGATAGAAGGAGATAAAGGTATTTTACTAGCTGAAATTTTTGTTAATAATATCATATTTGGAGGTCAAGATACATTATGTAAGGCATTTGCAAATGAAATGAAGAAGGAATTTGAGATGTCTATGTTTTGAGAGATCAAGTTCTTTGTTGATTTGCAAGTATATCAAATAAAATATGGTATATACATCACTCAGTCTAAGTATGTGAAGGAAATATTGAATTTTTTTGGATTGGAAGATTCCAAACTAGTTAGCACACCTATGGTGACATGACACAAGTTGTCAAAGAATGATGATTTAGCTTATGTGAATCAAACATTGTATAGGTCTATGATTGGAAAATTGCAATACGTAGTGCATAGCAGACCTGACATTGGATTATCTTTTGAGATTGTTGCAAGATTCTCTGCTAATCCCAAGGAGAACCATTTGATGGTTGTTAAGAGAATTATGAGATATATGAAAGGAACATAAGACTATGGTCTATACTATAAGAAAAACAAAAAAAAATGAGTTGAGAGCCTACACTGGTGTTGATTGGGTTGGAAACATTGATGACAGAAAGAGCACAAGCGGTGGAGCATTTTTCTTAGGAAAGAGGTTGGTCACCTGGACCAACAAGAAACAAAATTGCATATCTTAATCTACTACCAAAGTTGAATATGTGGCTGCTACAGTAAATTGTACAAATATTTTATGGATCAAACAACTACTCAAAGGTATGAAGGAGGAAATCACTGAACCTATGGTACTTTATTGTGATAATACAAGTGTTATAAATATATCAAATAAACTTGTGATGCACACAAAGCCTAAGCACATTTCAATCAAGTATCATTACTTGAGAGAGTTATTTCAAGACAAAGAAGTGAGGATGGAATATGTGCATACAAAAGAGTAGATAGTTGACATCTTCACAAAAGCTTTACCTAAGGATGCTCATGAGTATCTTAGAGATAAATTAGGGGTGATATCCCTGTCCAAAGCTACTTAAGAAGCATAAGTAATACCCTACAACAACTGAGCTGAATGTTGTATCTTACAACTTGATGTAGTGGATATTACTTTAGAAACTGCCTAAAGTAATGAAGGAACTAAATTAGAAGATTTAAAGTCACATTAAAGGTGATAGAAGAAAAATATGGAATTGATTATATTTACATATAGAGATTTCCAATCTTTGGCATTGTTGTCAAAGAGGGAGAAATGTGATTGAGGGATATAAGCTTAAGGGAAATAAAATATACATATACCTAGTCAAAGGAAGAAAGTATTGAGAGTTGCCAATAGTGGCATGTTATGATGGTTGAGTTATTGAGTTGTTATCCTTGCCATCAAGGTTCAAATCTAACGAGGATGAGGTCCCCTGTTTGTGGCCTCACTGGTTCATAGCTCTAGGTCAAAGTGTTTACCCCTCTAAAAAATAAAAATAAAATATAAAAAGTAGTGAGAGAGATATAAGAACAGAGAAGACAAAGATGGATACACCTGAATATCATAAAGATGGAGTGATATTCTACAAGAGGGAGCTATAAGTCACAAAGAGATAGATAAAATAAAGGAACTTGAAAAAGCTCACATTACCCTACATAGAGGAAGGACATATACTACATTGATAGAGGGAGAAATTTCAAAGATTTATTTTCTTTTTGGTATTGTTGTTGGTATTGGTTTGTCATCAATACTAAAGAGGGAGATTGTTGATATAAGATTGTTTTGAAGTGAAGAACATGTAATGGAACAATCATTATTTTGTTAATGATGTCAAACCTACTACCTACTGGTGAGACAATTGCATTTTGGTTTGAAAGCTATCATTTAGTTGATTGATGAAAAGGATTTGAAAAGAGAAGATAACAATAGCACCTAAAGAAAGGTTGAGTTATTTGGTATGTAAAAGAAGTACTAAGACTAAGTAAGACATTGATACTATAGTGTATTGTTTATCTACTTAAAGTTTGAAATTAAAGATTACTCAAGTTAAGACTGGAAGAAGATCAAGTATGAAAAGTGCCTGTCGAGCCTTGCTAAGTAGTTAGTGCAAGCCAAGCAGAAATCAGTGGAATCTGAGTGAAAAACAAGAGGTGCCAAGCAAAGATGAAAAATAGTACAAGCTGAGAGATTGTCAGTATATGCCAAGTAAGGTCACCTATTACCTTGAGAAACTCCATGGTTGCAAACTGATGTTACTAAAGAATTCGTTAGAAGTTGGTATGGGGATACTTGGTTTGTCTCTATGGGGTGTTTGTTACTATCAATGAGGTTTTTTTAGCTGGTTTAACTGGGCTTCCTAATACTAGTTTAAAACTTAATAAGAAAACTAAGATTTCTAATATTACTTTAAAGAATTCCCCAAAAATTAGACAAAGGAGAAGAAATTAGTTAAAATTGGTGATTATTTTTACCTTTATTAGATGAAGGTTATATGGCAAGAAGTGTTAACCTATGTTAGGGAGCATTTCATACTGGATGGTCATTCTAAAAGGGTGAATAACTACCATTTTTTTTCCTTAACCATTTTTGATATAAGGATAGAATTGTTAGAGTAAATAATTAATTATTAATTATTCATTTTATTTACTTAAGCTTACTTAGGTAAATGCATTCATTTATTAGTTGTAGTCTAGGAGTTTGTTATAAGTTGTTGACAATATGAGATTTTGTTCTCTCCTAAGTCATACTTATCATCTCACCTTGTTCGAGGACTTTCCACCTTATGTGGATGTATGCTTAGTTGTCACACTTATCTCCTAGCGTTTTCTAGCCTGTTCTAGTAGATTCCTTGAGCTCTTTATATTCGAGCTCCCTCATTGTATTTCATAACTCATATCACTTCTTGCATATTGTAAATACATATTTTGTTGTGTTTCCATATCTTTCTCTCTCATGTCCATTTAGAGTTTTTTCCTTGCTCCATGCTCTTCCTTCCTTGGCTTCCCTTTGACATATTTTCGCGTGTAGGTGATCTTGGGCATCTTCAGAGTTGGATTTCATCAACTCCAACATGGTATCAGAGCCTCCCTATTGCTTCTTTGTTAAAGGATTTTTGAAGTCGTGATTCAAAGACACAAACCCTAGTTTGTTTGTACTTTTTTTTTCAAATCAGGGGAACAACAAATTTTTGGAGCACATTGGGCCCAAACATATGCTGCCATTGGATCTAGAAGGTGCTCTTCACCTAGGATTCATATAAAACTTTTCATTTTTGGAGACATAGCTCCGAGAGGCAAAAAAAATTTGGTTGTAGGCTTGTCGTACGGCTGTACAAATGATTTGTGCATTAAAAATAAAAAACAAGTAGTGTCACCACTAGTCGGTCACTGGAGCCCTGCCCGGGCGTAGCCCATGGGTGGCCACAGCCAACAACGTTGTCGCAGTGACACTGTTGCTAGGGCTTTGCCAGTGGGCCACTGTAGACAGGCGACATCCCCTCATTACTCTACTCCGCCGGTGGTCACCGCCAGTCCGCAGCTCCTCCACCTCTTGACCTCCGCCCACCAACTCAGCTATTGCGTTAGCATTTATAGTCAGCACTAGCAACCAATGCAAGGGTGACACGTGGCTTGGGTGCCACATGGCACCTTGCCACGTGGCATCCACATGGCTTTCTTTTTTGTTGTGATGGCTTCTGGGCTGTCAAATTTAACACAGTGAAATGCTGACATCAACATGATGTCAGCACTACATCAACACGTTCCTGCCTCTCCTTCAGGGTCAATTTTGGACCTACTTGCAATTTTTTTGCCATAACTTGAGCATACGGAAGTATTTTTTCGATCCAAAAAAAGCACCGAAAAGCTGGTTCCGAGACAGAGACATTGGTGTAGGTATTTTTAGGTTTTGATGCATTTTTCTTGCCCTTTTTTTAGTTGAAGTCCAAAGTTTTTTTTTTGACTCTGGCTTGCATATCTTTTGCATCCCATGTCAATTTTTTGAAAACTTTATATTTTTTGAAAGCTGGTTTTGTCATCTTTTCAAAAATATTGTCATTTTTCCTTATAATTTGGCCCATGCTCTTTCTATCATATTTTTGGCATTTTTTCTCTATGGCGGATATCTTGGGTGTTTTAGGTTCGAGGATCATTTTTCTGGCATGGTTTCTTTTGTTTCGGGCTGTCCTATCTTTTGTGTCAGCTTTTTTCCTTTTCTAATCATTGTAGGCATCATTTCTAAGCACTTTTGTATATGCATTGATATAAAGTGTCACTTTTGCATTTTAGGTTCATGAATGTTGTTTTTGAGTTAGTTGTACATGCACTATTTTTATAAAGCACCATGGGGGAGATAGTTGTTTGCTATTTTAGGAATTCTCCCTTTGTCAAGTGAGTGTCCCTTTCACGACATTAGCCCCATGCAGCATCAGTGTGACAGTGTCTTTATAGGTATTTGTACCTCTTCCTCTCTCGTCGTTCTTGGTTTGTCTACAGGAGATTTTTGGCCCACCTTCTCAGTTGCCTGTCATCTTACCCCATCTGCATTAAGGGGGGGTTATGCTATTGTTCAAATGCTTTTGTGGTTCGATGGTTCATTAGTGTGAGCTATGTATTTAGTGGTTGATCCTATATACAAGGCAATTGTAGTAACTGGCTATACCTATGCATTTCAGTGAGATGGATCATCTACCATATAGACATGTTTGATTCGTGCCTTCTTCTTCCGTGGAGGTTCTTCAGATCAGCAGTTTTCTTTCTGATGGTAGAGTTTTTGTGGCTTCTTCATGCTTCAGTGATGCTCTTCATGATCACTCTGTGTTCCTGTTTTAGGGGACATTCCCCTAGATGGAGGCTTCTTCAGTTCTTCACTAGGTTCTTACCTCTTTTTGGGGGAGGGTTTTTCCCACATGGTTTTCTCTCTTTCTCCATTTTAAGAGGTTGCATTTCTTTGCATTGTACATGGGTACCTAACATGGCCTCATTGCCGAGACCCATTCTGAATTCATCTTAGTGTTGTGAGCTTAAAGAATTTCCCCAAGTTGCACTTAAGGGGGGGTGTTAGAGTAAATAATTAATTATTAATTATTTATTCTATTTACTTAAGCTTACTTAGGTAAATGCATTCCTTTATTAGTTGTAGTCTAGGAGTTTGTTATAAGTTGTTGACAATATGAGAATTTGTTCTCTCCTAAGTCATACTTATCCTCTCACCTTGTTCGAGGACTTTCCACCTTATGTGGATGTATGCTTAGTTGTCACACTTATCTCCTAGCGTCTTCTAGCCTATTCTAGGAGATTCCTTGAGCTCGTTATATTCGAGCTCCCTCATTGTATTTCATAACTCATATCATTTCTTGCATATTGTAAATACATATTTTCTTGTGTTTGCATATCTTTCTCTCTCATGTTCGTTTAGGGTTTTGCCCTTGCTCCATGCTCTTCCTTCCTTGGCTTCTCTTTGCTAGATTTTCACATGTAGGTGATCTTGGGCATCTTCAGAGTTGGATTTCATCAACTCCAACATCTCCTTTCCTTATTTTCTTAAGAATTCCCTTTTACAAGGGCTTAAAGCTTAGTGTAAAAAGGAGAGTAGACTTGTTGTCCATGAAGGCTTAATTTTGCTAATCGTAGAGTACTGTAGGGACATGACCTCTTGAGCTTCAATTTCTTTTGGTAAAATTAAAAGTAAAGCTCTCAAGGATGCAGTGGAGAATAATGTTGCTAAAAAAGGGAAAGGGGTTTTGGAGTTGGGAAGAAAGGGAACAAGATTTAGGGTATGAAGATAGAGTCAAGTGATGGGTGTGATTCTAAGGATGAAATGGTTAAGGCCTTTGTGAAAAGAAGGAAGATGGATTATGGAATGGGGAACAGAAAGATTAAGAAATAGAACATGGAAATTGAATCAGAGAAGGATTTGGAGCCTAGGGAGGATGAAGCGAAGAATTATGATGGTGGTCAAGATCAAGATAATCTAACTAATAGTGAAGGATGTAGTTCTAATAATGATGGTTATTATGGTAGCCAAGGTGGTACCTCCACTAGGTATATTAATAAAAATGGTGAGGGTTTGAAGCTAGTATTAGATAAAAAGTATAAATGAGACCCCTATATTTGAGAATAATAAGAGGAAAGGCATAGCAGCTTCTTGCCTTAAGGAGGTCAAAATATAGGGTAGATTTGAGGATCCTTTAGTTATTAATTTGGGTAACGTGGAGAAGACTAGAACAAAAGATAGTGAAGGGGACTTTATGAAGAAGAATTTAAAGGAGAAGGTTTTAAGGAAGGAGAATGTCCTTAAAGATGATAAGGACAAAGATCTGTAGCAAACCTTGGTTGAACAATCTAAAAAACATCTGGAAAATGTACCAAAAAGAATGAGTTAGATGATGGAGTGAAAGAAATGGAGGAAAAGGACTAGTGTAGGGTTCATCATGATACTAAGATGGATGAAATCAACATTGAGCAAGGGAACTATGTAATCAAGGAGCCTGAAGATTTTATTGGGGATGCTCGTCGAGGTAATCTTGAATTTCTTGATAAGGCTAAAATAAGAGCTGATTTTCCCTTGTGGTTGATAATTGGTTGTACAGTGAGGTGGATTCTTTGAAAAGAATGGTTAGAGATTTGTAGACAAACCTGGAAGTTGAGAAGAACAAGAGAATTGATTGGAGATGAAGAATGGGGATATTCCAAGTAAGTTTTTGGACTATGAGGCCAAACTTTACTAAATTATCAAAGATGGTGAGCAGAAACTGAACAGAGTGACTTCGAGTCTCTATGTAGTTGTAGCTAGTTTGGGCAAAAGGAGTGTAGATGAAATTGTGTCTATTGTTGTCATTTATCTATGAGTGGGGGACCAAGCAAGCAGGCTAGGAAAAGCACAAAAAAGGCAATGAGGTGGCTCCTAGCATGACTGTAAAGGATTCAATTGAAGATGTGGCTAGCCTTGGGAAGAATTTGGTGAAGGCAGTGAAAGATCTAGCTTAGCTCTTACATATTCTAGTGGCTTTTTTATTTTTGTGGTATTTATTGTTTGATCTATGGTCATTGGTTCTTGTTGTGCTAGCTGGTCCCTTTTTCCCAGTAGCTTTTTTGAGTCTCTTTTAGCACTTTTTAAAACTATTTTTTGATGTATCATGTCTTTGTAAAACCTAGTTTTATCTGCTACTATGATAGTTATAGTTGAATGCTTATCTCATGATGTTTTTGTTTGGGGTTTTGGGTGCCCTTAAAACATATTTTTACATTAATTCAAAAATCAACAAAATGTAGTGTCAATTAGAGGCCTATTAACTCGATCATACTTTTTAAGCATGTTCTTATACATTCATTATGTAGTATTTTAATACATTCATATTCATTGTATCTATTTATACAAACATTTAAATAATTCATTACTCATCTTTGAAAATTTTATTATATATTTTCAAAAGCATTGAATCATTTTGAACATAGCGAGATACATGGCAAACTACAAAATAAATAAATAAAAGATATTTTTTACGAAAAGCAAGTAAGAAAGAGAATACATTATTCTAAGAAATTCCTTTGATGCCCTAAAATACATGGGCAACTCTACTACTTTGGAAGTTATTTTAGCAAAATCTAAATATGCTTTGCAAATCAATAAACCCTTTGAAACCCTAAAATGCCAAGAAGCTTGGCATATTCAAACAATGATTTAGAGGATTGATGATGCAAAAAGTGATTAAGGTACATGACAACTGGTTCAAAATCAAAAGAGATCAAAATGAGAGCTACACATGATCTAGAATACCAAACCTGCACTAGGCAAGCCTAAAAATAATCATAGGCGACTAGCACATCGATGAAGAAAAATGAAAACCCTATATGAATTTCAAATAAAAGCACTCCTAAAAGAGATTTGATGCCTAAGACAAAAGTGAGGAAAGAGAATCACTCCAACCCCTCTACACGGTACGTCTACATCATTGATTGTATATAAATTATGGATTTCCTATGGGAATATTGCAAGAACCAAGGTCTTTATTCATATTGGGGAGGAAATAGAATCTCAAGCATCAACATTTCTAATTGGTTCTTAGATATATATGCAAATCAAGTAAGTATCTCTAACTTGAATAACAATTTTAACTTTATTGATTGTAAAAATCCTCTCTAAATGAAACATTATTAAATGGGCCTCCCATATTCATCAAGTATTTTGTAGTAAAAAAATTAATTGATCTCCAAATTTGGATACCTTATTTTTAGATTCTCTTCTACACTTTTTTTTTTTGTTTAAAGAGGGGCAAACGCTTTTGACCTAGAGCTATGAACTAGTGAGGCCACAAACGGGGGACCTCATCCCCATGAGATTTGAACTTTGATGGCAAGGATAACAACTCAACAACTTAACCATCACAACATGCTACTATTGGCAGATTCTCTTCTACACTAAGATGGGTTAATATCTCAGATTTCCTCATGGAATTATTGCATAGCCATATTCTTATAAAGATTGAAAGCTCATTAGGTAAATTCAAAGGGCTTGAGGAAAATAAGTTAGCCTCAAATAATGTTAAATTTTTGGTAGATTACAACACAACTAGGGTTTTCAGAACAATAAAATTAATATCTAACTAGTCAATTTCATACATCAAGCTTGTCAAAGTGTGAATTTGAGCTTGTTTAGTGAATTTTATTGGACTCTTGATCTTGTGACCCTATCCTTGAGTTGGGATTTTAGTTTCATATCTTTCTAAGAAGTTTGAATTTTGGGCTTTTTATTCTTGCCTTATTTTACATGTTCTCCATATTTTTTTGGGGTTATGGCATTGTCTCCTTGGATTGTGGAAATGGATTGTATTCCATGTTTTCATGTATGTTATGCTTTTACTTCATGGACATTGGGATTCATGTTGAATCCATACTCCCAAATTTAGGCTGGTTGAGTGAATTCATGATAATTGGTAATTCATTGCATTGTTAGAATTCGTGTAGAACCCATACTCTCAGATATAGGATGGTTGACTGAGGTTGTTATGCTTTTTCATTTGTTACATTTCTCATATCCAGCACATGCATTACTATTATCTGGTTATATTCGTGAAGTTGGTTGTGCCCACACACACATGAGCATGTGAATGTGCATATGATAGAATCTTGCGAGACTTGAACTCCTAGATATAGGCTAGTAGAGTGATTGTTCATTTATGGATTAGTTTGAGAACTTGCATTGCCCCTGGGCACTCATCATGTAATGAAAATGGGTATGCAAGGTAGATGTGTGGAGTGACTTCTCTAATATACCTCGAGTCTTGAAGTGGTCCAACAAGGTATCGTGAAGAGGTTTTAAACAAGTGATAACCAAATAAATAAATGGGTAACAAAACTTAATTAAAGATAAGAGACCATGTGTATAGTTGGCTTGTGGGTTCGAGGGTTTGTGTCTGTATGGTTGACTTACAAGTTTGAGGGCATGGTGTGTGGCCTCTTGATTAGAGTTGATATTACTGTACAGACATATAGCTTGGGATTTCTGATGCCAATGACCTACACTCTACTAGAGTCCTTACATAATTATTTTATTATGGTTCAAACCAGTGATCTAATTTAGTCCATTGTCTTTATGAGCATATAGATGTTGGCATCATACTTGATTGGCATGTGTGTTAGTTTTGGATGATTATCTTATTTAATTGTGGTTAGGTCACTATCGTGGGAGTGGGCCTGCGAGTACCACGTGGTTGGGAGGCATAGGAACCTATACCATTGTTGCAGTCCATTGTACAAAGATGGTCTACTTTCTATTAAGGTCAGTGCTTGATGTTCACTTGGTACTTTGGTGTATTTGGAGTATGTTTCCTTGTGATTTATGTTTTATCTTGGATGTATTGATATAATGTTTTAGATGATGCTTAGTATGTTTACTTGCTGAATTCCTTTATTGTGATGTTGTATCTTATTTCTTAGTTGATGTTTCTTACTGCTTTGGATTAGAGATGACATTGGTAGATTAGCTCATGTTAAATATACTTGTTTCATGTGGTGTTATTGATGGTTTATTGGTAAGAAATATTTCATAAAAAGCACCAACGATCTTGTTGGCAAGTAGAGATTTCATTCTTCGGCATATGGCTAGGGCCCTTGAGGTCTCATGATGCCATTTGGTAGGGAGGAAACAAGCACAATTGATTTAATTTGGTTGTTTCATGCTTGTACTTTCCTTATTGAGATGTTGCTTTACTTCATTTTAATGGAACTTATTATGGTTTGGAGTAGCATTTTGTTTGTGTGAGCACTTTAGATCTTCTTTATATTTTTGATGCCCTCAAGTGTTCGTTCCATGAGTTTGGGAATTTTGGTACTCCCAGGTGTGGAGGTTCTAACCTTAATTTCTCCCTAATTTAGCCTTTGAACCTTGTTTTTAAAATCCTAGATGACCCTAGGACAACATCTCATATGATATTGGTGAAGTTTCGTACTGCAATTATATGAAATCTCATATGATACTGGTGAACTATCATTCCACAGTGATGTGGAATCTTGTATGATGCTGGTGAAGTATTGTACCATAGTTAGTAGAAGTACCATATTGTTTTAGTGTGAATTATTGTATTGCTTCTTTGGGAACTTTGGTCATATATAAATATATCATTTAAGTAGAACGAAGAAGAGAAAGACTCTTTACTCTTTTTTCTTTTCTTCCTTATACTTAAGATATATTGTATATATATAATGATTAGTTTGAGATAAGTTTCAGCTCTCTAGGAGTTAAGATAAAAAAATTCCTAAATCTTGAACTTGATAGGATTTCAGACTTTAGTCTTATTTCATGAGTTCAAGATTTAGACTTGGCCTAATTTCAGGATGACTATTCACTAATTCGTTCATGCTCTAGGCATATGGTAAATGAACTTGTCTAGTTTAATCATTTAGGATTTTGTGTTTGGGATTTAAAATGAACATTGTAACCTTGTTAGTATGTTAATGGAATGAACCTCATATGTTTAACTCATGTAGATGGAAATGAACACGTCGTTCAGTAATGAACACTTGGGGATCTTTGGTGGTTGGTTTGAGTCTTATGTCATGATCTTATGTTTGTAGTGACTTGTACTTATGCTTTATCTTTAAAAATAAATATGTTCATCTTTGTTTATCCTTGTTTCCAATAACCTCCTAGCAGGGCATTATAGGAAAACATACCTAACAAAAATAAGGAAGGGAAGTCAAATACAAAAAAATATATAGAAAAAATATTAATTAATTTATTAGCTCAAAAAATAAATCTCATACAATTTTCCTTAATAGATCTTTTTTTTTTGTAAAAATAATAATAAATCTTTTAACCAGGTATTTTGGGGAAATCCTAGAAGCAACATTAACAAATGCAAGATCGGGTTAAACCACTCAAACAATAGCCTTATATAGCCAGATAATGAAATAGAGTTTAAAGAATCAACAACTCAAAATGTAGGAGTAAAGCTAAACTTGGTACTATTTTCTATATGCAAAAGGGATTTTTCCCAACACTATGCGAGATATAAACTTAGCACAAGGTGATAAAGTTGAAAATGTAGAGCTCAAAATGAAAATGTGTAGCAACGTAATGTAGGCCATCTTTAACATCCACAAAGAAATAAAAGTTGAATTAGAAGACTAGCATCGATTACAAGAGAAGATAGAAGAAAACATACCTAAAAATAATAAGGAAGGGAAGTCAAATACAAAAAATTTAAATATAGAAAAACCATTAATTGATTGAAAAAAAGAGAGCTCAAAATGGAAATTCTTAGCAACCTAATGTGGGACATCATTCCCATACATGAAGAAATAAAATTTGACTTAGAAGATTGACATTGATTACAAGAGCGGGCTAAATTGTTAATGGGGAAATTAGGACTTTTCCAAATACCCTAGAGGACAATACTGAAACCAACAAAACCAACACACCTAATCCTAAAATGTGTGAAGAAGATAAAGAAATTGTCTCTGAGTTAGAAGCTATTTATGACATGACAAGGATTAATTAGGAGTATGTTGAAACTAACTTTTCTATGCCAATAGATAATTTGCTAGGAAAGCATGTAATGGATATAGTGGAGAAACTTAAAGAAGAACTAGACATAGAAGAAGAAAATAACAATATAAATTTAGACCAAAATATTATATCTAATGTTAACAAAAATACTAACTTAGGAATATCTATAATTCTAAGATTAGATACTCATAATTGTGAGAAAATAATACAGAAAAGAGGTAGAAAATCAATTTTGAGCTTCAAAAATTTGATGGGGAAGCTAAAACTCTATCTAAAATCTCAAACTTGATTAATGTAGGGAAGGGGAAGTTCCTTCCCATAGAACTGAGAAGGCAACTATCTAGAATATTAGGGGTTTAAATGCCTCGAACAAACAACATAGTTTGAAAATATTAAATGTTGAAATAGTGCTAATACAAGAAACCAAATTAACTGCTAAATAAATTAATAAATTAAGAAAAAATCTAGGCATTTGGCAAATTGATTACACTAAAATTGTAGTGGCATTTAGTGGATCAGGTGTCATTTGATATCCTAGGAAAGTAAAATATGTAATCATAATCAAAGAATCTAACTAGATGGGAGAATGGTAAATAAACATTAGTAATAATTTGTTCTTTATTATGCTTAATGTATATGGCCCCATTAACACTTTGGAAAAATTAGAAGTATGAAGGATCATAGAAAAATTCTTATGTACACATAATGATTCGAATTTATGCTGGAGGTGGGCGGGTACTTTAATGCAATAAGAAATTTAAACAAGAAAAAAGGGAGTAAACAAATTGCCCAATCAATGAAAGAGTTTAATGATTGGATCATTTAAAACAACTTCACTTATATCAATATGAATATTGGCATATACACCTAGAACAATAAAAGAGTAGGAATAAATAACATCTCTGAATGATTAGATATGTCCATATTCTCTATGAACCTTGTTTCCTTTAACCATGCATTGTTTGCATCTATGGATGTTATCTCTAGTTCAAATCACTATCCAATTAGCTTGTAAATCTCAAAAGAAGCTAGATCTACCAAAAGTCCTTTCAAAATTGAAAATATGTAGTTCTTAGACAATAATGTTATGCCCATGTTAGAAAAATTATGGTTTAAAATCTTTTTGAAGGATACAAAAATTTATACTTTGTTTCTAAGCTAAAACAACAAAAGATTAAAATTGAAAATTGGAACAAGCATCACTCTAAAAATATATTTGCCAAAAAAGGGAAAGTAGAGAAAGAGATTTAGGATTTAAGTGAAGACATCTTCAAGAATGGGATGGACAATGATAAATAATATAAAGAAAAATAACCTTTAAGCAAACAAGAAGATCTTCCGGTAAAAAAAGAAGCTTTCTAGAGACAGAAATCCCAAGAAGTATGGCTTCAAAATGGTGACATAAATACTAAATTCTTTCATAATAGAATTAAACATAGGAGAAATATAAATAGAATTACCAAGATAAACCAAACCAAGGTACAATGCTTGAGGATCCTAAAGAAATTACTAAAGAGACAACTACATTCACTCAAAATATAATTAATATCTTGGAATATTCTAACAATGAATCACAACAAAAACACCATAAATGCACCCCTAAAATAATTTCCTAAAAAGATAACAAAATTTCAAACACATGTTTCTCATTGGAGGAAATTCATTTTTTTCTCTTTTAGATGAAAATGGACAAGGCCCCTGGCACAAACAGTGTTCAAGCTAACTTCTTTCAAAAATGTTGACACTTTTTAGGATTTAAACTTTGGGAAGCTATGAAAGCTCAATGAAGTCATTGAACATTCTCAAAGAAATTGATAATACCATTATCTCCCTCATTCCCAAAAAGATAGATGGTGAAAACTTTAGTGATCACAAACCAATACCTCTTTGTGTTACATTATACAAGATCCTATTGAGCCTTTGGTCAATAAGCTCAAAACTTACCTCCCAAATGAATTGTTGGAAGAGAAAATAGGGTTTTCCCCCTATAGGTCTATTTTTATCAAAACATCATTATTCAAGAGTTAATCCATTTAGTATCAAAAAACAAGGAACCAAGCATGATTATTAAACTTTATAATCAAAAGGCTTACACCAAAGCAGATTGGCACTTTCTATGCAAATGCCTAGAAGTATTTGAATTCTATAAACAATGGATAAATCTAATTTATAACTACATTTCAACACCTAATGTATTGGTTCTTATAATACCCTTAAATTGGCATATTGTTATGCTCAACCAATTTCATTCTATTGATCTTACCTAAAGTCTTATTGTACTAGACAATTCTGATTTTGATAATCACTATTTGACGTAAGTGTCAAATGGAGAAAATCCCTGATTTGCATTAATCTCACACTTTATTTAATTCCTAAATGGTGACTTGAATTAGCTAAACTAAACCTATTAACCGACTTAACTTAATTATGAGTCTTAGTACTTTAATTAAATTAAAGTCACACTTTTAGCTAATATACATGAGGAATTAAATGTATTTGATTTAATTAAATATCCTCATTCTAATTATTTAATTTAATTATTCAATCAATTAGATTATTCATTTATGAGGTTATATTTACATTTTTAAATCTAATATCTTCTATTATTCTCTCTCTTCAGTTTAGAATTGGAAATTCTGAGTGGATTGGAATTAGAAAAGGAATTAGGTTAGGTAACTCCTTATTACACTCATAACTGATCAGTTAACTTCCTTTTCACAAGCGAATTTTCTATTATGACTGAATCTCATCTTCAATCTTCAATTTGATCTTGACCGTTGATCAAATTCTTGGATTCTATTTAAGAAACCCTCAACCTCTCATTTAAGAGGAGGCATATAAATAGTATTGAACTAATGCCAAATTGTTGACTCAATCATTTGCATTCATAGCTTATTGCTTTCACATTTGCAATTTCATATAGTTTAAAATACATACATCTAGATTAATTTGCTTATTTAATTCTTAGATTAATATGCTTTTCATCTAGTTTAATCTTGCATTTCATATAGATTAAAATCCTTCGTACTAGTGGTCTGGTTACTGATCTCTCAAATTTGAGAGTGGACAAAAAAATCCTATTAGTTAGAAGGCAACAAATCACTTTGATTGGATCATTTCTGATGAACAAATCCCATGTTTATTTCGAGATGTTTGTAGCATATAAGGATCATGTTGAAGTGTGTGGTTAATTATGAGGCCCACAATTAGCACATACATTTTTGGCACCCACTGTGGGGCTCGAGAAATCAATTTTTTGGCCTCCACTTTTGATAAAATTTTGATTTTCTGATTTTTATAATGTTTTTTTTGTACAATTCAATGGTTTATCATGCAATAAGATCAATTCTCATGTGATGAAACAAAAATATCACCTACACTTCTACATTTTCTTACACAAAAAAGTGTATTCCTACATGATTTCTCATGCGGTACACATCATATTCTCATGTGAGTTGGTGTACAACTTTGCACGAACCTTCGCACCAGTAAAAAGAAATTACAGTTTTGAGGTTCTATTTTTCATGATGTTGTTTAATCTGACACTTGTTTCTAAAGCATTTGGTTTCTAATTTTTGATTTTTCATAGCCTAACAGTAGTGTGCAAATTATTTATTAAAGATACCTTATCATGAACTCACAAATAATACTGACGATTTGATTGCAGGACACTTGGTCAAAGATTCACATGTCAAAGAATGAATTCAAAACCAATCAAACATTGTGTCTTTTAATTATTTCTTACAAAAGTTTAATAAGGCTTGTGAACTTCGTAGGTCTCTAGACAAAGGAATAGAAGAGTATGTTCTTTGCTACTTGGAAACAAAGCCCAAGAGTAAATCAAAAACCTAGATGCTTTTGGAAGATGGTACCTGAGGGAGGCAAGAAAGTTAGTGGTTCTCTCATACACATATTTTTTATGAAGAGATGATGACTTCCTTTTAGGAAGATCAAAATCTTTAGAAAAGATGCATTGAGATTGATAAACTAACTCGATGATGAACATATTCTATGTATTCGGTAAGGTGACAAGGTAGAGTATGCTCTTTTCCTTTTGGGAAAATCAAAATCTTTGACCCTTGAATCCGAGCCAACAGTCTAAGTCAACCTTTAGATGGCCTACTAGAGTGATCCAACCTCTAGGAATGACCCAAGTGAGCACACAACTTTTGCCAGTGATTCCAACCCATTATAATAAAGAATCTTTGTAGAGAAAAATACTCCAAAGTCATGTTAATTTCTTCTTCTTGATTCTAATATCACATATCAAGAAGAGGCTCTATCTGTCGCACTGGGTGGCATTGCCCCTAGTCTTGCTAGTGAAGTATGTGCACTTAAAGATGCTCATGTGGGCTGCTGGCCTCAACTTCATTTGTGAAGCCACCAGGGATTAATGTGAACAAAAGCCAAGTAAAAACATTTAGATAGTTGCTACCTAGTTCACCTCTGAAAGAGGGCATAATCTTTGTGCAAGGAGGGGGAAGAATCACTCTTGTAGATACTCACCATAGGCATGTACTTGGATGCTAAAAGGTGGTATATGCCCTTGACCCCTACTACAAGGGTACTCATTGAGTTTATATGTTATTGAGTCCTTGGAATACACCAAAAACATAGGTGCCCGTAAGGTGAACGCATGCACATAAGTTGTGAGATAAAGGTTTTGCTTCCTCTACCATTTTTGGTTATAGGGATAAAGAGTGTCTTTTTTGAGTCTATAAATAGTCCAAGTCATCCAAATAACAAGAGGTAAAGACTCCCACATCCTTTTGAGTTGCTTTGTCCTCAGTTGGATTATTTGAGACTACTACTTGTATCCCTTGTCTAGAAAAAAAACTATCTACTTTCAAACCAAAAAGATATCCAAAATCTAAAAACGATGTCCATATCTGCCTAAAATTTGCAAAAATTATCAGTCCTTTGTTCGAAAATTGCTAAAACTATTGAAAATCTCTTCAAGTATAGTTCAAAATTGTCAATTTTGTCCTTTTCTCACTTGCAGTTCTGCAAAAATTTGCGTGAGGAAACTGTCAATTGCATTTCCTCGCAGGGTTCTCTGCATTTCCTTGTGCTCTTTGCTACAAATATTTGTACAAAACATTGCCAAAATATTGAATTTTGAGTATAAAACTTGTCTTTTTTAGTTAATTTGTCCTTTTCTCATGTGGTTTTATTCACATCTTCACATAAGAAAACAAGTCCAAAATTGCTATTCTAAATTCTTGCTTGGTTCATTATGCTTCCTCACGCAACTCTATGTGAATCTTCGCACAAGCTTTTGTTCTAAAACTATCAAAATTGCTCTGCCAGGGTTGTTTTCTCGCCTATTTGTCTATATTTCCTCACCTTGAGTCATTTCCTCATGCGAGTTTGTCCAAAATAGTGAGCTATTCTAAGCTCCCTCGTCAAAACTCAATCCAATTGTGATCTGTGTCTGAAACATTTAGTCATTTCTCTATTCACGACACTGTCAAACTCTAATTTCTTGATCGGTTAACAACTTACGATTTACACATGAATTAGTCTCCTCACTTCGTTGTCCTATTCTATTCTCTTGTGTGTGTTATACCTTGTGTCACAATAGTCATAACTCTTAGCTGCTGTAGCCATTTCTCAGACTATACATACCTAGATATACAACATGCTTACCACTTTTGAGACAATGTTCTAGTGTGATCCTAGTTTAAACTTTGTTTTTAAATCATTATTATCTATGATTGTTACCACAAGGAGTGGAAACTTATTTTCTCTCTATAGACCACAAGATGTTAGAGCTAGAGGTAGAAATCGTAGTAGAGGTCGCTTCCCAGTTTATACATAGTCCGAATCTAGTGAAGAGTCCTCACAATCCCTTTCATTTGTTAGTCCACCTAGTCCTTGAAGAATGTTTTCCATAAAATTTCAACAAACTAGGAATCCCTTGTATTAATAGAATCCTAAAATTGATAGAACACCTGCATCTTCAAATGAAACAACTGAGTTCTCATTCAAAACATCCTTTTCAACTGACATACATTGAAACCTTCTACACTCCTAAAATGATTGATCAAGACCAAGAAAATGGAGAGCATAGCAGCGGACAAGATCACCAAAGAAATAAAAGACTGAAAGGACTTTACAACTACACAAATGAGTATGAGGACATCAAAGAGATACCTCCTAAAGACAAAGAAAAATGTCATAAGGATAAAAACTTTTAGAAAGTGATGAAAATCTTGCTAAATGAAGAGAAAGAGAAATACTTTCTCAAGCTCACTCAAAAAGGAGCAAAATTACCGCACCATTTTAATATTGAAACAATTGTCACACAAGAAGAAGAAACTAAAACATCCAAGTTATAGAAACAACTAAAGGCCATGTAAGAACAATTGGCCCAAATGATGTGTGACAAGGATAAACCAATGAAAACGTACACTTTAGACACCATATGTCCATTTCTTTTCAAAAAAAATTTGGACATGCCTCCTTTTCTAAGACGAGTTGAGTTATCCAAATCTAATAAATACTTTGGGACAACTGATCCCCAAGATCACTTGAGAGAATTCAAAGCTTTGTCCATGGAATTCATACACAATCAAACATACCTTATGCATTTATTCCCATGAAGTCTAGGTGGTTAGTCCATGAAATGGTTTTCAAGGTTACCTACTAGCATTAAAACATTTGATGAGATTGCTAATCTACTTATTCAACAATACTCACACAACATACAACATCCATTCAACTTATGCAATCTATGTAACCTCAAACAAAATATTGGAGAACCTTTCCTCATGTTTCTTCAAAGGTGGCAACAATTGTATACCAAGTATTCATGAAAGATCCCTAAAATAGAAAAACTTGACATCTTCATCGATAATCTCTTGCTTGATTTTGGGTATAAAGTACAACTTCAGGGTCCACACACCTTAGAAGATATGATTACATAAGCTATTTGAATAGAGGAGTTGATGGTTAAATAGGGTGAGATAACCCTTCAAAAAGATATTAAGCAAGGCTCTAACTCTAGCAAGGACAAATCTAATTAGCAAACATGAATCGAGAGGTGGTACATGATGGAGTAGTTGATGACATTACTCCTAGACTTGCTAAAATGACTTTCAATCTCACAAAAAACATCAAAGTGTCTAAGATTGTTGAAAAATATTCTCCCGATAACAAGACATTTGGGAACAAAATGAAGAACTCATCTTGGGTTACACAACAAAAATGAGAGTACACACTCAGGCTTGGCGAACCTCTAGATGTGGTCTATAAGACCTTGCTTCAAAACAAGATCATTTCTCCATTGGATAGTTTTCATCCTTATGATCCACAACCATGCATGACCCACATGGTGGAATAAGAGTGCATTTTGTGAATACCATTAGAAGAAGGGTCACAAAATAAGCAATTGCATCAACCTACAGCATAAAGTTCAAGACTTAATTGATAATGGTGAAATTTTTGTGGACGAACATAATAAGAATTCAGATCACAAGGCTTTTAAGGAACCATTTCCACCCTACAAGAAAGGATAAACCTCTATATAGAAAATCAATAACAAGGTCAACTCTACATACATCTATGATGATGATGTGAACAAAATGGTTAAACCTATGGATTTTGAATATTGTGATGTTATCACAATTAAAGGAAAACATGACAACACAAAACCAAAGACACCATTTATCTTGAAAGGTGCTACATCTCCTATAATTGATCAAGAACCATCACAATATTATGCCAATGCTATTACACGTTCTCGTGCCAAGATAGTACTTAAAGGCCCTGTGCCTTCTGCTCTTGAGTTAGATCAACACAAAGACAAACCTATTGGTGGTCCATTTAGCAAAGGTATGAAAATTGTAACAGGTTTCAATCTATGATGGTTCACTTGACTTGACCTCACCACTTGTCCTTTTCTGAAGAGGATGATAATTCACTGAGTCATCTGCATAACCAATTGTTGCACATTGAAGTTATGATACATCAAAACATGTTTGTTGTGTGCTCATTGATAATGGAGCTGGTCTAAACATCTATTCTACTACTTTTCTCAAGAAATTGGTCTATTGTGAAGAGTCTATTGATCCTCATTTCAAAATAACAATCAAGGCATATGATGAAGTTGAGCATAAATACCTAGGTCTTGTTGTGTTGCCACTTTGAGTTGGTCTAGTAGAAAGAGATGTTACTTGTCAAGTCCTTGACATTCCACTAGCATACAATATTCTATTAGAGAGACCATGGATACATGAAATGCAAGTTGTGCCTTCAACATACCATCAATGCATCAAGTTTCCATTCCAAGGCTTTGAAGTTACTATACCTGCTAATACTAGTCACACTTGTAACATGTTGAAATTTGCTAAAAGCTTTATGCCTGCTAATAGGGAATCTATAGATCATCATAATGATAAGTTGAAACAAATGGAGAAGTCACTTAAGTTGACATAAACTGGGATGGGTGAATATCACATTGAACCTATTCTATCTTTAACATCTCTTCTTGAGTCTCCTTGTCATTACAGGAGACCATCTGAAGTGAAGAAACCTTTTGTGCTATCAACTCAGACTAAGTTCAACGATACCTTTGTCAAAGCTACTACAACCTTGGAAGAGGAAGATAAGGATAGAGCCATTGCTACATGGATATATAGAGAGGAAAATCTAGTGGATCTCATAGAATAGTCTTGTGAGATTACTTCTGAAAAGTATGATCTAGGTCTTAAGCTCATGAATCACTTTGATTACAAAGGAAATGGTCCAATTAGACATAACAACAATGGCTTGATTGATCCTATCAAAGCAATACCTAGAAGGTCTCAAGATACAACAGGTCTAGGTTTCAAGAAGATCCCCTTCCATCTAGGGATTAATAAATTCATACCACAATATGAAAGCTTATTTGAACATGAGTCAAAAACTAAATCAGATAATCATGTGGACAACTCTAATGATGAAGATACTTATCCTTACCTAATTCATTTTGATCTTGCTAAATTATTTGCAAAACTTGATAACTTTGTACCACGTGTTAGCACTATGGATGTTGGTAGTGATTCCTCTGAAAACATTACTGATCCTCCCCATGTTCAACAGGTACAAGGAGAGTTCAATCATACTGTAGTGGCTAAATGACTTTGTAAAAATCAAGATAATAATGAAAGTGGAGAATGGATTCCCATCACTGCTGGAGAATTCTACAGTTTGACTCCATGTAGCATAGATTCTCGAGAGTAAAAATTTAATTCTTTCTTTAAGGAAACTACATACAAGGATGTGGATCAAGTTCACATATATGAAAATCAACTAGAAATAGGTGAACAATCTAGGGTTTGGTCAGATGAGTCTCATCCAACTAGTGTCAATGAGTATTTGATTAATGTCATTAAAACTCAAAGGCATTCAAATGCACCTTGGACAACCAATAAACAGAGTGTCAATATGACTAAAGCTAACATCAAATATCTTAGTCACACAATCAAAAGAAAACAAAATAGTAGGTTCGATGGTGAAAACCACATTGTGGTAGTATTAGAACCTAAAATAGTAAAAATAAAAGACGTATCCAAAGGTGAAAACCTCTTTGAGGCACCTAAGGATGAGATATTTGATGCACTTTCTAATCATTTTTAGGAAAGATCATCAGTGTTGATAGAGCCAACATAGCCAATCAACTTGGGAATGAAGGAACAACCTCATATGATACACATTGCACAATCTTTATCTGCAGAAGAAAAAGATGAATTTACTGCCTTCTTTCAAGAGAAAAAGATAAATTTTGCATGGACCTACTTAGACATGCCAGGCTTAGATCCTGATCTCATAATGCATCATTTTTCTATTGCACTAGGATTAAAACTAGTCAAACAAAAGCTCATGAAAATACATCCTCATGTTGCATTACTTGTTAAAGATGAATTGGAAAAGCTTCTAAAAGTTGGTTTCATCTATGCTAAATGGATTTCAAACATTGTTCTAGTCTCCAAGCATGATAAATCTATCTAAGTTTGTATAGATTTTTGAGATTTGAACTTAGCATGTCCAAAGGATGATTTTCCATTTTCGAACATTGATACGATAGTGGATATGAGAGTAGGATATGAAATGTACTCACTCATGGACAATTTTTTTTGGTTATTATTAGATTAAAATTACACCAAAAGGTTAGGAGAAAATTGCTTTTACATGTGCATAGGGTACCTTCTATTGGAATGTGATGCTATTTGGCTTGAAAAATGCTTGTGCCACATATCAAAAGGCAGTTACAACAATCTTCCATGATATGATGCATAAGACGATGGAGGACTATGCCGATGACACCTTGGTCAAAAGTACACAATGCAACACTCATCTTCAAGATTTGGGACCAATCCTAGATTATATGGAGAATTTTAGTCTTAGATTAAACCCCAAGAGATGTACATTTGGTGTAACTTCTGGGAAACTACTTGGCTTCATTGCCTCTATAAAAGGAATTGAGGTTGACCTAGAGAAAGTTCAAGCAATCATGAAAATGCCTCCACCCCATAATATTAGTCAAATGAGGGGCTTGCAAGGAAGGCTTCAATCCATTCATAGATTCATTTCATAGTTGGCAGATAGTCACAACCTTTCACTAATACTTTGCATAAAGGTGTGAAATATGATTGGAACAAAGATTTTGATCATAGTTTAACACAAATAAAGAAATACCTTGATAATCCATCAATCCTGATACCTCCTATTTATGGGAAGCCTCTCATTTTGTACACTCATCAACAAAATCATCTCTAGGTATCTTACTCACTTAGGAAGAAAATGATAACAATGAATGAGCTATCTATTATCTTAGTCGCACATTGATTTCTTATTAAATGAACTATAGCATCATTGGAATGACATGCTTGGTGGTCATCTTTGCTTCTCAGAAGTTGAGACACTACATGTTTGCTAATACTATGTGACCGGTTGTTAAAAGTGATCCACTAAAGTACTTACTTAGCAAGGGAGCTCTAATAGGGAGGTTAGCCAAATGGGTCATGATACTAAGTGAGTTTGGTATCATATATGTTGAAAGAAAGGCTATCAAAGGACATGCAATTACTGATCAATTAGTAGAAGAACCAATGAAAAGTCTTCTTCCACTGAATATTGACTTTCCTAATGAATCTATCTTAACACTAACACATCAGACCTGGGTGATGTTCTTTGACATCTCCTTCACACAATAAGGATCCAGTGCTAGGCTCTTATTCATAACACCACAGATGTACTCATTGCCTAAAGAATACAAGATTCTCTTTCCTTGTACAAACGATATTGTTTAATATGAAGCCCTAATCAATGACATGAAGATTGTAGTTGAATGGAGAGTAGATGAATCAAATATATTCGGTGATTCATAGTTGGTAATCAACTGGGTCAATGATGTTTATCAGATAAAGGATGAGAATCTAATACCTTATAAATGAATGGTGGATGATTTGAAGAAATACTTTACTCATGTCACTTTTCAACAAATTCCTTGAGTAGACAACAAAGCGGCTAATGCAATGGCTACTCTTGCTTTTATGCTACAGATGCTTGAGAATGGTTTTTCACATGAATTCTTAATAAAGACATTACTATACCCTACCTATAATTCACCTGAATCCTAGATGATATGTTCTATTGTAGGACATGACTCGTCCCACCACTGTCATATCTATTCTTACTTGTGTGACCAAAGATTCCAGACAATCTAACCCATAACGAAAAATGTCACCTAATCTATAGTGCTTCATGCTATGTTATTATTGCTAATGACTTTTTTAAGGGAGGTCTTGATGGAACACTCCTTAGGTGTTTAGAACTTGATGAGTCTAAGTGCACATTAATCGAGGTATACGAAGACATTTGTAGATCTCACTCTAACAACTTGATACTAACTTGTAAACTCATTAGAGTTGGTTACTATTGGTCGAATATGTAGCAAGAGGCAATTAAATATGCCAAGTCCTACAAATAATGCCAGCTCCATGGAAATTTGATTCATGCTCTAGCGAAAGAGCTAATTCCATCTATTATGCTTTGGCCATTTCAACACTAGGCCTTTGATCTAGTGGGTCAGATTCATTCATCTTCTTCAAATGGACACAAGTTCATTATCATAGTTACAAACTATTTCTCTAAATGGGTGGAAGTAGTTCATCTTTTTGTAGCAAATGGAAAAACTATAGCTCGATTCATTTTGAATTACATCATATGCATGTATGGTGTACCATCCTCCATCATTACTAACAATGGGGGACAATTTAAAAGAAAGGATCTTAAAGAGCTATGCTTAAAGTTTGGAATCAAGCAACATTGGTCTTCTATTTATTACCCCTAGGGTAATGGCCAAGCAAAAGCATCCAACAAAGCTATCCTTAAGATCTTACATCGCACAATCAACAAATCTAGAATGAATTGACACCTTCAGATTAACCTTTTTATTTGGTATATGGAGTGGATGTTGTGCTTCCAATTGAGGTCAAGATTCCTACTTTGAGAATCTCCATGAAAGGCCTCATTATTGATGATGACTACAAAATATCTCAACTTCAAGAGCTAGAATTGTTAGATGAATGTTGACAAGTGGTGTGTGATCATCTCTGAGCTTACCAAAAGCACATGTTTAAGAGTTATAACAAGAAAGTTGAACCATGTGACTTCCAAGTGGGTGACCTCGTTCTGAGGGACAACCCTAAAAATGAACAAAAAGTACAGAAAGGGAAGTTTGAACCCAATTGGCTTGGTCCATACATAGTTATTGTAGTGTTTAGATCTGGTGCTTACCAACTTTCAACAACTAAGGGAGAATTGCTCAAGGAACTGATCAACACTCTCCATCTGAAGAGATTCTATAGCTGACATGCTTTCAAAAGATCTTTTATATATACTTAAAAGTCTTGAAAAAATCATTATCTTGGTGAAAACCTAGCAATAGGTGCCTCAATAATAACAAAAAAAGAGTGAAAATTTCAAAAAATACAAAAAAGTCAAAAAAGAAGGAAAAATAACAAAAAAATAAGAGAAAAAAAAAGAACAAAAAAATTGAAAAACAAAAAACAATGCCATTGATGAAAACTTGGCAAATAGGCATCATGGTAGAAAAAAAAGAATCTCTGCTAAGAAGGTGAAAACCTAGTAAAAAGGCATCTCTTGTTTCAAATGCTACATCTTGCAGTGCATCTTTTGGCTCTTGTACATTTTCTTTCCTACTTTCTCTCATGTATCCATGGATTGAATCTTGCCATAGTCTTGGGGGCAACACTCTATAGTGTCATAGAGAATCTCTTTCATGTTAGTCACTAGTTGTTCTAACTATGTTTGCCTACTATCATTTGTGTCAGTACGAACATTCCTCTCGAAGAAATCTCTTAAGCTTCAGTCATTAGTTGTTCTAATTGCATCTACCTACTATCACTTAACTTCCCACTGAGGTTCTTCTCAATGAATCTTCCTCTCTGATGTCAATCACCAGTTGTCCTAATTGAGTCTATCTGCTATTGTCCTCCTACTGAAGATATTTCTTTCACATATGTTGTAGACATTGACAGTTGACATCAATTCTATAATACAGAAACTAAATTGAAAAATTTCAACTTGTTTGAGATATGCTAAGCTTTTCTTTGCTTGTTTTGCTTTCGCTTTATCATTCCCTTTTTAGAAAATTGATGATGTCTCTTTTGACTAGAGAAGTGAGGACTGGGGGCATGATTTTTCTTTGTTTTCTATTTGATGGTTTAGTTCTAATGATCTGAAACATCTATATAAAAGGGGTGTCCACTATAAGAGCCTTTATCTCATGTTGGATGGCGATGTATATGTCAACTATTTTATATAGATACTTTAGCAAGGTTGGCTTTTTTTCCTTGCTTGTTTGAGTGAATTCTTAATGCTATAGTAAATACTAATACTCGTCCTGCTAATTGAACGTATGGGTTATTGCGAGTATACTTAATAGAGTTTTGTCTCAGGTTACAAACACAATGCTAGTTGTAGGAAGAATCTTTACTAAATACTTAGCATAAGAAGGATCTCTTGAGTGTCTAGTGTGTTTTCATGCAAGCAACATTTTTGTCATCCTAGTGTTTATGCTCAGATGCTTATGTTAGCTTGCTACATTGAAGGGGACAAATGTTCTGGTCGTTTTGGCTTCTTGTGCCTAAATGTTTACATTTAATCCCAACAAAAATAAGACACGTGTCATATTCATATTCTCATGATTGCAATTTCAGTGCAAACTGTATGACATTTGTGGGTCTAACTAAACATTTAGTGATGATAATTCTATGAGTTCAATAACCAGACCTAGGGTTGCATCTAGCATAGGGTTGCACTACATACTCTACTTGCATAAAGGCATAATTTGGTCACTACTCTACTTGTATCTTCTAGCATGAGAGGTTGTTGCTTTCTTGAAATTATCATGATTCTTCATGACTGCACAAGCATTTCGCTCCTTGGTTCATCCTCTTGACTTGCACAGGATACTTATCACTGATAACAAAATTGAAACTTGCATGAGATGTTAGTTCATTCACATTTTGCATTTCATACACATACTTTCATATTCATTTCATCTACGCTACATTCATACATCATATCAATTATCATTTAATCAATCATAGTATTCACATCTCATGTATGAAAATTGTAAGAGAAAAAGGTACTCAAACCAATGATCTCATATATATCAATATCTCCAGTGGAGTCAATTGTACAATAATAGAAAAATGAGTGCTACTCGAGCATTATTGATCTTAAAATGATATAAAATGGTGCTGGCACACCAATCAATACATAGCTAGAAGAAAATTAGAAAGGAGAAAGCTAACTATTTCCTTCTCCCTCATCTCTAGGTGGAGGAGGAGGAGGAGCATCTGGTCTCACTGGTCAATGTACTCCATCTAATGCTTTAGCATACTCTAAAAATTGAGGCATCTAATTTACAACCTTAGGCACTACTGCAATATATCCTGCATAAACTAGGCTACTCTGGCACTCTACAATTGAGCCTCCTCTCGTTGCTACTCTAAGTGCTAATGTAGCTCCTTGATCTCCTACTCTCTGTAACCTAATCTCATATCATGAACGGTCAACTAGATCTACACCTCACTCAGCTATTGCTATGCCACTCTCAATCATTCCCTAGTTCTCCTTAGAGGATCCTATTGTGGCTCAAGAGTAGGCTGGTTCTACATCTCCTCATCACCCATTTCATGTTGTACCTACTCTATAGGTTGGTCCTCTACCCATTGCCTCTAAGCATCACCGCTGATGGCACCAAGGTACCCATCTCACCCCATGGATGTCCATGTCCTGTCCCACTCCCACCAACACCCAGATCCTCTCTCATCTAAAGAGGAGGAATCTGCACTTGTGTTGTGCATTGCCTAGGTCTCTGCTACTAGTGTGGTGGCTATTGTCATTGTTGCTGTGGCACCTGCATTGGCTGTATAGGCACTGCCATCCCCACTAGGTCTATAAATTAAGGAAAGAGATGACTCATAAAATGCTCTCTATATGTAGGAGTCATCCCCCCATCTATAACTGCAGCCATGTAATCCCAACATGTCAAGGCAAGGGAGCACACATCTATAATAGATCTACCCTAGTCTAGTCTAACAAACCAACCCTTCTCCACCTTCAAGGCAAAGTAGGCATATGCGCAGTACTCCTGTGAGATATCTTGTGGTCGGCCATACTGCCACCATACACATGTTAATGGGAATCTCTCGATTACCTAGATTGACAGACCAATTAGTGGCTGAGAGGTAAACATGTGGCTAAGCTCCACTTGTGCATCCTCCCATGCCTCTGTCTCCCTCCACGGTCACCATATTACTGATACTAGATCATCAAGCTGACCTCTCCACTACTCAGTCTTACCCAGAGCTATCTAGGTCATCCACCCTTTATATTTGTAGATGTACAACTCATGGTCCTACCTCATATAATCACAAATAGGCCTCGTAATGGGAAAGTGCTCCCATGTCCACACCTGTAGAATGTAAACTCCTACAACCATGATTTTCTTCTCATGATATATGACCTTATGCATCTCATGGTACATATGGGCCAACATACATTGACCCCATCCAAACTGTGTTGGCTCCATAAGTATCTTCTATAGCATCCAACCCCAACCACACTCCAACCTGTGCTAACCTCTGTCAAGCATAAAAAAGAAACTCAAGAATACACCAAATATTGCTACCAACCTATGTATGGGCCTATATACCTACACTAGCTCCTCCCATCTGATGGTTCTAGCCATGATAAGATCCTCTTGGAAGATGGCCCTCAGTGCCAATGTACTTGGTCTCGGCTGAGTGTCATACTCAACTCATGGCCCGTGGAAGGGTATACATAGTATCCTGTAGATGTCCTCTGGTGTGATGATCATCTCTCCTAGGAGCAACTAAAAAGTGTTTGTCTCTGAATGGAAATGCTCTATTAGTGCCATTAGTAGCCCATGATTCACCCACAGATCAGGGATATCACATAGATGGGAAAGACCAAGAGAATCAATGTGCGTTGCCTCTATGATATCAAGTTGATGAATCAGTATCCTGATGGGGCAATAGTGTGATTTGAATGCGACATCTGGAAAGCTAACTTGCAAACATGAAAACAACATGAACACGATCATTATTAGACATGTGAAATATTATACTATTTGTAAATGCGCAACAACATACTGAAGACATGCAAAATTGACTGATGAAAGTGTGAAATGATGATGAAAAAATCAAGATTTTGAATTTTTTTTTTGCACAAAACACTGGATTTCATTTTCTCATCAAGGTTTCACTTCTTAATGTGAGATTTCATTTCTTTGTGCGAGAAACTACACTATAGTATGAGAAAAACAAACAATTTTTAGGGTCTTTGGTGTGAGAGATGGGTACCTCCCACATGAGGAAACCCAATACTCTATGCAAAGAAGTACCCTTTTGGTACTTCCTTGCACGCTCGCATGAAAAAAATGAAGTTTTTGCATGAGACTTAAAGAATAACATGTTTAAAATGACTAAAAAACATGAAAAAAATGACAAAAATGCATAAAATTTTCAACGACAAGGGGATAATCGACTACTCACTAGAGGCTCGTAATCCAGCGGCCGACTGTGTCACCTTGAATGCTCAAATTGATGACTATGCATGGGGACCACCATTTTTCTTTAGAGCTCCTTCTTCACAAAAGACAAGAAGCATAAATGATTTGAAAATGACCCTTTGGGACCTTATGTAGATTTTGACCTAATTTTTCAAAGTGCCCCAATTAACATGAAAATCACCTTGTTAGCTATTTTGGTTGCTCTGAACTCATTTTTGGGATCAAATTCAAAATCTGGCTATTTTGGTTGCTTTGAACTCATTTTTGGGATCAAATTCAAAATCTGGCTATTTTGGTTGCTCTAAACTCATTTTCAGGATCAAATTCAAAATCTAGCTATTTTGCCTGCTATGAACTAATTTTTAGGATCGAATTCAAAATCTGATACACTTAAGCAGTTTAAATTCACACTTTAAATTTTTGGGAATGACACGATCAAATGATTGTGCAGTCCATTTTTCTAATACTTTGAGAATCTTGGAATATTTTCAAATCATATTCTCTTCAAAATTTTCTAACTTTTTTGAAAAATTCAACTCTGGTAAACTTTGGTCAACCAAAGTCAAACTTGGTCTTCTAGACCTCGAAATCATCTAAATCAACTCCAATTTTTTTTCATTCTCTTCTAATATGATCTACATTCTTTTGAATCTTTGATTGCATCTTTATCTTTGAATATACTGCTTTGCATCACTATCTGGTGTGTCATATTTTGATTTTGCTCCTGAGGGGGCAAGATGATTACATCCTTGAATCTTTCAAAACTGACTTCAATGCAATCTGAACATTATGTCCTAATCACCAAGGGCATCTTTGTTCCCCCCAATCTAGCATCATATGTCATCTATCTCATATTTTGATCAGCTGATCAACTTTATAATAGTCCTTGTCATAGTTCAATGGACAAGTATCGACGCAATTTAACCCTGACTCTTGAGAATTAAGTCTCATTCTGGGGATGATTCTATGACTCATGGTTAGGTATTATTAGCTTTTATGGACCAATATTTAAGTGTTCTATTTGGACTCTGGAGGATTCAGCTTTACTGTGGAGATAATCCTAACTCTTGTTGAGAATTAAGCTTCATTCTGGAGATAATTCTAAACTCTTGCTTTCAATCACTATTTAATGGATAGGTATCAGGGCAACCTAACCTTGACTCTTGAGGATTAAGCCTCATTCTAGGAATGATTCTATGAATATTAATTAATCTTGTTAGCTTCTAATAGACAGCTATTGAGGCAATCTAACCCTGACTCCTAAAAATTAAGTCTCATTTTGGGAAAAATTCTGTGAAGTTTGATAATCTTTATTCTTCCATATCAGTATCTAGGTGTTCTATCTAGATCCCCTAAGGCTAAGCTTTTTTCTAGAGATAACCTTAAAAAGCTTATCAATTGGTCTCTGTGTCATCAATCTCAGAACCAATCTCACTTCTTGGTCTATATTTTTAGACTTTTGATTTCTTTGAATCAAACGTGTTGCTCGTACATTCTTCAAAGAGGGGAAAATTTAATACTCCTAAATTGGCACATTGTTATGCTCAACCAATTTTGGTCTATTGACTTACCTAAAGTCCTATTATACTAGGCAATTCTAATTCTAATAATCACCACATGACCTAAGTGTCAAATGTAGGAAATCCCTAATTTGCATTAATCTCACACTTTATTTAATTCCTAAATGGTGACTTGAATTAGCTAAATTAAACCTATTAATCAACTTAATTTAATTATAAGACTTAGTACTTTGATTAAATTAAAGTCACCCTTTTAGCTAATATACACAAGGAATTAAATGTATTTGATTTAATTAAATATCCTCATTCTAATTATTAAATTTAATCATCCAATCAATTTAGTTTATTCATTTATGAGGTCATATTTATATTTTTAAATCAAATATCTTCTATTATTCTCTCTTTAGTTTATAATTGGAAATTCTAAGTGGACTGGAATTAGAAAAGGAATTAAGTCAGTTAACTCCTTATCACACTCAGAAGTGATCAGTTAACTTCCTTTTCACAAAAGAATTTTCTATTTTGACTGAATCTCATCTTCAATCTCAACTGTTCATTCAATTTGATCTTGACTGTTGATCAAATTCTTGGATTTTATTTAAGAAACCCTCAACCTCTCATTTAAGAGGAGGCACATGAATAGTATCAAACTAATGCCAAATTGTTGACTTAATCATTTGCATTCATAGCTTATTCCTTTCAAATTTGCAATTTCATACAATTTAAAATCCATACATCAAGATTAATTTGCTTATTTTTCATCTACTTTAATCTTGCATTTCATATAGATTAAAATCCTTCGTACTAGTGGTTTGGTTGCTAATCTCTCAAATCTGAGAGTGGATAGCAAAATCCAATTAGTTAGAAGGAAACAAATTGGTTTGATTGGATCATTTTGGATGAACAATCCCATGTTCATTCTGGGATGTTTCTAGCATATAATGATCATGCTGAAGTGTGTGGTTAATTCCAAGGCCCAAAATTAGTATATACATTTCTAGTGCCCATTGTGGGGCCTGAAAAATCAATTTTTTGGCCTCCACTTTTGATAAAATTTTGATTTTTTATTTTTCCTAACATTTTGTCCGTATAATTTAGTGGTTTCTCGCATGATAAGATCAATTCTCATGTGAAGAAACTGAAATCTCACTTGTAGTTTTGCATTTTCTTGCATGAAAAAGTGTATTCCTGCGCGATTTCTTGTGCGGTACACATCATATTCTCATGCGGGTTGGCATACAACTTAATGCGAAACTCCACACCAATAAAAAGAAATTGCAGTTTTAAGGTTTTATTTTTCATAATGCTATTTAATCCTATACTTGTTTCTGAAGCATTTGGTTTCTGATTTCTCATTTTTCACAACCTAATAGTGGTGTGGAGATCATTTGTCAAAGATACCTTATCGTGAACTCACAAATAGTATTGAAAATTTGATTGTAGGATGCTTGGTCAAACATTCACATGTCAAAGAATGAATTCAAACCCATTCAAACATTGTGTCTTTTTAATGCATTCTTAGACACATAGTTTAATAGGGCTTGTGAACTTCATAGGGCTCTAAACAAAGGAATAGGGGAGTATGCTCTTTGCTACTTGGAAGTGATGCCCAAGAGTAAATTATAAACCTAGATGTGTTTGGAAGACAGTACCCAAGGGAGGCAAGAAAGTTAGCAGTTCTCTCATACAAATCTTTTTTATGAAGAGATGATGACTTCCTTTTAGGAAGATCAAAATCTTGAGAAAGATGTGTTGAGATTGATAAACTAAATCGGTGATGAACATGTTCTATGTGTTTGTGTAAGGTGATGAGGTAGAGGAATATGCTCTTTTCCCTTTGGGAAAATTGAAAACTTTGACCCTTGAATTTGAGTCACTAGTCTGAGTCAACCTTTAGAGGGCCTACCAGAATGATCTAAACCCTAGTGATTCCAACTCACTATAATAAAGAAGCTTTGTAGAGAAAAATACTCCAAATCCATGTTAATTTCTTCTTCTTCAGGAATTTGAATGCTAGTTTGGAATACCCTGTTGGGTTCCACATCTTCCTATATTAAGACATATTAGTTATGGGGGGTATAAAAATATATCATTTAAGTATAAGTTGGAAGATATATTTAATATATGCAATGATCCATTTGAGATAGGTTCTATCCCGCTAGGAATTAAGATAAATATTATAAAAAAATTTAGGGCTTCAAGATTTCAAACTTAGGCAAATTTTAGGGTTCAACATTTGTCTTTCAACATGGTGTCTAGTAGATGAGTGGTTGTAACCTCAAGCCTTGATATTGTGTATGAATGTTTGAGAGTCTCTCCTTATTATTCTTGATTATGTCATGGTTGGTTGCAAATGGACATGTATTTCTGACCATGCTAGGAACTTCTACTTTGGGTTTAAAAAGAACATCTCCTTTGGGTGTTCTCATGATTCATTTGATCTTGGATTCTTGTTGGCAAGTAGTAATGCTTGAGGATATTTGGTGTTTGATTTATATTAGTCTTCCATTGCTTTCTTGTATAACTTGTTTTAGATTACGGTAAAAATAGGTTTTGAAGGGACCCCAAAACCCTTTCACATCCTCAAAAAAGGAAAAAAAAGCCATCCAACAGGAAAGAGACCTTAAACCTACTAGAAGCAGTACCAAAATCAGGTTTTACAAGGACCTGAAACCACTAACAAAGTCCAAATAAAGGAGCTAGGTTTTATAAGGACCTAGAACCACCAGTATAGATTAAAAACTAAAAGGCATAAAACAGGACCAAATACAGGAACTAGAAGTAACAACCAGCTTACAGGAACCCCACCAGAAAAGAATATCTAGGAAACTATTGCAGTTCCGTAATCATCTTAATTGCCTCCTTACCAATCTTAGCCGTGTCCTGGATGGAGTTAGTAGCCGAAGAAGTAGCAGCAATCAAAGCTTTCTTCTTTGAACTCTACCTTGTCCTCTTGCTAGGGCCCTCCGAAGATATGGTTCCTTCATTTTCTCTTTTGCCCAATGTCGTCGTAGCTGCATAGATACTTGAGGTTACCTGCTCCATTTTTGTTCCACTTTCCTTGATGAGAATTCTAAGATTATGCTCATAATCCTTTAGTTTTTTTGGGATATATTTGCACCTCCATGTGTTGAATAATAGCCTGGTTAGCCTACTGGTTATGTTGCAAGGTATCCACTTTCTTCTTCAGCCCCATTATTTCATTATAAATCCAGGAGTCGACCTGAAGGAAAGAGTCAGCTTTTTTTTTAGCAGAGTGGAGGAAGAAAACTTTCATTTCCCTCGTCAAGGAGTCACTCGCGTCATCAGCAGTGGTGTGTGGTAAGGGGCCAACTTTATCAATTTGTATCTCCCCATCCAACGACTCCTCCTCTCTAGGCTCCACATGAATATGATGGCTCTGGCCCTCCTTATCTTGTCCCTCAGTCTCCTTTATAGGAGTGGAAGCTATCCCCATGTTTTCCTCCTCACTCAAAATGGTTAGATCATTGATTGAATTTTATTTCTCTTTATCACCTCCTCCCAGACACAATATGAGTATCCTCATTATCAGACTTGCTCTGTTCTGAGTTATCCTCAGTAGTATCTTCCTCTCTCCCTTCCTCATTTTTGTCTTTCGTATCTGAATAACCATCTAGGTTAGAGCTAAACTCCCAAGCATCTGTCCCCTCCTCTTCCTTAGGGACATCCTTATCTGAGCCTTCAGTGCTCTCCACCTCCGTATCCTCTTCCTCAATTTGTCTTCGAGAGCTGGAGGGTTTCAGTTTAGCCTTAACTTTTTCTTTAACATTCTCATCAATTTTACCTTTTAAGGGTTTAGGACTCTTTTGCTTCCCAGTAGATAGAGATGAAGCAATGGATTTATTTTTACAAAAACCCTCAATGAGAAAAATCAGACCTTCATGTAAGATGGGTCGAGACTATTTATTTCTATGGGCATTCAAACTTTGGAGCAAAGAAAACTACAAATAGAAAGGGAAGGAAATTTTGTCCTTGTACTTGAAATGGTTAAGAAAAACAAAGTGGAATTTGTGCACCCTTTTATTCCTTCCATCAAGGGTGAAATACTCACGAATACAACCAAGCACATCACACCAAATATCTTTAATCTGTTGTACATCAAAGAAGTCTCCATTCTTCTCCAATTGCATCTCCTCTTCATCCATCTTCAGGAATTTTTTGTAGGCCACATTGGAAATACTGGTTTGCTTCAAAAATTTGATACCTTTCATGGGGAGACTAGTGACCTCGGCAATGAATTCCTCAGTAAGCTTTACAGAGACTCCATGTAAAGTAACTTTGTCATCCACCCAATTTTTGAAGAAGGTAGTGGTGATATGGGGTTTGAATCCATGCAACTACTCCAAGTAGATGACCACCTTCCCTTTCTAGAGAATCTTCCAAGCGTCCTACCTAGCCTTCCAATCATCACATTTTTTGGGTTCCTACTTCCTCGGTTCACCTCCCATTTTGTAGAGCAAACAAAAAACTAGAGACACCCAAATACCGATAGCAAAGAGGTAGAAGTGAGACCAATTTTTTGTGACATGATAACGAGGATGCCTTTTTGATGATATGTGCAGAGAACACATAGCCTTCACATGAATGTACCTCCTCAAGGATGGTAATTTGACAGTTGTAAGGCCACTCCCGCAAATCATTAAATTTCTAATCCAAGCAAATCTTTCCCATTCTGGAATGAATAACATCATAATTAATAATCACTTTAAGATCCACATGTTTGTTTAATTCATCGAGCCACCTCATCTTTTGCCCCATTTGAACTGCATGATTTGCTATCCAATTAGTGACCTCGTTGGCTTCTCTATAAGTATGGGAAATGACCACCTTTTCAAAATTTTGAAATACAGTTTTGATTTTCATAACCCTTGCCTCTATAGACCAAGAGATAGAATTTTTATTATTAAGGATATTTATAATATTTAGAGAATCACCTTCCAACCATAATTTGGAGTACCCCAATTCAATAGCTAAAATAGTGGTATAAAGGACAACCGTAGCTTCAACAATATGGCTATTCGAGTGACCAATAGGAATAACAATGGCATCAATAACATTTCCCATATGATCTCTAAGAACACCTCCACATCCTGCTCTTCCCGGGTTACCCTTAGCTACTCCATCAAAATTCCCTTTGATCCATCCACTAGGAGGAACAAGCCACTTTATAATCGATCTAGGATTATCAATTTTCAACTTAGATCCTTGAGATCTTAAAGGGTAATCAAGTTGGAAGGTTTGAGCAAGCTCCCTTTGGGACTTAAAATTCTCCTTGCAGGTTTTGATGATATTTTAACCAAGCACCCATCCTGAAAGATCTTTATTTCTAAATATCTTGTTATTTCTTTCTTTCCATATGCCCCACCAAAGGTGGGGGAGGGTTAGTTTCCAAAGAAATTGACCATCAGGATCCTTTGAGGGGCATCTCCAACTCTTGAAAGAAAGATCCACATTGTTTTGATGGACCCAAAATTCAAAATCTCAGTCCAGAATTCTTGGGTATAAGAGCATCTAAAAAACATATGATCTCTATCTTCAAGTCCCTTTCTACATAAAGAACACATATTTACCAAAGTTATACCTCTTTTTTGCAAGTTGTCAAGGGTCAGAATTTTGTTTTGGAGAAGAGTCCACAAGAAAATGTTAATTTTGGGTATGGGACCCTTAATCTAAGCTTGAGACTAGAGAGGTTGATTACTCTTATCGTTAGAAGCAAAGATAGAAGAGACTTTAAATGTCCCACTAGGATCAACATACTAGATAATATCATCCTCAATATAAGGGTAAAGAGAAACAACATTTAGGGATAATTCAATATTACTGAAGCCTTGACCAATATTAGTTAAATTTACCCACGAATCATTCTGCCAGTAATGACTAACAAGAAGGCCAAATCTCTGCTTGCATCGAACAATTAAGGCCTTGTCATGAAAATCTTCAATCAAAGGATGGTCCATAAGCCAGGTATCCTCCCAAAATTTCACTTTAAGTCCATTACCAACTTTCTAGGAACATCCTTTTTCTAAAGTTTTCTTGGTCCCTTGAACAACTCCCCATATGGAGGAAGAGTGAATAACATCAAGAGAGTCGAGGTAATCTGGAAGGGAATAAGCATTGAAGAGATACTTATGTTTCCAAATGGAACTCCACTCTTTGTTGTCATGGTACACTCTCCACCCCTGTTTGGCTAAAAGGGCTTTATTCAAACTTTTGATTTTCTGAATTCTCAATCCCTTTTCACTGCGAGGTTTATATACTTGATCCCAAGAAATTAAAGGTATTCTCCTTTTTTCCTCAGAGCCAGTCCATAAGAAGTTTCTTTGAATTTTATCAATTGACTCATCAAATTTAAAAGGAATTCTGAAAAGACTTAGAGCATAAGTAGGAATGCTTTGGAGACAGGCTTTGAGAAGAATTAACTTACTAACTTGGCTTAAAAGAATTCCTTTCCATCCCGCCAATTTTTTGCTGAATTTATTAATAATATTTTCCCAGAAAGCATCAGGGACCTTCAAGCCTAGGGGGAGCCCCAAGTAAGAGGATGGGATAGATCCTATAGAACATCCCAAGATTTTAGCAATTTTAAATTGTCTATGGATAGGGTTATTAATGAAGAACAAAACACTTTTACTCTAGTTAACCCCTTGTTTGGAAGTGACAGAATATAAGTTAATTGCTTGCTTTAAAATCCTAGCTTCCTTCACTTCAGCCTTACCCATGAAGATGGTATCATCAAAAAATTTTCCATGAGAACAAATTAATGGTTGGGAAATGGTTGTAAGCCCTTGAGCAAACCTCTTTGGACCAAGTCCCTAATAAATCTCCCCAAGCAATCAGCCATAATAACAAAAAGGATGGGGGATAAAGGACCACCTTGTCTTAGCCCTCGAGAAGGAAAAAAGAAAGGAGATGAGCTACCATTAACCAAGACCACAATAGAGACAGTAGAAACCAATTGACGGATCAGACCCACAAACTTATGATCAAAGCCAAAAGCAAGAAAAATATTACAGAGGAAAGACCAATCCACTCTATCATAGGCCTTAGCAATGTCCACTTTCATAATGAAGCCCTAATTGTTAGAACAAGACAAGGAATGAATATTCTCATGAGCAGAGATGATAGAGTTAAGGATTTGTCTACCAAGGACAAAACCATTCTATTGTTCCACAATAATCAACGGGATCACTTGAACAAGTCTGGAGGTGATAACTTTGGAAATAATTTTATAGAAAGAATTACATAGGCTGATAGGATGAAACTGATCCAGAGAATCAACCCCAACTTTCTTAGGAATAAGGCACATAAAGGTGGAGTTGATTTCTTTAAGCAACTATTTAGCCCCATAGAATTCCTTAACAACATCACAAACATCTTTACCAACAACTTTCCAAAGCTTTTGAAAGAAAAAAATGGGGAATCCATCAGGGCTAGGAGCTTTATCTCCTCCCAAAGAGCTAATATCTTTGAGAATTTTATCATCCTTAGGAATTGAACATAACATTTTATTCTGTTCCTTAGTAATTAGTGGAGGAATCTCTTTGAGGAATTTAGCCTGACTATCCACATTAATGTTGGAATCAACCATCATAAGGGAAGAGAAAAAAGTTACCATCTCATTCATGATAGCCTTGTCTTCAAAAAATTTCAAATCTCCATTTTTAAGATCTCCATGTGAGTTTTGGCCCTATGCTTCAGAGTGGAGAGATGGAAAAACTTTGTATTTTTATCTCCTTCCGTCAACCATAAAAATCGTGATCTCTGTCTCCAATAGATTTCTTATTTAGTGATGATGTCATGGTATTGGGCAAGCTTTTCATTCTCTTCAAGGAGGAGATCAGAGGTATAACCTTCCTTTTGGATTTTTTCCTGTATATTTAGAATTTCCTCCTTAACAACAGTTTTGTTCTAAAAAATGTTCCCAAAGCTATTCTTGTTCCATTTTTTGACTTCCCTTTTGACATTTTAAAGCTTGGAGGCAACTCTAAAGAGGGCAGTGCCTTCAAAATCAATATTCCACCATTCTTTCAATTTAGTTTCAAACTGTGGGTACTGCATCCACATCTTCTCAAATCTAAAAGGAAAATTCTTCTTGAGGTTAATCTTCTCAGCAGTGAATATAAGAGGGAAATGATCTGATCCAATTTTTTGACAAGCCTCCAACTTACAAATGAAGTCTTTAGTCCAATCAGGAGAAATAAGAGCATGGTCAAGCTCACCCTGAATGCATTCATTACCAACTCTCTTGTTGCTCCATGTGAACTGGATTCCATAGAGGTCCAACTCCATTAAATCCAATCTTCCTTCCAATTGAGTAGCATTGCCTCCCATTTTCTCATGGTCATAAAGAGGGACATTAAAATCTCCCATAATGATCCATCGACTAGAATAGTTTTTGCTTTTAAAATTAGAAACAAAATCCCAGACCTTTTTCCTTAAATGCTTTGAGTTTGGAGCATAAATATTCACAATATACCAATCTTCCTTCTGGTTTGAACTAGTAATTTTGGCTATCATAAGGTGTTTACAAGAAATCAAAATTGTTCCAGAGAAACAGTTCTTCTTCCATAACATCAAAGTTCCCCCTGATGCCCCTTCTGAACTGCTAGCATTTAAAGAATAGTTTTTAAAAGCTTTAATCTATTTCACTTTCTCTTTATTCATCTTAGTCTCTTGAAGCAGGAGACAATTAGGCTTTTGTTCTCTAACAAAATTCCTAACAATGTCTAGTTTATGAGTACTTTCAACCCCTAATATTCCAAGTGATGATCTTTATATCCCAATTTTTAGGAGTAAAATCCAGAATAGTTGCCTACCTACCATCAATAATATTCTGCATACTTTCTAACTCTCTAGTTTTCTTAGTAGATCTTCCAGGTTTGTCCGGGGAACCAACATCCGATTTTACCTTAGTGTGCTATTCTGTTCTTTTCCCAGTTTTTTCCAGATTAGAAATAGGAGGTTTTGCTTTGATATGCTGATCTATTTTGTTGCATCTAGTCTCTACCCCCTTAGTATTGTTCTTTTTTTTCAGCACTTTTCCTTTGGCTTGGTTTATGAATTGAGCCATTTTCTTTCACATCATCCAAGGGAGGAGGCTCCACCATAGAAGGGTCATTTTCTACCTGCGTTAGCACCTGAATCTCCCTAGATTGAGAAGAAGGAAGATCTCCTTCCTCAGGTAAATTTCCAATATCAGCCAAGATTTCACCATCCTCAAGCATAATTTTGTCATCAATATCTCCCCATTTTTCTTCTATCCTTTGATAAATAATGATTTGTTTTGATATATTTGCCTGATTTTCCAATTCTTGTTTAGGTAAACTGGTTTCAGATTGTAAACTAGGACCTTCTTTCTCAAAGTTGGCTTCCTTAGAAGCGAGCTTTTTCTCTACCTTGGCCTATGGAACTTGAAATTTTTCATTACTTTTTTGTTCTTGGCATTGGCCTTCTTTGGGTTTCCAAACTTTCTTATGCTGAACCTTGTTCTTTTTCCTTTCCAAACCACTGCTAGCCTGATTTTTACTTTTGGAAGGACAGTTTTTAACCAAATGCCCCTGCTTCTTACAAGCATAGCAGGAATTAGGTAGGTCTTCAAAAAGGATTTCTTGAGTTCTTTTACCCAACTTGGAGAATAGATCCACCTTTGTTGGGAGGTGATTCAGGTCTGCCACCTTAACAAAAAGTCTGGCACATTGAAGTTTGGATCTAGAAGCCGTAGCATTATCCATAGCCACTAGTTCTCCAAAAGAACTAGCAATACCTTTAAAGATATCTTCATGCTAGAATTCTAGAGGGAGTCCATGAAGTCTGGCCCAAATGGGAGTGGTTAAGAAGAGCGAGTTTGAAAGATCCATGTTGGGTTCCCATTTTTTAATGGTGAGAGAACTTTTACCAAAAGACCACGACCCTCCACAAAGAACTCTATCCATGTATTCTTTATAGTTGAAGATAAACTAAAATAAGCCATTCAACATGGGGGCAACATCTACCTCTCCTCTAATAACCCATTTCCTTTTCACCATCTTTCTAAGAGATTCAAGATCTGGTCTAGCACCTAAAAATTTTCCTACTAAAGTGAATTCCATGGAAGACATGGAAAAATCAACTAAAGGGTCTGGGATAAAAACTTGAAACTCACCTTTCTCCCAATAGGTCTTTGTAGTCACCGATGGGAAGAGAGACTTTCTAGTTGGTTTCTTGCCAAACGGGGATGGCCAAGTTTTTCCTTCTGAGGCCTCTTGCTTTTGCCCTCCAAAGGACTTTTCCTTGAAAGAAACAATGTTTTCTTTCTCCTTCTCAAGATCCTATCCTGACACATGAGAAGTAGACAGGGAACCCAAAGGTGGGACACATACCCCACACAAAAGTTCAAAATTGCCCAAAGACTTTCCATTGTCCACCTCAACCAAAGATTCTGACCCTGTAAACTTCTCAGCATCCTCTGCCTTTCCCCCAGGGTCAGTACTACCAGCTAGATTCTCCCCGACCAGTTTCTCGCTTGCATGCGATCCAGCTAATTCAAATTTTGAAAGAGCACCCATACTACCTCTCCCACTATCTCTCAATACAAAGTTTTCTTGTATAACTTGTTATTGTTGTCATGTCTTATCTTTAAAAAAAAAAAGTCTTTGTTTATCCTTGTTCTAAGGATCTTTGGGTAGTGCATTACACTGTTAATATGTAAGAAGATGAATTTGTTTGGTCATATGTGCAAAGAATTACTAAGATTACCACATGTATATAAACATTTGGAGGAAGTATATCAGAAGATGATGTCTACTATAGTTTTGAGATTATTAACTCCTTCTTATGACAATAAGGTATTTATTTCAATTAAATCCTATTGAGATCAATTGTTTGGTTGTAAAAGTGGGTGATAGTGTGTTATGACATAGAAGATTTTAATATTTAAATTTTGATAATATAGTAAAGGTGACAAGCTCTAATATTGTGAGAGATTTACCAAAGATTATGAAACCTTATTATTGATCCCTAAGTCATGCTATCTACTAGTGTCAAACCCTTAGTCTTTCACAAGGCAGGGTTATTCAGTCATCATTGTGATCGAGTCATCCTATATAGGCTGAGCTAAGGAGTGAAGACTTGTAAGTATTCCAAGTCATGTGCCAAACATTAGTTGTGACCAAGTGAGCTAATGGTTTCCAAGTACTCTAGTGATTGCCAAGTTTGTTTGAGATAATAGTTGACGTATAGTGATACACAGGTTGAGTCATTTAGTTCATACCAAGCACAGTGAATGCCGAGGGACAACATGATGAAATAGTTTATGTTGAGTGTTAGTGTGATGTAAGTGTCCAGTAACATAGTGTAACATATTTGTTTGGAATGGCACTAAATCTTATGTAAACCATTTTTATCAAGCTAGAAGCATGTTTTGAAGATCGAGGAGGTAATCAAGGAGGTGACTATGGATTCAAATAAAGATCATTAATCCCTATATGAGGCAATCCATCAATCAGAAAAATGCAAGGTTTATGCAAAAAAATGATTGACTCTAGATCACTGATTTGGATCTAAAAGGTTCACCCAAACATATATTTAAGGAGGGTCTATGACCTAGTTCAAATATATGAGCATGCATGAGTGTATGAATTGAAGATTCTAATTGCATGCAAAGTTTTGGAGGTCAATCAAAGTGTTAAGATCAAGCAGTGTAGTGAAGAGTTTTAAGAAGAGACAAAGATGATTTATCATAGTAAGGTGATATTATATTTCATAGAGGAGATTTGTTATCAAACATTAAAGTGCTAACCGAAGGATTAGGTATTGAACATTCTAACAAGCATTTCAGGATTTAAATATCTTAACAGAAAAGCTTTTACATCAATTAATTGCGATGTAAAACCTTTAACCAAGGTAGAACCTAGTAGTTCTTTTAGTCTTTAGTAGGGCATACCTTGTAAGGAAACTTGGCAACAAAGAATATAACCGTTTCCACATAACCCATAATAGATCTGAAATAAACATGGAATTAAAATCCACATGCAAGAGAATAGACAACATACTCACAAAATGTGACACAAGATATACCCTGGGAAACCCTCATTGAGGGAAAAACCCAGCCTCCAAAAGCATCCATCACCATGTATTATTCAGCAAAAAATACCATTGCCATACATCCATGGAAGCTTTCATGGCCATATCCACAACCGAGAAAACTATGTGAACAAGCATGAATCCACACATCCCATGCCATGCTTTCAACCTTCACAAATGCTCCCTTGGCTAACCTGTCAAGCCTTGTCCCACTCGACTCTTGCCTTTTGTCTTCTTGTCACTCTTTTTCTTCTCTATACAACAACTACCCTTGTGGCTGCTTATATAGTAGCAAGTCCCACAAAACCACCAAGTGGTATTACATAAACCATGTGCTACCTAACCCACTGACCCCACATTTAATATTGGGTATTTAATTCTTTTCTCCAATATTAAATAATTACATGAAATATTTTCACAATGTTACAATACAACTCATCAAGAATATTCCATGGGAATCTTTACATGTTGCACGTCCATCTAGGTACAACATTACATAATAAAATAAAATAATAAAATAACAATATTATGCAATGTGTGCAACACCCATTATCTCAACATACCCCTCATAGAATAGATTATGAGAAGTGATCAAATCATTGTAGCCTTAACATGCACAACTTCGTTGTTGCCATAGTGAACATTTTGTGGGTGTCATCCTCACCATAGTTTTACCATCGCCTTGGAAGGTTTATGCATTACCAAATATGTGTATTAATGTGTTATGTGTTAATGATTTTGCATTCATGTAGTTAGAAGGTAGATATGATATTATGTTCATGTGAATAGTTCCATTGATATGAGATAAATGTTTAAATGAAAGTTTATGTGGTGATATAAAATAGATTTCATGTTTGAAATAAGAGAAATTTCATAGATCCTGATTTACCCCCACTCTTAGTATCACACTTTCCCTGTTAGATTTCCAACAATTGTTATCCAAGCTGTGTACTCTTGGCAAAAGTCTAACCACTTAGGAGTTAAAGATGTTGAAGATGGAAGCCTACAAATTTGGAAAGATCATTGAGAACTAGAAGATTGATGTGTAGTTTGCATATGAACAAGTCAATGCCACAAAGGAAATATTAAGACAATCCTTGAAGAGAAGAAAGGAGATGGAAATTCAAAAAAATGACACCCAATACAAAGAAGAAACTATTGAAGAACTATTTGATGAAGAAAGATCTAGTGAATCTGATGCAGTAATTGCAGATCTATTGGAGAGGAATAATAACTTGAATGAGGAAGTTAGAGCATTGAAAAGAGAACATAAGATGCATTTAGTAAGGTTATGTGAAGTCACAGAACAAAAGAAGAAAGTTGAAGATGACAAGGTGATGACTGATGAAGACAAGAGACAAATGGCTACAAATGGCTACAAGACTTGATGAAAGGATCAATGAATTGTAGAAGTTGACCCATAATCAGTTTGACATGATCAATTAGTTACTAAGTGCAAATCATGAGAATGCAAGAAAAGAGTTGAAGATTGTAAATCTAAAATATGAGAATAACATGTTGGTGAATGAGTTGAAAGATGAAAAGACATTTTTTGAGAGGTTAAAAAACCTAAAGAGGCTATAAGACTTCCTATTGAACATATGAATGCACCAAGGAGACCTCATGACACTTGTGGACAAGGCTATGTTGAGTTCGTATCAAGTGTTGAGCAAGGAGAATCATCAAAGAAAGGAGAACGAAGTAAAAATGGAAAATCAAAGAACAAGAAGCCCACATACTATCACTATGGAAAACTAGGCCATAAAAAAAATGTTTGTAGGAGCAAGATTGGTAAGTCAAACCTCAAGCCTAAATTCAATGGTTATTGTTTCACTTGCAACAAACAAGGTCATCAAGAACATGAGTGTAGATGAAAGGTCAATAAATCACCAACTACATCTAGATTTGAAGGTTACTATTATACATTTTAGAAGTATGGTCATAAGACACAAGATTTCAAATCTAAAGTCAAGAACAATCAGACACTAAAGGTCAAGGAAAAGTACCTAAGCAAGGTAATACCATAAGTTGGGATTACAATACTTGGGTAAATTTTCAATATTGTGGAATGGATGGACACATTACATAAATTTATGCTAGGATACATCTTAAAGGAATATTTGGTAACTAGAGAAATTTTAAACTAATATGTTTCAACTGTCAAAAGGTTGGTCATCTAAACAAGGACTAAACCAACCATTGGCACCAAATGTTGAGGTAAATAGTGGAAAGGTAAAGGTCAATGTTGAAGAAGTAATGAATGAAATGAATCAAACATGGAGAAAGAAGTTATATGGAGGAAATAGTGCAAATGGAGGACTTGTGATCACCAAATCCAATGGATTAAGTGATTCCCTAACCTCAAACTAAATTATAAGGTATATATGGAACTATGTTTCAAATTGATAAATCATACATTAGTTCCTAGTACTGTGTGTATGTAAGACCAAATTAACATGATAGAAGATGCATAAGGATAGAAGTTAATGTTTGACCTAAAATGAATTGTGGTAATGAGTTGAAAATTTCGTAGAGACCAAGTGCCAATATTGTATGCTAGTGTGAACTGAATCTTGATATCGACCGAGCAAAGTTGAAAAGTGTGTGTGTATCAAGTTTTATTGAGTAAGCTAAGGCAACTATTATGCACTTAGTGTAAACCTAATAAATGTATGGATCATTTAATGGAGACTCAATTTAACTATTTGAACCTATATAATGGATTTTGAAGTTCATTTTGACTCACCAGGTTTTTGAATTTATAGAGAAAAGAATTTAGGTGATTGCAGAGAAAATTTGTGCAAAGTTACAAAGAGATTTAAGTGTGTGTTGTTTGCTTAACAAGTAAGTTGGGAAAATTTGTATTTGAACAAAGTGTAAAGTTGTTTGATTTTAAAACCCTAGATTGTGAAGATGGCATCATTCACATCTACTAGTGAGATGAATGAAGCATTGAAGGATAGTAATGCATATATTGTTTGAAATTAGGCATATCCTCCATTGAAATTCAAGGCATATCTATACATTGTGTTAATAAGAGATTCTTTAAGGGAATTATCTGATCGATGATTTTGAACTAAGGAGTTCTTATGATAAGTTGTGTGACAATGACAGATTGAATGATGAGAACAAGGTCATAGCCATGAAAGGGTTAACTCTTTCCCTAGTGTTTCCAAAAGTATTTAAGGTTGACTAGATAAATATTATGTTGAGCTGAATACATAACATGAAATTATGGTTGGAGAACATTCTAGTCAGAATCACAAAGTCAATCATTCATCACGTAACTAGATATCCTATTTTGGATAGAGTAAAGACCATTCAATGTCAAGGAAGAGATGGAATAGAGAGAAACACAATGGCAAAATGGAATGACAAAGGCATGTTGATCAACACTATTGAATACCTTGTGATTGAGTTTGTTGTTTGAGTTATTGTACACAAGTTTTATCAATCAAGCTGACTAAACAACATGTCGTGCCTAGTTCTTGATGTGGGACTTGTCAAGAAAGATCACAATTATGATTTGGATGAGTTTCAACTAACTCAGCTGGAAGAGAACCTAGGAGTGATAAGGAAGGCAACAAATACTTCATGTAAGTTTGGTTCTCTCATCGTATGCATATTCTTCTAAATAAAAAATTCATTTCCCACTATTGGAGATGTAGCACGGGACAAAAAGAGACCAATCATTGAGTAGATAAATGAGTTCATCAATCAAATAGGAGAAATTTTTGAAACCATAATGGATGGTTATTTTAAGTATTTCAAACAAAAGATAAGGAGTATATTTAGAATCCCTAAGTTAGTCATTGACCAATACTACAATGACATATGTTTTCTTGTTGATACTGATTACACATATGCTCAAGATGCAATTCCTAGAGTGGCATGGATAAGACCTCTACATTATGAGGTAAATATTGATGAAGTTTTAGCTACCATCACAACACTATTAGCTAAGGAGATAGATAAGAATCTCAAACCCTTCAACGCATATGAGACAACTAAAATTAAAATGATGATGCAAACAAAGGTTGCCAAGATGGACAAAAAAAGGAAGAAAATGATTCAAGACCTAGAAGGTAAAGTTGGCGATGTGCCATTGTAGATAACTGAAGGTAAAGGAGAAGACATCAGTAGAGAAGATGGATATAAAGGTGATGATGAAGAAGAATATGAAGGAAAAGGAAAAGAATTAGTTGTTTCCAAGCCCAAGGCAACCAAAGGTAAAGAGATAATTGTGGTTGAGGAAGGTGACAATCAAGCCCACAACCACACCTCAAAGGATCACTAGGAAAAGATCCAAGGGAACAAGTCCTACAACTACCAAGCCATTAAAGAAAGGAGTTGTAAAGACCACAAGGCCAATTAAAGGCAAAATTCCTAGGAAGAGGACATCTAATGCAACATGGGCCGAGTAGAGCCAACAAAATAAGAAATTAAGGAGAATACTAGTAGTTAAACTTGATTATGATGAGGATAAGGTAGAATGGACCAAGTCTAATGACTTGAGTAAATACCAAATTATTCCAAGGAAAGAAAATTAAGATATTGATAAGGTATGTAAAAACTTGAGAATTTTAGTAGGTTTAGTAGGATTTAAGTATATTAAATATGATAACTTAGAAAAGAATGATAAAGAAAAGGTAGAACAATCTATTATTGACATGATGGTGAATTTTAAGTATACACTAATTAAAGTAGGCTAGGGATTACTTGAAGAATTATATAATAGGATAAATGCTAAGTGGAAAACCACATAAAAATAAAATGAGAGAGGCTACATTAGCCCAAGTTATGTTTAATTTAGACAAACAACACATGTCAATAGCTATGAAGGATTATGCTAAGAATTTTATGCCAAAAAGAAGGGAATATAATATTTAAAAAAAAAAATTGAAGAAGTTGTATAGGACAATAAGATAGTATGGAAGAAATTTTTTAGCCTTATGCCTACAGATGAGGAGAAGGAAGAAATGGAAGAGAAGGATGGAGGAGAAGTAAAGTTGGAAAATAAAGAAGAAATCTATAAAGATGCCAAGCAGATGGTTGAGACAATTCATAACATGGCACAAGAGAGCAAGAAGCAAGCAAAATTAGTCACTATAGAAGATGAAACTCCAAAAAATATAATGCCAGATGTGACAACTACTAAGCAAGAGTCAATAAGGACTGGATTGACCAAACAAGAAAAGAAGAAAGCTCCTAAATCAATCAAAAGATGTACTATTTATGGATACCAATCTAGTGATTATGCAAACAAATAATATCCTAAGATTGGTGAGCAACAACAATCTCAATAGGTGACAGTTAGTTGAAATGATAAATCTATACTTATAGTTGATACTAATGTGCAAATGCAAGGAGAGGAAAAATATGATGTTTCTATTGCCAAGTGTGTGTGTGTGTGTGTGTGTGTGTGTGAGAGAGAGAGAGAGAGAGAGAGAGAGAGAGAGAGAGAGAGAGAGAGAGAGATTAGGCATATGTTTCCAATAAGGGCACTGAAGATGAGAATAAGTATAAAGAGAGCCAATATGCACAAGTAGAGCAATATACTACTAGCAGTGATAGGCCAAATGTCTTAGAAACTTAGGCTGGGGGAGCTAAGGAGATAGTTAATCCAAGTTCAACTATTGAACTCACATCAATCAAGGCAAAAAAAACTAGAAGAAGAGTGAAAAGGTGTCGAGGGCACACAAGCAATTATCTAAAGACTGAGTCTAGAGCTCTAGACTCAAAATTTGCAATTATCATTACTGAGCTCTAGTACTAATGATTCTAAAGCGAAAAAGATTAAGAAGAAGAAGGTGAAGTCACCTGGGAAGCCAGTGACATTATATGAAGTTATTGTGATTCTCAATTAGGACACTAATAACTTGACATATGCGCAAATGAAAACTTTGAAAGATTTACTGGTGAGGAAGAAAAGACAAGAAGATTTGAAGAGAGAACAACAACAATTACATGTATTGCATAAGATTAAGGATATTTTCCTAGAAGTTTTTGATGTAGAAAATACTAATGCGATGATAACTATAATGGCTCAATTAGTTTAGATTGTGGAGAAGATCAATGACTCATAGCTTGATACAAATGAGAAATTGATGCAAAGGACAACTAGAAAATTTGAGAAGAATGTTTTGGAGAAATTTTATACAAAATTATCATTAAGGAAAGTTCATCTTTCAAACCTTGTTAATAATTTGGAAGAAGTTGTAAGAACATTCATTCTTTGTACTAAAAGTTATGTGATGTTACATATTTTACTAAGGAAAATCAAGAGGTTATAGAGAAGCTACAATCTGATTTATAGTATTCAAGAAATACATTGACCATGGATGTAAGTACAAGCTCATTCCATTTCAATAAGTTAACATATGCCCTATAAAGGTTAGCCAAGTTGATGATTGTAGATGGAAAAATAAAGGCTAAGCTTATCTCCATTGAGATAATGCTGATACCTCACTTGGAGCTTATGCAAAGAGATCTACAATCAGCTAAGAAGGTAGTGCAAAGAGATCCAAATCTCTCTACAACTGATAGTTTGGTAGATCTAGCTTCTATTCTAGAAATTAAGATTCAAGGTTTGGAATCTATAAGGATAAGTTGGGATAGTGTTGCAGCCATGATATTGCAGCTTCAAAAACCATTTTTGGACAAGTTTGGTTTGACCCCTACACCCCTGTACACTCGAAAGTGTCCCACTCTAAACCCTTCTATCCAAACAATTCCATGAGTTGGAATGCTTAGATGCCGGCTTAGAGCTCCCTATCCATGGAGTGCAAGAGAGTATATTTCAAGAATAAAAAGGCTCTCAAATGAGCCTTAGAGATACTCTTCTTGCTAGTAAACCATGAAATGGGAGCTTCCAAAGACAAGATGCAAGAATGCAAATGTCCCAAGGAGTTCCTTAAGGATGCAATGCAAATGAAGATTAAGCTAGAATGAGAATGTCAAATGCAGCTATGCTAGAATATGAATGAGAGTGTTACAATCCAAATATTAAGCTATGTGAGAGATTATTTCAAAATAGAAGCTAAACTAACATGCAACATGAATCTAAGCTAAAATGCTATGGTATGAGAGAATGTAGACAAGAAATAGAAGTTCTCCACAAAGCTCCAAAGAAACCTATTAGAAAACCTGCAGCATAACAATATTCAAAATGAGGATGGATGCTTTGAGGGGGAAAGCTCTCTCCCTTTTAAAGATGTATGGACGGTAGAGATCAAGATGAAGATGGTGGATGATCAACGGTGGAATTTGAAAATAGGAGTGATCCATGTGCACACACAAGTCAACCAATAGAATATAAGTTGACTTGTCATATAAGACAAAAGTCACAAAGCCTTTTCTTTTAATTGCAAAATAGAAAAAGGACTTTATGTGTGCACTTTAAGTGGGTTAGAAGAATGGGGTCTTTTATTTAATTAAAAGGGGACATGTTCTTTTAATCAAATAATGAACTTAGGATAGCATAGTCAAACTATAGGTTATAATCAAATAAATTGATTATTAGCAATTTGGCTTAGGTAAGTGATTAAATTAATTTAGCCAAAATGTTGAAAAGGGGGCTAATAGTCTAGATGACCATTTTTAGGTGATTACATTTGCCCCTCTTTGACTAATGCGTGATCGATCTGGGAACACATTATGTCAAAGAAAATAGAAAGCCAAGTAGGCGATGATAGATATAGATATCTGATTCCAAAGAATGAAATGCAGAAATAGATAGCAAGTCCTGAATGTACAGCCTGATAGTGATAGTACTGAACACTAGGAAGATGATGTTAAGATCCGAAAAGAATTCTAACATCTAGCAAAGTGAATAGATCGAGAGCAAGTGATAAGGTCAAACAAATGCTCCTAAGAAGTGATAGAGTATTTCTGCCCCCTCGGGATCGAAATTGAAATGAGGTAAGGGGATGCAAAAATTGGCTAGACATGAAAAAATAAGAATATAGCAATGTCCAAGATGACAGATAGATGATTAGAACCCAAGAATGACTATATAAAAAAATTGATAAAATGCCCCAGTTTGACTAGAGTTGACCTTGAAGGATATAGCATAAAAATAAGGTCGAAATGAGTAGAAAGGTGATTTTAGACATGAAATAGTGAATTTAAGTAGATATGAAGTATGGAAATGATGAAGACATGGAGAAATGAAGATGCCCCAGTGATGATTCAGAGATTAGACCTCAAAAGGTCAGCTAACTGCTCAGAAGAAAGTAGAATTTCAAAAGACAATTTTGACCATCAAGATGAACTCGAATTTGGATTTCAATCCCGAAAATGAATCTAGGACGTCAAAATTATTTAAGAGGTCAAAACTTTATATAATGTGATGATAAGATAGAAAAGAGATGAAGCGAAAGATTAAGAAGGTGAAAAGACATGAACAAGAAGAAAGTAAAGAAATATATGAAAGGAGTTAGCTGATATGTCCACAAAAAGATGAAGAAAGAGAGCTCTCCCCATATGCAAGAATGCAAGACTAAGCTAGAAAATGAACCTAAAATGCAAGCTAATATGCAAAGTGGTTTACCAGCAAGAAGCGCATAACATTTAGACTCTTAATTTCATCATCGAGCATTTATTAGGGACATCATGAGATCATACAACCATCACTAGTATAACTATGAGGATATGAATATGATCGATATTAAATAGGTATGTGGAAATCCAATCTAAGCATCAAAGACATGTAAGTCAAGATAACTACACGATTAGATTTCCTAAGTTTGATTTAGCAAGATTACACCTGTATCAAGGTATAAGTACCAGGATAAACCCCTTATGCGGTCTTGCGAAACAGTCAAGGATGATACATTTGTAAGTCAAAATGTTGAATAGGTCAAGCATAAATTCTTACAACACTATAGACAAACAAAGTATACCCACAAGAAGAAATCAAGAAAACATGCCCCATGCCCCCAGTCTTCTAGTCAATGACATCCTTGAAAGACTATTAGGGATGGAACATATAGTAAAGAAATCATCATAGACATCACAAAAAGTAGATAAAGATTAGCATAGTTCAGTCATTTAAGTGTTAAAGTGCATGTGTGCAAGTCACTTGGCCATTTCTTCAAGACTTGATTCTGATAGTGAGAAATATCATGACATCGGAGACCGTAGGTAAACTATCTGTAAAGTGTTGAAAAACACTTGATGTCAAGGTGGGGGAAGAGTTGAGAAACACTATGTTGTGAGTTGTCAAAAAAACCCTAATGCACAAGAATACCTCAATAGGCTAAGCAGTTGTGCCCCCAAAACGAGGACAAGAAATAATTCCAAGCTAGGAAATGTGTTAATGTGTTATGTGTTTATGAGTTTATATTCATGTAGTTAGAAGGTAGATTTGATATTATGTTGATGTGAATGATTGCATTGATTTGAGATGAATGTAATAAGAGTTTATGTGGTGATATCAAATATGTTTCATGTTTGAAATAAGAGAACTTTTATGGATCTTGACTCACCCCCCTTATGGAATTTCCAATATTTATAACATGATGTGTAAGGAGTGTGTGATGGCTAAGAAGAAGAAGATAACTTTTCCTAGCAAGACATTTACCACTTCAGAAAAGTAAGAAATTGTTTATACAAATTTATGTGGTCCTACAAAAACAAAAACTTTCCACGGTGAGAGGTATTTCATTATTTTCATTGACAATTACACTAGAATGATGTGGGTTCCATTTTTAAGGGAGAAATTTGAGGATTTTTACATGTTTAAGATATTCAAGGCTAAAGTTGAAAATGAATTTGGTATGAGAATCAAATTTCTAAGGTTTGATAGAAGTGGAGAATTTCATTCTAATCAATTCAATGTTTTTTGAGAGGATAATGGAATTCATAGGTGAGTTTTAGCACCTAAGACTCTACAATAGAATGGGATATCATAAAGAAGGAGCATAACAGTAAGTGAAGCAATTAGAGAAATATTTCTTAAGGGTAAACTAACACATGTTCATTAGAGAGGAGGACTAAATATTGTAGTATACACTATGAATAAAGTTTTGATCAGGCAAGGAATAACTAAGATCCCTTATGAGTTATCATTTGGTCATACATCTATAATAAAGTATTTCATAATTTTTAGAAGTAAGTTTTATATCAAAAGAGAGGGTGATATAAGGAAGTTTGATCCTAAAAAATCAAGGTATCTTTCTTTGGTTATTCTACTAAAAGTAAGGCATATAGATGTTACAATATGAGATTAATGAAGATTATGGAGAGTGAAAATGTTAGGATTAATGAGATAGTTTAGTTTCAAGATAAAACACTTGATTATGATTTTGATGACAATTCAAATCAAGCTAGAAAAAGTTAGAGACTTGTGTTAATTTAGAATACAAAGCAAGAATATTTCTTTGAATTGGATAATTAAATACAAGTACAAATTGAAGAAGAACCTAGAGAAGAGAATAGAACACCTAAATATGTTGCAAGGAATCATCCTGATAATTAGATCATTGGTAATGCTAGCAAAGGAGTGATGACAATAGGTAAGGTAAGAGAATAAATTTGTTTGATTTCACAAGTTGAATCTAAGACTACTAATGAGGCATGTAAATATGAATTTTGGGTAAGTGCAATGAAAGAGGAACTTGAGTAGGTAGAAAAGAACAATACATAAGAATTGCTCCCTAGACCTAAAGATAAGACTGCCATTAGGAAATAATGGGTATTAAGACCTAAAGATAAGAATGCCATTGGGAAAAAATGGGTATTATGAACAATGTGAAGTTATAAGGAACAAAGCAAGGTTAGTATGTAAAGACTATTTAGAAAAGGATGGTAGAGATTTTGAAGAATCTTTCGCTCACATAGCAAGACTAGAGGTTGTAATAATGGTTTTTTGCTTATGCATCAAACACGAATTTCAAAGTGTGTTAGATGAATGTTAAGTCAAGTTTCTTGAATGGCAATCTTGAGAAAGAGGTATAATTGAACAACTTGATGAATTTGTATTGGCTTAAGACCTTACATGGTATAAAAGATAAAGAAGGAATTATATGGTCTAAGACAAGCATGTAGAGCTTGGTATATTAGGCAAACATTTAATGAGTTTGGGTTTCATTGGTCTAGTTCTCCCAAATCAAAACAACTTTATGTGGTCTTAGATAAATTTCCTTTAGAATGTATGCCCTAGGGTTTGTGAGAAATGAATACCATTGAAGAATTTCTCTAAGTGTCAAAACCCTTTATTTTTTGTTTTTAGGTGTGGGCATGTTTTATTTCTAAGTTACTTTTTGAGTAACTTAATTTGAGGGTTGTGTTGTTATCAGGCAAGATCCATTGTATTCCTAATATTAGAACTTTATGTTGTGTACCTTGAATCCTTTCCTATGTCCTAAGTCCTAAATTTTCCCTATGCCTTAGTTATGTCTTAAGGTGGGTCTGCACATAATAGATCAACACTTATCATATCTTATGTCTATGATGCTTCTTAACATGAAAATTCATGATGAAAATGGGTGTCATCGATGGGCCCATAGTCTCGTAATGGCATCTTATAAATAATGGAATAGATTGGATGGTGGTCACATTTTCGTTACTCTAACATCTTGTCACACAAAAATGCAAGATCCCACTAGCTATCATGGAGGTCCCATGTTGTTCAAGTCACTGTTAAAATGCATGAAGGAAAATCCAATGACTATTATATTTTTATCAGCCTGGTAGAAGCTCTCACGAAAATATGAGATTCAACCATGTGTCTCATATGCTACAAGATTAGAATGGATGGACCCAAATATAAAACTTTCACCTCATTAGTTGAAGATCTAACATAGTGCACTAGATTTTTCCAAGTTGGAATGATCTATAGTAAGGGTATATTTTTTTAGTAAAGGCCATGCTTCAATGATCAAAGGTAGACCCAAAAGATCAACGACCATCATATTTTTGTAGATCTTACAAAATATTTCACAAAAATATGAAATCATTACATGTGGAATGGGGTTAGGTGGCGGATGAGGCTAGTGGAACCTGAGCTATTAGCGGGACCTAAGCATGATTGGTCCATGTACTTTGTATCAATAGGCCTAGTGCATTCCCTATGGAATGTTAAATTAAATAAGGAAATTTGGCAGTGGTCGTGTTTTTGTGAGCCTGCAAGGGCATCTCACATTAATCTGATGGTGGTCATGTTTGCATGAGCTTGTAAGGGCATCTCATGAAATGTGAGATGCAACCATGTGTCTCAAAGGTAGACTATAGTAGATGGTAAAGTCAAAGGTACTAAAAGGGTGAGAATTTTGGACATGGTAAAATTTGAAGATGATTTTTTAAAAGAAGATTAAAGGTGCTTGATGGTTAATGATATTATGATATATTTTTTTCATATTAGATGAGGACCAACAACCCACACATTTTTTGTGAGCCTAGAAGGGTTCCTTACAAAATTGCAAGATGCTACCATAGAGCTTCTCCTCCAAATGAAAGTTGAATTTTCAAAGGACTTATGTGAAATTTTTCTTCACTCCTATTGGATGAGAGGTTGGGACCAAGTACTGAAAAAGTTGTTGAATGTAGGTCAAGAAAATTTCAATTTTTCGATTTTGTTAAGTTGAGAAAATTGATGGTGAAAATTCAAACACAGTGTTGTTCCACCAAAAGGAAAATAATTCACTCCACATGCTTCACAATTTTAAAGCTTCATTCTAAGACTTAAATGTTGTCAACTCAACACTTTTTCATTCATTATGCAGTATTGCATGAGCATGAAAGATTTAAAATTCATTTGCAATTGATATTTTCATACAGAGTTGGTGCAAAATTGTACAAATACAATTCCATGTAAGTAGTGCTTTGGTCTTGGTTTCATCAAATTATATCTCTATGTGTGAATTCATTGTATAAAATTTTGTGTTTTAATTCTATGTTAATTTTAATCTTGAAACCCTAGTTTATTTAGTGGACATTTCCAAACCCTATAAGAAGAATAGCTTCTGAATTGAGACAAAATACCCCCCAAAGCACATTTTGGTAAAATCAATTACTTTTAGAGACAACCCCAAGACAATTTTCTCAACCAATTACCAGGGTAGGAAGAGAAAAAGTCTACCCTAGATGAGTGGAAGAATTTAAAGGTAGAAGTGTGTAAGGGTTTAAGAGATAAGTATGGCCTGATCAAGGATATCCACATGTCCAAAATAGGGTTAATTTTTTTTTCTAGAAATAGTATGGACAATCAAATACGGGAAACCCTTTATACAATATGTGGCAGTATGATCTGGTAAGTTAGTTTTTCCTAAGGTTTTTACGAATGTGGACCTATTATTATAGTTGGTAGAAGTATATGATCCCATTACTCAAATAATTAGGGGTCTAAATGGGGGCGTCTTGTTGCATATTGATACAAAATCAATTAGAAAGGCTTTTGATTTGCACTTTGCCTTAGATAACCCAGATGACATTTAATTTAAGGAATTTGAGAAGGTAGATTATAGGGTTGACCTTAATGTTATGAGAGGAGTCATTAATGCTTTCTTGAAAAATGTGGATGGAATTTAAGCTTAGAGAAATACATATAGGCACTGGGCTGAGTAATGTGGAAATTTTTTATGAAACCATGACAGGCACCCATACTACTTTGTATTAAGTGTTAGATTTACCAAATAAAGGGAAATTTGTTAGAGAAACCCTATGGATGTGTCTTAGGATTCAAACATGTGGCTTAATCACCATATATAATTACCCCTCATACTTGGAGGAGAAAATCAATGAGGGACTAGTAGCTTTGCATAGAGCTGAGGCCCCAAAGTTTCCTTGGTATTCTATGCTTATACATATAATTTTTTTCATAACATATTTTACTTTAGAGAGTTTATGGCTTTAGAGTTTGGGATGGATGACGAGCCATTTCCAGTCCAATTGTGGTCCACTATTATGTCCCTTGACTAGGATGATCTTATTCTTGTTTTGTTTGAGAATCAATTTAGATGGCCTTTAAGGCAGTTGGTCATACCAGTAGTTGAGAGGATTTCAAGTATTCTATTATGTTTCTTAGAGCCACTTGATTTTGATTTTAAACCTCTTTTATCTCATGATTAGGGGGAAATTTATTTCTATCCTCAAGCCATTATTATCAGAGTGTATGGTTTCCCAGGGAGGCCTTTGGTAATGCCCCATCTTGCCCCTACAAGAAGTGGATGACTAGAAATAATGAGTAAAATTGGAGTGTTGTAGGATATTAACCTTTCTCCTAAAGTAGGTAATGACACTCTTTTTTGAGATGTGACATATTTTTATCATTTTCAAATGATTAAAGGAGGATGGAAAGAGATTTTTAACTTATTCAAACCTTACAAGATGGGGGTCAACACCAAAAGGCTAAATGATTCAAAATATGTCTATCATATGTTAATGACAAGGGAAAAATTGAAGCTTCAAGGACCCCATGAATTTGATTTTCTAGAAGATATAATCATAAATGTGCTTGATTTCAATATCCAGGATGACTACAAGAGAAAGTGGTTTATTTACAAAGATATGTTAGTGTTGGAAGATTGTTAGAGATTGTTGACATAGTTTTGTCATTGATGTCACAAGTACTAAGTTAAGGTTACTATCAGAGTATAGAAGAAGTTACTATTAGAATAAAGAAGACACTATCAGAGAAATCTTATCAAAGAAGCATAAAGTGAGGATTATTGCAGAAGCATATGAAGGAAGTTTGGAGTTGATCTAATCCTAAGATCTATGGTTGAGATTAAGGTTAGGGTTATCGATTCGATAATAATTTAAGGGAGAAAATAAGATACAAGAAATAGAGATGAAAAGAGAGAACAAGAGATAGTGAACAAGGAACACACTGAAGAAGAGATTAACTGAGAAGGGAAGAAACAAGCTGATCTTACAAGCTTAAAGAGAAGCACCAGACAAGGAATCTTATATAATACCTAATCAGTTCCTACAATATTTACAAAGTCTTTTTTAAGTTCATCTATGAACTTTTGTTAAAGCCTCTAACAAGGTGAAGAATGCCTAGACAGGCAAGATATAATCTCTTAGCACAGTAGGCTTAATAGGCTAAAGATACAATTAACACTTTATTAGTCACTTTTGATAGAGTGAGTTTCCTAAAAGGAAATGCCAATGTATACCTAATTGGAAAACTATTTTGACTGTAGTGAAAAAGTCGTGGGTTCCATCCTCACATAACGATTTTCTATGATACCAAAATCATTGTCTTATTTGTGTGAATTTTACTTCATAAATTGTTGTTTAATTTTATGAGTATGGATTGTTAATGGTTAAATTTTTAAGCTTTTGGTTAGATCTAGATTATCATAAGAGTCAATTTGGAAAATTGAGAGGTACAAAAAGGAAAGACAACTTGAAGAAGCCCTAAATGAAGCTATAGACCATAATGATGAACTAAAGAAGAAACAAAAAGTCTCATTTGCAAAAAGGAAAGAACTATTGGAAATATTATAGACAAGTCTTGAAGATCTCAAGTAACTCTCATAAAATAGTACAAGATAAATTGAAACTGATGTTTTAGTAGCTAAACTATTAGACAGAAAAACTATCCTTGAAGAAAACCTACAACAAGAAAAAAGGAAACTTGAAAGCCAAGCCTTATGGATGACTAAACTACTAGTCAAGATGAAGACTATTGAAGATGAAAAAGGAAAATTGGAAACCAATAGGAAAAATTTGGTAAAAGGAATTAAAGATAAATACAACACCATCCTTCAATTGAAACAAAAGAGTAATACACTAAACAAATATATAAGTGACACAAATGAGGAAAATTGACAAGCCATTTATAAAAACAAAAAAATTGAGAAAAGAGGTGGAAGATCTAACAAAAAAATTGAAGATAAAACAAGAAGTCAATGAGAAGCTTACCAAATTTGACTCGAGCATGAAAATGATTGATGAACAATTGAAATGGCAATGAAAGTTAGGAGATACAACTAGACTTGGTTATACTGATAATACCAAATTTGAAATTGTTGAAGCATCAAAAATTGGTGAGGAAAAGACATTTCAATCAAGAAACAATCAAAAAGAGAAATGTAGATGCTATCATTGTTGTAAATTAAGACATACAATTATTGTCTGTAGAAGCAAACTATCAAATGTCTCACCTAAAGCATCCTTTAGTAGTCTCTGCTATAATTTATACAAGTTTGGACACAGAGAAAAAGATTGCACAATGAAATCACCAAGCACATCTATGGAAAGAATCTTTATGGGTCATTTATATAATTGCAACCTATTGGGTCATAAGGTTGAACATAGTAGGAGTGGAGCTTTACCAACAAGAAGGTTATGAAACATACTATGCAATAACTATGAAAAAAGAGGACATATGGGAGAATGCTAGTATAGGAATATGAACATAAACACAAGAATATTGTGTTATGTCTGTCACAAGTATGGTCATATAGCACAAACCTACATATACCAACAAACTATAGATAATCATTATGAAAACATCGAAACACCAAGGAACAAAATCAAACAAGTATGGGTCAAAAAGGAAGAGAAGAACACAACTGATAACATAGTGCTATTTTCAAGTTAAGAAGGTATGCCATCAAGTTGAGATATCATGAGCACTACTTGGTGACAACTAACAATGATAAAACCCTATTATGTCCCTAACAAGGTAGTGAAATATCATGAATAAGAAGTACAACACTATCAACAAGAAAAGTTGAACTCTATCGCGTTGGAGTGTATAAAAAATGTTACTATTGAAAATACATTAATTGTACAATTTACCATTTGCTTTTTTTTTGGATTATTAGAATATTCTAATGGCAGTTCATTCAACACCTTTCTTTCTAAGAAATTACTAAGTGTAAAAAGTGAAATTCTTAAATGACTTACAATGTGCATTATTGAGAAAAAGTGATTTGATCTATTTGTGTTTCAAAAAAAGAGATCTTTGGTGATAGATAAAGTAAAACATGCAAGATAAATGTTCATTACAATGATAATGGGATACAAAGTCTATCAGTCTAGTCACCCCAACAGTGTGCCAGACATTGCAATATGGATTGCACATGAAATCACAACATGAGTTAAATCATATAATCTCTTAGGTATGGTAGTTAATCAATTAAATGTAAATATGGTGTTGGTGTTTTAAAACATTATGCTTCAAATTATCTCAATGAGAACATAATATATATAGGGGAAGCTACTTCCCATCATGCCCTTTCAAATGCTAAGCCAACTATAAGGCTAGACCCCTCTTCTACTTTAGGCTCTACAAAACCTAGGCAGGTGTACCTCAGATTCATTCATATTGTACTAGTTGTTCAAAAGCATACACTTGAATATAAACAAAATAGATAAAACCCTTATTTCTTCTATACTTATGCAATAACATAGATGTGTAGTAGCAAATTGCAAATCCTATGAAATCCACAAGCTGAGTGAGGGCATCCTTTCAACTCTTAAATAGAAAGGGACATGGATGATTATAATTTTGAATTCAATAGATCACCAAATATGCAATAGTAAGAACAAATTGATCATGTAGCTAATCAGTGCCTTTTCTATTGGGCAGTTCCACAAATCACACACATACATCTATGATACCAGTGATATATACCATACATCAATATATCAGATTTATTCTATCACTTTATGAATAAAAAATTAGTATTCATAAAGACCTCATTCTCATGAAATATCCTTCTCAAATAACTAGCAACCCTGTCAAATATATCAAGCATTTACTTGGCTTTTTGTTCCAACAACAAAACATATAAGACATACGACCTTAAGAGGATGCAAAAGGGTCTAAGTTCTTTGTCCCTACACCAAAAAAATGCTAATTTTAGAGATAGGAGAGGAGAATCAAAATGAAACTAAAGATTTTGCTGCTCATTCTATTCATTTCTTTGAAACTGTACATTCAAGATACATGTAAATGACCCATAAAACTATTGAATAGATCATAAATTATCTATATTGGCTTCATTACTGCTGTTCATACAATAGAAAAAGCTAAACAAGGGTGTAAATATAAGACTGGATCCAACCTTGTGGCATCCTAGACTAACCATAACCAACATGGTATCATAGCAATGAAAAATATCAAAAACTGGAACCCTTACAATGAGAGAGAAAAAGAAAGATATAGGAAAGGAAGAAGAAGCTAAATTTGATCTAGAAGCGACATGTGTCCACTTAAATCTTCATTTCCTATTGTTGTAAAGCATCTCTCTTCTCTCTACAACCAAAATCAGAAAGGAATCTCATCATTGTGTCTCAAAAAACTCAAAATATATCCTCCAACTGATGAGAAACCCTATCTTTGACAAAAAAATTACATATGCATCTAAAATGCTGATAAAACCTTCATTAAACTAACTTGGAGGTGAGAAAATCCATCCCTAACTGCATCCCTACTGCCTCTAACATTCACCCAACTCACCATTTTGTTAAAAATCAAATCTAAACTAATATACCTGAATGAGGTTGAAAAAAAGCACTTGGTATAAAACCTTGAATAACTTGAATATATGACTTCCTATGTAGAAAAAAACCTAAATACAAAAAGTTCACTCTCTCTTGGTTCCAATGATATATGATAGTCCTATGTCGACATATTAGAGATGCCCAGGACGTTTCATTTGAAAACTAGGCTCATGGCATGACCCTTGCAAATATTTAATTTCTCCCTAAAGTTTAAAATTTTTATAATATAACCCTTGTTTATTTAAAATATACCTATAAGTGATTTTGAGGAAAATAATAAAAAATTTGAAATTTTGCACTATTGAATTTTCCCTCAAACTTCTTATCTAGGTCAAATTAGGTTTGACTAAGCTCGACATGTGTCACATCATGATTCATTCATCTCCTACCCTATCACCTATTCTATCAATATCTCTTCCACCTAGGCACCACACGACACCATTGGATTGGTCCTCAGTTTGACATGTTTTCCTAGGCCCTCTACCACATGGTGGCCTTTGATTAGGTCACCATGTCCCCATGTTAACCTCCCTGCATCTTCATCTTCATGAGATAGTGATAACCATTGATTTGGCGTGATCTATCCTATAACTGCCACCTCAACATCGACCGTCACATGTTGCTCCTTGATTATGTTGTCATGTTGTTATCCTCATTAGTGTGGTCACCACGCCATCATGATAGAGTGACATCATAACATGTGGCATCTTCATTCATGTCATCACCTTGTCATCTGCCACCACATCACCATTTCCACCTCCCCAACCTCTGCCACGTGGTGACCTATTGCTATGTCACTATGCTAGTCATCCAGTCTCCACATCATCACGACATAGCAACATTGAGACGTAGCAACATCATGACATAGTGACATCATGATATGTGCCTCTCCTTTCCACATCATCACCTTAGTTTGCGTGCCAAGTTTGAAAGACTGTGCCACCTGTCGCTTTATGACTCATCCATGTGCTGCCACTTGTTGCCTCCTGGTTGGTCTAGAATTCCATGTTAGTAGTGCACATCAGTGCATTTATTCAAAATTTCCTTATCTTCTCATCCGGTTGGCCAGGTGGGCCCCCATGCATTTGAGATAGCTTGCTCTAAAAGTGCTCTTAGTTAAGACACATTAGATGGTAGTGTTTCTATATAAAAACACATAAGAATTATACTTGCTAATCAATGTGGGACTAAACATCCATTACAAACTTGTTAAAAAATGTTTGTGAGCATTATTCCAAACTACAACGTACTACTTGTTTGAAAACATAACATCACCCTCACACCTACAAACCTCAGGCAAGCCAAGAAAAATGGAAAATACCTTACCATTTTATACCGCATCTGAGATTCTTCATTCCTACAATTGGTCCTCATGCTAATTAGCATCATATTTTGTGGTTAGAACTCCAAAATGAGTCTCTTCCTTCAATGCAAGGCAAAAAACAATTGGCCCCCTTCTTTGATCACTTCTCCATGTAGTAGGTTTTACAACAGAGGAGGCTAAGGCTGAGGTTGCTTAGAAAACTATACACTACTAGAGAGAAGTATCTCAGGACAACTACCTTCCTGACTATATGAGATTTACCCTTGGAGTAAGGAGGGATGCTCAACTTTCATCGTACTTCATTACCTTCTCTCTGGCTTGGAATCAAAGACATTCAACATTAAAAAACTCCATTTGAATGAAGTGCAAAAGTGTGTCCTCTTCTAGAACAAATGGCATCTTCCAAACTAATATTCCATTTCTATTGCATGTGGTTCTTCTCATGCTCGAGTTCCCCCTTGAAATAGGGCTCCATCTCCATTCTAGGAAAATGTCTATGTGTTGATGGGCTAGGCATTCCACCATCTTTAAGTCATTACAAAAATTGTAGCATTGGCTCTATACCATTCTTAGTGGATTCCTTCAAACCACAAGATACCTTTTGCACTAAAATTGTGTTTTCAAGGGCATTCTATGTTTGCTATAGGTATGTTATCCATCATAGCAAAGAGAACCAAGTTTTGATAACTGGCGGTAATTTTCATCCTACACTCTTGCTAATGTTAGGATCACAATGTGAATACATTTTTAGAATGTGCTTTCCATTGATAGGAGTGAAATTCAATGCCTTTATGACCTTGCAACCATTTTCAATGAAGCTTCCACTACTAATTTGGTTGATGATTACTGATCAATTATACAAGCATCACAGATTTTGGAGAGAAAATGCATATGTGTGTTACATAATTTACCACCGAATATAATAAATCAAACAATAACCCGTGATGTTGTGAAATTATCATTCAATCTTATGATGACTATGGGAGCACTTGCATTTGTATGATATGGAGCATCTAAAAACTTTGTTTTTAGCTGGCATATAGATTCTAATGTATTTGAGACATCTCATAGTTGCCCTATAAATCCTTCATGTTCCACTTCCATTTCACATATGATGCCTTTAGTCTTTTAGTGAAGCTTTTAATGCTTATCTTGTAGCCAATGGAGGCTTTAGAGGTCCTTAAGCTCCTATTTATATCTTATGCCATTTTAATACCCTTTGAGCATCTTCAGTCCGCACACATTTTCATCAATCTGATGAAATTAGTTGGGCCCCAAGTGGGTCTGGCTATTTTTTTTCATTTTTGAACAACTAACATCTCAAAGTGATCTGATGAACATCTGGTACTGATAAAAATCAAACTTGATCACTAAAACATCATTTACAACTCATTTCACCTCTCACTTGAGAAATGCTAATTTCTTGCTAAGGGGTCCTCTGATTGGCCTTAAAAATTGAACAAAACACCTGACTGAGCCATGTAATCTAACATGATAATTCTCTATTCCACATTATTGCATCCTACCAAATCTTGTGTCATAAATATCACTCGGTCTAAAGATATTGACTATCAAAGTTGCCTTCTCAGAACTGCCTACAAGCAAATATGTTAGAAAACAATATATCACATTTGGTTTTGACTTTGCAAACAGGTCAAACTGATACTTGAGGGCTTGAAAACTAGGGCATTGGTTTGTTGTCATGAGGAGAGTATAAATATGGGATTTGGGATCATGGTGGAAAAGTGGGTGCATTTGGTGTGTGGTCAAAGTGGGCTACTTGGATTTGCAAAACTTGGAACACTGGCAAAAAAGCAGTTTTTGCAAACGGAATGGACATAGTAAAGTATGCAAACAGATTCGTTAAGACTTGCAAACTAGAACTCTTATATAATTTTTAGAATACAATATAATTATACAATCCATTTGGTTTAGGAAATCATGGATTCAAATTTATGACATCCTGAATAGGGGTACTAATCAATTTGCACTTTATGAAACTAGTAAAAATTTACAAATTGCATTTGGAATCACGTTCAAAAACTGATCAAACGAATTTTTCATAGGCTCAAATTTGAAATGTAACAAGTATTTGACCTCTAGAATGAAATCAAAATGAATTTTATCATTTTGGTCAATTGGGTCAAAGTTATAGCTCGTCAAACAGGGCCTCCCAAAATTTTGAATAATTTACATCATCATGACAACAATAAACAACTGACTTTGAGGGATTCAAAATCTAGTCAAAACATGTTGAAATGACTTGAAATCTGAAAATAGGTTCTCTAATATGCATACTAAACACTCCCAAAGCATTGATTCATGAAATAATAGTGGGTGGGATATATTCAAATGCAAACTAGGCTACTTGTCACTGATTGACACCAAGGCAAAAATTCAAATTTGAACATTGCTCAAAATGGAACTTCACGGAATGACTCATAATGGAAATTTATCAATACAAGATGCATGTATGTACTAAATTCAAGGTGTTAGAAACATTAAACACCTTTTAGGCCTCAAAAGGATGGCTGGGTACACATGCATTAAATATGCTTATAGGGCTCAATTTTTAGAATGGTACTCAAAATTAGGAACACAATTTAAAGTCCCAACATATGGAATGGTTGAAGAAGAATCAAGAGAAAAATATTAAATTTAGTACTCTACTTGTATGTATATTCTTCTATGTTAAGAACTTTTTCCCTGGTATAGGAAATGTATAATGGAATGAAAATAGACATGTTATTATATATCAGATTGACAAATATGTTGAGTAGATAGGTGATGAATTTAAGAAAATTATGTGGAGCTACTTCAAAGAATTTCAATTGAAGATGTAGGTGCATTACCATATACAAGGCATAGTGGTTGATAGGTATAAGAATATTTTATGTTTTCTAATATTGATAATTTCAAGATCCAACCAGTAGAACCAAGAACTTCTTGAGTTCCTTATCTAGAATATGAGGTATTAGAAGAAGAGTTGGTCAGTTATGCTGACTATATATTAAGCCTACCAAAGAATAATTTAGTACATTTATTTGGGACGTAATGAGGATTTTTTCAAAATCAAAGCTTCTAGGACCCCATTAGCCAAGAAGGAGAAAAAGACAGAGATAATATTTGAAGCTGCATAGGATACATCAAGAAATATATCAACACATGAGGTCACACAAGATACATTGTCACTTCAACTAATTACAATGATGAAGAAAGGAAAAAGGTAAAGAAATATAGTCTACAAGTGAAACAATTACTATCTTAGAGCAAGAGGAAGAAGGTAGTGAAGAAGAACTAGAAGAAAGTACACATGAGGAACTTATTGAAAAAAGAGTCATAAAAATTGATAAGGGAAAAGTGTTCAAGAGAAGAAAAATGTAAAATGCTGCTATATAGAGAAGGATAATGACTAGGAGTCAAGCTCAGACTCCAACACCTAAGAAGAAATAATAATCTAAGTTGGAGAATGAAGTAAGTTCATAGGGAAGAAAATCAAGATGAAGAGGCAAAAGATTCCTACCGATCTCAAGGAACTTGAAAATATATTACTGAAAAAGAACTAGTTGGGAAGATGGATCCCTACTCATTTTCTAAGTTAATTGAAGAAGATAAGATATTGATTGAGGATTCAATCTTAATTTTTTTTAAAGAAGCATGAAAATATCCCAAAGATGTGAAGGACACTAAGCACTATTATACAAGAACCCCTAAAATAAATATAAATTAATTTTAAAATTCCCTATTAACAATTTTTTCAAGAGAGAACTCAAACAACTTACAAACTTTAAAATAGTAGATAGCACTAAATAAAATGAAAAAATTACAATAATAAAAAAGATCCTCTTCCACAATCAAATTTGGGAGAACTTTCTAATGGTATACAAGAACCCCTAAAATAAATATAAATTAATTTTAAAATTCCCTATTAACAATTTTTTCAAGAGAGAACTCAAAAAACTTACAAACTTTAAAATAGCAGATAGCACTAAATGAAATGAAAAAATTACAATAATAAAAAACATCCTCCTCCACAATCAAATTTGGGAGAACTTTCTAATGGTATGCCATGCGCTGGTATGTAATTTTGTCAACATTGTAACTTTGGTGCCACATGAGTTGTACACTACACTATTGGAAAGGTGGCATTCAACAAGTATGAGGGTAAAAGAGTTGAGGAAAAAAGAATTACAGAAATTGCAACCTTATGTATTAATCAATGATGTCAAAATTTGGATGGACACATTACAAAAAGCCTCTAGAAAAAAGATATTAATAACTATGGTACTCGTAGATGAAGAACCTATTCTACTACAAAATATCAAAGAAATTTGGATTGAAGAATTGAAAAAGGAGCATATTGAAGCATATGAGAAAGGAGGAACTTCAAATATTAAAGATATATTTTTAGTAAGTGAGCTATTTGGAGCTACAAATACAAAAACCAACAATAAATCTATGAATGAGAAATTTACAATCAAAGATATCACAAAAAAAAAAAAAAAGATGACTCATTTTTAGAAGAAGACAATCAAGCAAAGAAAATAGAAGCCTAGACAGAGATAACAACAACTGTTAGTGTTGAATACAAGGAAGAAGATACATCTGACAAGGCTATAGTTAACCAATCTTCACTACAATTGATAAGTAGTGAAACACTTGATCTAAATACTCAATCATATTGACAAAAGAAGTAATAAAGGCTATTAGTAGACACCAACACCAAAACATACACTAAGAGAATCAACAATCATAGGAGGTATCATTAGTGAGAAGAAAGAGAGTGCATAAAAAAGGAGTCAATAAAAGGACCCAAACACTAAGGAAGAATATGAAATGAATAAGAACACTGACAATCAAGGACCAAACACATCACAATCAACAACTATCAGAATGACATTTAATAATTAATAATCATAAAAAATTGTAAAACCTAAAAGAGAAACCCTAAGAGGTAAATGACATTTAATAATTAATATTTGATTATTAAATGGGAATGAATGTGCATAAAGGTAAATCTTAAGAAGGGAGTAAAGGTAATTTAATAAAATTAAATAAAATTAATCCTGTACTCTAACACCCCCTTAAGATGAGAAATAATGGAGCTACAAACAATACAAAAAAAAAAAAAAGTAAACTATAATGTTGAAAGCAAAAATGTGTCCCAAAAAAATGGCCTAATGAGGTACCTAACACAACCAAATCTATGAAAAATGGAGAAATAGGGAAAAAATGTGGGAAAAATAATCCTCCAAAAAGAGATAGAAGAATTCTAAAAACAAAAGAAGGAAGCACTCATCATTGAGACCCCCAAGGAAAATTTCCTTCACCCCAAGCATATAAGGTAGCTAAAGATATCACGGGGATGCAAAAGGTTTAGTAGAGATGTTTGCAACCTACTCAATAGTGGGAATATACCCTAAGATAAGAAAGTCATCTAGAATCAAATGCTTGATGAAGTGCATATGAAACTCAATGTGCTTGGTTCACTGATGCTCAACTAGGTTGCAGGAAATGTGTATAACACTAGAACTATTAGGGGGAAATCCAAACTATGTCATTAACTATCAAAGCAATAAAACCTACTAACTAGCTAGCACAATTGCCTATATTCTATCTCTATAGATGATAACGTGTGAGCATGCTGCTTCTTGCAAGACTTGATGTATAATGAATGCCATAACATCTAGTACCCTAATAGTACCTCAAAATACATTAGGTAGCTTGCTAATGAATCTCATGAGGATCATGTGAGAATCAAGAGACAAGGCCAACTATAAAGGAAAGATTAGGACGTGTGTGCATCAGGTACAACAAACATCTATAAGCCTTTCTTTTCAATGAATAACCAAAGAACATACCTTCATCACTTCTTGCATTAAACTTACCAATATCACCATCTCTCTTTATGTAACACTTATGTCCAAAAATTCTAAAATATTTTACTAAGGGTGCATGTTAAAACCATAATTCATAGGGATTCTTTCATTGTGTATATTGATGTATTGACTGCTTCTCTCCAAAATGTCTTGGATATATCATTCTCAAACATCATGGCTCTTGCTACTTCTATTATAGACCTATTTTTTATTTCAACAATCCCATTATTATTAGGAGTCTTAGGTGGTGATAACTATATCTTAATGCCATTTTATTCATAAAATGTGTGAATTTATCTTGAAGTAAACTCTCCACCTCTATCCGATCTCAAACATTTTATCTTTATTCTAGATTCATTCTCAACTCTTTTCTTAAACAACCTAAACTTTTCAAATGCCTCAAACTTTTCTTTAAGAATCACTACCCACATCATTCTAGTGAAATCATCAACAAAAATAATAAAGTACCTTTCACCATAGAATTCTCTTGTTCTGGTAGGACCACTCAAATCTGTATGAACAATCTCCAATTTTCCCATGGTAGTGAAATTTTTCCTAGGAAAATAAACTTTTTTCTGCTTAGCCATATCACATTCTTTACAAACAACACTAGTAGGCTTCACACTTTTAGGTAAATCTCTAACAAAAAATGTACTACTAAACTTCACAATATTATCAAATTTTATATGACAAAATATTTTATGCCATAACCAACTGTTATCCACTTTTGAAACCAAACAATTAATCTCTATAGGGTTCAATAGAAACACATTACCTCTGGATCTTTTACTAGTGCCAATCAACTCACCATCTTTATCCTTAATAATGCAAATCTTCTCTATGAATTGCAACTGGTAACCTTTATCAACTAACTATCCAAAACTCAATAGATTATGCTTTAATCTATCAAAAAAATAGACATCATTAGTGTTAGTCTTTCCATTAAGAGTAATAGATCATATTCCCTTGATATTGTAGTCACTCAAAAATAGTTCACATCTATGGATTAATCACATTTTCACACTAACATGTCCCATTTTCTCATATCACTAATTATGATCTTTTTGCCAATTTGATTATCATTCAGGAATATTGTGATAATATTCTTCATCACTCGCACCCACTTTCAAGTTAACTACAGATCATTTTAGAATTAGTTCTTGTTTTATCTAAACTTTTCAGAATTGAATCTAAATCATTTCAACATCATCATAATCTCATCCAATCAACCCTAAACCATTTTAATATCATCAAATCCTTTCTAATCAACCCAAAATCATCCAAATCAACCCTTAATGATTTGAAACATGTCAAATATCTCAAATAAATAATCATTTATCCAGTCCTAGGTATTGTTGTGTCCCTCAGTGCCTTGGCAATCTATCAAACCTATCAAATCTGACCTTAGCACCGTGATGTCTCTCTACACTAGGTCAAACTGTAATTTTCATCATCCAATCATTGACATTGTCAAGTCCCTTAATGTTAGATCATGGCATTATCCAATCAATTTAATAACATTGACAATGCCCGTCAATGTTATTATGATCAATCTTATCAATCAATTTCAATCCTGTGGCCTTTACAATGTCCATTAAATGTCACATGTTCCTAATCCATGTTATCAATCCTTATCACCCAATCAGTTTGATCATGGCTTTGATCTACCCATCGTCATCCTAGTTGATTTGCATAATCAATCACATTTCATCAAAAGGTTAATCCCACATTTATTTAATCAAAATTGCCAATATTTACTAATTTTTCCTATAGGAGTAGTTAACCATAATCTATTCCTATGTCATTTCAAATAATTTTCATCCTACTTTACTAATTATTCCTATTAACCAATATTCTCAATTAATTAATTGATTCACCTTTTGCAAACTATGAGAATTCTCAATTTTCTAAGTCATGTTTCCCCATTTCTAATTTCTAATTTACTAATATCCATTTGTGTTGAATTATGATTTTTTAATTCAAATATTCCACCTAGTCTTGGCACATGGGCATAATGCATCATAGATCCTCTCTCACACTTGGCTAATATGTGTCATAGTTGACATATATTATTCCTTATGCATGACTATAATAGGCCACATTTGTCATACATTCTTGTCTACAAGTGGCTTTGATGTGTCATATGCATGTCATAGATTCTCTTCCACATTTAGCCATGTTGGCTTTTATGTGTCATAAAATCCTATATGTGGCATATTGCATCATATTTGTCATAGATATTCTATGGAATATCATGCCAAGTTGCACCCTCGAATTGACAAATGTCCATCTCCTCATTCATGTCCCATCTCTTGTGTTTTGGTTATAAATTGAGCCATCTTTTAGTATTTTTTGATTGCTTATAACCTCTTAACATTACACCCAAACCACAATTCTAGTATTCTCAATAGAATTCATCCCATCATATCACATTGTCATTTTCTTTCAATTATGTGTGTACTATAGGCAATTGGAGCTACATCAATAATGGAGAAGAAAGAAGGAAATGAGAACTACAATTGAAGAGGGGTTTTAATTGTTTTTATCTTTTTATTTTAATTGGTTTTCATGGTAGATTAGAAGGGTTTAGTACATGTTGATTGAGTTTGTGTTTACTCATAGTATGCTAGGTTTTAACCCATTTTCTAGTCCTATAATTGGTGAATCCAGTGTGAATCATGCTTACTAACTTTGGTTTTCTTTTTTGTTCTTGTAGGTGTAGGAGGGAGCTAATTTGAAGGATTGTAATGTTTTTTTGGTTATTGTGATCCCATCTAGTCTAATTAGGAGGTCTAATAACATACTTCTATCTATTGTTTATGCATTTATGTGGCTCTTTGTGGTGGATGTGCACTTGATACTATTAGGGCGCACTTGGGTGCCTTAGGAAGCTATTTTAGGGGCTTAGGACCTAGTAAAACCTTTATTTTATGATCTACTCTAACCAATTATGCCTCTAAACTACCAACTGCACCCTTCTTGGCCCCAAGTAGCTTTGCTTTGAGTTTTGCACATTATAGGTGCCATTTTGATCATGTTTTACCCTATTTGGTCCCTAGCTTCCCAATTGTACCCCAAAACTACCCACTATTCCCTTCTAGGCCCCAACTACACCATAAGCATAGTTAGAACTATGTGAGAACACTTGGGGCCTTCCTGAGTGTTCTTGGTCTTCTATAGCATAGTTGTTACTATCATTGCATAGTTGCTTCACAGAAAGGTCAAGTTTTAGTCATAACATGCATCTAGTGTTTCATTTTGATTCTAGGACCTAGAGTAAAGGGTTTTTTGGTATTGCTAATGATCTATTTGTAGCATGTGGCATTCGTTGGGAGAAGGCCATCAATTAAAAACTACTAATATGTTTGGTGTAGGGTGTTGATGAAGACTTATGTTTGTTCAAACTATGTGTGTGGTTTTTTTAGATTAGCTAACATTTAGTTTGGTGCTTTAAAATGAAATTTCTTTTTTGATTGGTCTCTCTACATTGTTTAGAACCGAAAGAGTTTATTGGACATATCCTGTCCCTTCACCATTCATGGATCTTGGGTATAAGAGAAATTTATGCAATTTATTTTAGAGGGGCTTGCCTTGGAACCAAGACTCACCACTTGGTAAGTTCCAGGGGTTGACCTCAAAGTGGTAATAGGCCAACGCTAGGTCTATACTCTAGCTACTATAATAGACTTGATATAGTTAATGCCCTATAAATGGTATTGCTAAGTGATAACTCTCTTCCAGTACCCTTATGGTGCATTGAAACCCAATTCTTGGGTTTGGGAGACCTTCTGAGGAAGTTTATCATTCACTTGCTGAATAGAGTGCTTGAACTAAACACCATGTCTTTATTGGATACAATTGATTAATTATGTTTTGTCTTTGATGTTACACAAATATCATATCAATTAATATAAAATGCTTACCAAGCTCACTTGGTTAGTGAAGATAGTTTTCCTTGTCTACTGAGCGTTTACAGGTTTACTTTGAATAGATGATAGTGTCTATCGAGCTCACTCAGGCGTCAAAGGAATTGAGGTAGAAAAGAGTGTTAACTGAGCTTACTTGGTTAACAAAGGGAAAGTTGAATAGAGTCAAAGTTAATTGAGTTCACTCAGTTACCAAATGATTTCTACAAGTTCTTAGTATTAACTAAGCTTCTGTTGGTTTACACAAAGAATCATTCCAAAGTTAGTTTCTACCAAGCAGGGTAGACTTACAAAGGATTTTTCTTATTTTGGCATATGAAGCTTAATTACTTTATGTATTGATTCTAGCCAACTATGATGATGAATATTGGTTATTGTAATTTGAATTTGGCCTGACTTGACAATTCAGAAGGTATAAATAAAATGTCAAGTTGAGATTTCTAGTGTGTGTGCAAGTGTGTTGATTGAATTGAATAGAAAAGAGAGGGAGTGAACTTGATGGATAAGAAGGTATCCTTGTGGAGCAAAAAAGTAATATTCAATTAGGAAGGATCAAGTTTAAGCATTAAAGATATCTAGATTCAACAATTTAGTTGCATCACAATCAGGTCATTTCATTGTTACTCTCTAGCCATTGTAGCAATGATCTAAAATCTCTTAACCGAGTTGGTTTAATAGCCAGTTGTAAATCCTCTAACAAGGTGGCAATTCCATTGAATTGTTTTAAGACCTCTTGCAAGGACACTCGTAGTAGGGTGATTAAACCCTCTAATAGGATCACACCTAATAGTGTGCTTTGTAACCTTTAATAGGGCTAGGTCCTAACAGGGCTCACTTCAGAAGAGTGAAAAATAGTAACTAGTTACATTGGCAGTTTTCCCCAAATTGGGTTTCCACATTAAATTTTGGTGTCTCATGTGTTCATGTTATTTATATTATGCTTGGAAGTTAATTACTATTAATGTTTTAAGATCAACTAAAAGTAATTCATTCTACGTTTACTGAGCTACAACAATTTTTATTTGTTTACTGAGTATCAATAGTAATCAATTTTCTCAGTCTAATTTTTATTGTTGACATCTAAGAGATCTGGGATTTATTTTAGTAACTGATTCACACCCCCCCCCCCCCCCTCTTAGTTACTCCTTCTATATTTCCTATAATTGGTATCAAAGCATTTGGTACTTGTAGGAAAGGTTTTAAGGACTTAAGCTAAAGATTAGGATGTCTTACAAGAGAGAGATTCCAAAGCTAAATAGAGATAACTTTTCAGCATGGCAGGGACTCATGAGACTTCATCTGACCACCATTAGTGATTTAGGTTGCAAATACCTTGATGAAGAATAGAAAACTCCTACTAGTACATTATCTATTGGAGATATTGCTGAGAAAAAGAACCACAACATCGTGATAATTGATATTGCATTTTCTCTCAGCTATGATGAATTTGATGAGATCAAAGACTATAAAACTCCTTTTGATATGTGGAAAAAGCTAAAGGACATCTATGGTGGTGATGACAATGTAAGGAGAGCTAAAGCAGAAAGCCTTAGAGGAAATTTTGATTAGATGAGAATGAGAGAAGATGAAAATGTTGCCAAATATGTGGAAAGAATCAAAGCTAGTGTCAGTGCAATCAGAGCTTCTGGAGGATAAATCAAGGAAGAAACTATTGTAAGTAAAGTTCTCAAAACCTTGCTTCCCATCTATGCAATTAGAGTATCTTCTATTCAAGAAAAGAGATGTGACCCAAATCGCATTTAAGTTTGGATGCCTTGGTAGGAAGATTGACAGCTTTTGAGCTAGACAACTTTGACAATTATGTTCTAGCTTCCAAAAATGTTGAGTCTACATTTGAAGCAAAAATTTCACTCAAAGAAAAAGGTAAGAAAATAAAGGACAATTAGTTAGAAAGTAAAGAGGAAATAGAAGAAAGTTCTGATAGTGATCTTGAAGTTGTTGAAGCTTTACTTGCAAAGAAATATTCTAGAGGTAGAGGAAAGTACAAAGGTAAAGTTTCTTCAATATTCTTTTCATGTGAAGAAATTGGTCATATTGTTGCTAGGTGCCCAAACAAAGAAAGAAAGGATGAGAAGAAGAGCCACAAGTACAAAGGCAAGAAGGAATCCAAAAGTCACAAATCCTTCAAAGACAAAGGTAAGAAGGTAAGAAGACTTGTTTTATGGCTAAAGATGCTGATAACAGTGAAGATGAAATAGTGTACATTGTTGTAAAAGATGAATTTGATGAAGAAGAAGATAAGATGGCACTTATCTCTCATGTTAGTAAAAATGACACATGGATCAGAGATAGTGGATGTTCACATCATATGACTAGAACAAAATTTGAACACTTTGAACATTATGATGGAGGTGCTATAAGGTTTGGAAACAATGAACCTTGTTGCATAAAAGGGAAATGTTGAATCTCATTAACCAATGAACTTGTATGTGATAATGCCTATTGGGTTGAAGGACTAAAACATAACCTACGAAGTGTGGCACAACTAATCAAAATTGGATTCAAGGTAGAATACATGCATGGCAAGGAAAGACTATTGGATGACAAAGGGAATCTGATTGGATCAGGCAAACAAACAAGAGGTAACCTATTTTATCTTGATCTTGGTGATTGCTCATGTTTTATTGCTCAAATGGAAGAAAGTTGGTTATGGCACATAAGACTATGTCATGTAAACTTTGATAATATGGTCAAGATAAGAAAATTCAGAAAAGTAAGGGGTATCCCTAGTTTGAAGATACTGGATGTTGGTTTATGCAAAAAATATCAGATTGGCAAAATGGGAAAGACTAGTTTTAAGAGAAAAAAATATCAATCTAAAGATGTATTGGAAATTGTGCATATTGACTTATGCGGACCTATTGGAATAGAAAGTTATAGTAGAGAAAAATTCTTTATTCTTTTTGTTGATGACTACTTTAGAATCATGATTGTTATGTATCTTAGAGAAAAGTTAGAAGCATTTGAGAAATTCAGATAGTATCTAGCAAGAGTAGAAAAAGAAATAGGAAAATGATTGAAATGCTTAAGATTAGACAGAGGTGGTGAATCCATCTCTAATTAATTCAATAATTTTTTCATTGAAAGAGGAATCAAAAGGCAAGTATCAGCCCTTGGTACTCCTAAGCATAATGGAATAATTGAAAGAAAAAACAAATCCATCATGGATTGTACAAGGACTCTAATGATTGAAAAGAATGTTGCTATCAAATACTAGAAGGAAGCCATCAACACTGTAGTTCATACTTTGAACTAAGTAAAATTGAAGAAAGACTCAAATAAAACTCCCCATGAATTATGGTATGGCTACAAACCCAATGTAACTTACTTGAAAGTATTTGACAGTGAATGTTATATCTTGAAAGAGTCTAGAAAAAGGTAAGTTTGATGTGAAAGGTGATGAAGGTATATTCTTAGGATATTCTTGCAAAAGTAAGACATATAAATATTTGAATTTGTCTACTCATAAAATCATAGAAATTGCACATGTGAGAATTGATGAGTTTATAGAAAAGACTGAAGAAGAAAGCAAAAAGGAACCAAAAGATTACAAAAGATTTGTTTACTTTAAACCTGATAAATTACCAGACATATCTAACAATAAGGTGACTTCACCTCCCGATTCATCCATAGCTACTGAGTTGTAAGAAGTACAAATTGAGTCATAGGGACTTGAGTCACATTGTGAAGCTACCAAGTCAATGCCTACTAAGTCTAAATGACCTGAGCTTGAAGTTGAAATTCAAAATGAAGATAGTGCAATCCATTCAAAAAGAAAATAACTTGTAGTGGCCAAGTATGTCAAAAAGCACCATGCACTTGATTAGATTATTTGAGATAAATTAGAAGGTACTATGACAAGAAGCAAATTAAAAGGTACATGTTTACTTGCTGATTTGGAACATAAGAGTGTTAAAGATACACTAGAAAATAAAAGTTGGATTGAGGCTATGAATGAAGAAATAGAATAGATAGAAAAGAAAAAAAATTGGACTCTTGTTCCTAGGCCTAAAGATAAAAATATGATTGGAACAAAATGGGTATTCAGAAATAAGCTAAATGAAGATGGACAAGTATCAAGAAATAAATCTAGATTAGTGTGTGAAGGCTATTCTCAAAAAGGAATTGATTATGGTGAGAATTTTGCCCCTATTGCAATATTAGAAGGTGTTAGGACCCTACTTGCATATGTAGCTCACAAAGGATTCAAAGTATATCAAATGGATGTTAAATCTGCATTCCTAAATGGAATTCTTGATGTAGAAGTCTACATTGAACATCCAGAAGGTTTTGTTGATCCTGACCAAAGGGACATGGTCTATAAATTAAAGAAAGCTCTGTATGGTCTCAAACAAGCTCCTAGAGCCTAGTATGAAAGACTACATAACTACTTGATATAGATTGGTTTTTAGAGAAAAAATGATAACAGTAGTCTGTACATCAAGGAAGGACCGAATAAAAAAATTGTGTTGGTAGAGATATTTGTGGATGATACTCTATTTACAGGAAATGATGACCTATGAAAAGTATTTTTAGAATAAATGAACAAGGAATTTGAGATATCCATGTTTGGTAAAATAAAATTCTTTGTTGGGTTGCAGATACAAAAGAACAAAAAAGGTATCTATATCACTCAATCCAAGTATATAAAAGAGATACTCAAGAAGTTTGGAACAAAAGATTCAAAACCAGTTGGTACCCCCATGTGTACTAGACTCAAGCTTACCAAAGATGATGATTCTAAAGAAGTAGATTAGACCTTATACAGATCAATGATTGGAAAATTACAGTTACAGTTCACACAAGGCCTGATATTGCCTTAACAGTTGGGATAGTGGTAAGATTCTCAACTAAACTTAGAGAAAACCACATGATGGAAATCAAAAGAATCTTGAGATATCTGAAAGGTACTAAAGATTATGGTTTATGGTACAAACTTGGAGGAAACCTAGACCTAAAAGTATTTACTAATGTTGATTAACCAAGAAATCTTGACAATAGAAAAAGCACAAGTGGTGGAGCTTTCTTTCTTGGTAAAAGGCTGGTATCTTAGACAAGCAAGAAGCAAAATTGCACATCCCAATCCACATCAAAAGTAGATTATATAGCAGCAACAATAAATTGTTTTAACATTGTTTGGTTCAAACAATTGCTAGAAGGAATGAAGGTTGAAATCAAAGAACTAGTAGTCATGTATTGTGATAACACCAACGCAATTAACATATCAAAGAACCCAGTGATGCATTCCAAAACAAAGCACATTTCTATAAAATATCACTTTATCAGAGAATTGGTGCAAGATAAAGAAATCAAATTGGAATATGTCCATATAAAAGAATAAATTGCAGACATATTCACCAAGCCACTACCTAAGGATGCATTCTTGTATCTAAGAGGTAAGCTAGGGGTCATTCCCCTATCTGAAGCTCACAAAAAAAAGTTTAGTGATGCATCAACAAGACCCTAGTTAAAGATCAATTAGTTGATGTAGCATAATCAAGAGAATATTGCATATGAATCAATACTCAAGGTACATTGATACAAATTTGATATGTGTTGTCAAAGAGGGTGAAGTTTACTATCATATCTTTATCTTTCTAAAATTTTGTAGAGGGAGAAGTTTGAAAAGAAGTTATGCAGTTCCTTCACAAAGGAAGTGTAAAATCAAAGAGGGAGATACTTTTTGTCAAAAGGAATATTATTCTCAAAATTTCATTGTAATATGACATGTTGCATTGCCATCAATTCCAAAGAGGGAGATTGTTGGATACAATTGATTAATTGTGTGTTGTCTTTGATGTTACACAAGTGTCATATCAATTGACAGATAGTGCTTACTGAGATCACTTGGTCAGTGAAAGATAGTTTTCCTTGTCTACTGAGCATTCATAGGTTTACTCTGAATGGATGACAGTGTCTACCAAGCTCACTTGGGCGTCAAAGGAATTGAGGTAGAAAAGAGTGTTAACTGAGCTCACTTGGTTAATGAAGGGAAAGTTGAACAAAGTTAGTGTTAATCGAGTTCACTTGGTCACCAAAGGATTTCTACAAGTTTGAAGTGTTAACCGAGCTTCTATTGGTTTACACAAAGAATCATTCCAAAGTTAGTTTCTACCAAGCAGGGTCAACTTATGAAGGATTTTTCTTATTTTGGCATATGAAGCTTAATTACTTTATGTATTGATTCTAGCTAACTATGATGATGAATATTGGTTATTGTAATTTGAATTTGGGCCGACTTGACAATTTGGAAGGTATAAATAAAAGGTCAAGTTGAGATTTCTAGTGTGTGTACAAGTGTGTTAATTGAATTGAATGGAAAAGAGAGGAAGAAAAATTGATGGATGAGCAGGTATCCTTGTGGAGTAGAAAATTAATATTCGATCAGGAAGGATCAAGTTTAAGCATTCAAGAGATCTAGATTCAGCAATTCAGTTGCATCATAATCAATTCATTTTATTGTTACTCTCTAGCCATTGTAGCAGTGATCTAAAATCTCTTAACCGAGTTGGTTTAATAGCTAGTTGTAAATCCTCTAACAAGGTGGAAATTCCATTGAATTGTTTTAAGACCTCTTGCAAGGCCACTCCTAGTAGGGTGATGAAATCCTCTAACAGGGTCATACCTAACAGTGTGTTTTGTAACCTTTAACAAGGTTGGCTCCTAATAGGGCTCACTTCAAAAGAGTGAAAATTAGTAACTAGTTACATTGGTGGTTTTTTCCAAATTGGGTTTCCATGTTAAATCTTGGTGTCTCATGTGTTCATGTTATTTCTCTTATGCTTGAAAGTTAATTACTGTTAATGTTTTAAGATCAACTAAAAGTAATTCACTCTGTAGTTATCGAGTTACAACAATTTCTATTTGTTTATCAAGCATCAACAAAAATCAATTTTCTCAGTCTAAATTTTATTGTTGACATCTAAGGAAGGGATTTGGGATTTATTTTAGTCACTAATTCACCCCCCCTCTTAGTTACTCCTTCTATATTTCCAACACTCTTAGTGGCCAAAGTACTTTCTATCCACTAGCTTAGGGGGTTACCCATGCTCGTGAAGGAATCCCACATTCTCGTGGTCCTTAGTAGAGACAACAATTCCTTGGGATGTGATGACCCTTGTGAAGTGGATCTTGGTAGTCTCGAGAAGTGAGTGTGCTATAAGGGGGAGCCTGTGGTGCCAAGATCATATGTTGTCCACTCTAGATAAGTGCAACTAAACTTTGGTTCAAGTGGGAATTTAGTGGATACAGTCTTAAAGCCTAGGTTGTGATGTGTCTTTTAAGTTTAACAACAACTATTCTTGTCCATTGTGTCTTGTGTGTGTGCATAACATTAATCATGATAATGCCAAATTTATAAATGTACACCAAACACATTTGAACCTTGGACACCTTCAAACATCCACATTGTCAAAACATTGCAAACCTCTTGTCAAAACATTGAGAACCTTTTGTCAAACCCTTGAGAACTTTGTAAACATGAAGACTTGTAGCCTTAGGAGTCCTTGGCATGATTTAGACTTCATCTGTAGTTTCCATCTTTTGATCCTCATACTTGCATCATTTAGTCCTCATTTTTCATCTTTTAATCTTCATAGGGAATCCCTTAACCTTCATTTTTTATATCCTTATCTTCACCTTTCAACCCTTTGTCTTCATATTGCATCTCTCAACTTGCATTCTTGCATATCCCAACCCTCATTTTTTACATCTTAATCCTCATTTCTCATGTCCTAACCCTTATTTTGCATCCCCATTTTGATCATGGCATCATATCAAGTCAACTCTCTCTCTCTCTCTCTCTCTCTCTCTCTCTCTCTCTCTCGTATAAAAATTTGAAAGTCACAAAGTCCAAAATCACCAAAGTTTCAGCCGACTTTACCAACTATGCCCCTAAATTAACAATTGTTCTCTTCTATGCCCCAACTACACCATAGGTGGAGCTGTATCTATTAGAGGATACTTGGATCTTTCTAGGCATTCTTAGTTGCTTGAATAGTCAATTTTGACTTCTAGACTACATTTTTGGACCCTAGAATTGCCTCTAGATGCCTGAATAGGTCCTTATTCTGATTATGTCTTGAACATCATTTTTCACCTTAAGATCCTTGCATCTTGCATACCTATCTCACATAACCTTCATTTTGATCCCCCTCTAAACCTCATTTTGAATCTAAAACCCCTTTGAACTTAGTCAAAAAATAAGAACAAAGTATGTGTCTTAGAGTATGTTGATGGATGAAGGATCTTGACCTTAGTATTTTTATCATCTTTCTTATCATTTTTCTTGGGTCAAACTCTATCTATGTCTTGATGGATTTGACCTTGTCCTTTTTATCAACTTGGTCTTTTTGATTTTTATCTCTTTTGATCAAGATCCAAAGTCCATCTTTATAAGATTAGACTCTTAGATTGATACTTTCCAAATATTTTCTCCTGTTCAAACCTTGCATACACTTATCATAACCATTAGCACATCTTTAGTTTCTCTAAATTTCATCTTACTTAACCCTAGTTTCATAATCACTTGACATTGCATAGTCCAAAACCCTAGCATCTCCTCTAATTATCAAAATCCCAAAAACATTTCCAATAGTCAACTTGTCCAGATTATTTGTCAATCCCAACACTTTACATAATCCCATATCCATATCTTTCAGATCCTAAATTTCATTATCAACCCTAGCATAACCCCTTGCATAATCCAATCTTAAGTTGCATACACCAACCCTTACTTTCATTTTCACTAATCCAAAGTCTAAAGTCCAACACAACTTGTATTTGCATACCTTAGAATCATCTTCATATCCCTTGAATCAGAAGTCCAAAATGTCGCCCATATTTACATTTATACATCATCTCCAATAGCTCATTTACACCATATATATCATAACCCTAGGTCATTTCACACTTCCATAACTTGCATTACACACCTAAACCGCTAAAAATCCAAAAAATAGTCATATCTTGCATAACCCCTTCCAAATTATCAAGTTCAAACCTATTTTACCAATTGCAACCTTATTTTTACCAAGTGCACACCTCAAGTATGCAATTGGTAGTTTCAACGCACACTTGGTAGTTTCAGGGAACACTTGGTAATTAGGGAATCCCTCTTAGTTCTAGAGTCCAAAACTATATTTCTACAACTTGAATTGCATATCTAAACCTTGAAAAACTCCTAAAAATACATAGGACATTCATACTCTACATTTTTGTCACCCAAACACCTCATTTTCCAATTGCACTCTTTTGGATAGAAAGTGCACACCTCAGGGGCACACTTGGTATTATTTGGGCATAACTGGTAGTTTAGGTGTGTAATTAGGATGCAAAGAGTCCATTTCAAACTTCCCCATTGCATTTTCATACTTAGGTATCATGCGAACTCTCACATGGACACAATCATCTCAAAGACTAGAAGGCCTGTATCAACCCTTGTTTTTTGAAGTGCAAACACAACTAAAAACTCATCCAATATAGAAGAAGACCAAGAAACCTCAAGAAACTTTTGACATGGATCAAACCAAACTTTCACAACCATTACTCGTGGACCCACTATGCATGTATCCTCCAAACAATGACCCTCAAGACATGAGACAACCAACCCTCAATAACATGTCTAACATGAAATTCCCTCTTAACACATCCCCTACACATGGAATGGTCCAATGGAGTCCCAATTTAAAGCTCATATTTGTGCCTATACCACTCGGATGTGGAAATGTACCTACAACACTAGAGGATGAACAAACCTATTCATTTGAATTCAATAAACCTAACACAAGTACCTTTAATCCTTCAAACATGCAACAAGTTACTTTGCACCTAAGTGATTATTCCAACATCGATTATGTTATCCTCAACAAAGAAGTGGCTAGAGCATGTGAAGACAAAACCTTTCGAAAGAACTTCAAACTCTTTGTAGCCCGAGAAATTGTCAAGTTCAACCCCAAATTGTAAGTGCCTAATGCCTAAGTCTAAATATTAAGACAACCCCACATTTGAAAACTTACAACCTATTATTAACATAGACTTGGATGAGGGGAAACAACATTTGGAATTTTCAACTAAAAAGGTAACACCTAAGAGACCTCACCAAGAATCAACCAGTGAGATTCTCCAAGGTACCTTTGAACACATCAATATCAACACCTTCTTTGATGAACCCCCATCAATCAATGGAAATGAGACTCTTTAAAAGTACCCCAAAAGGAAATTAAGGATTGATCTTAATCAAATGATGCAACAACAAGAAATGCCTAAGGGTACTTTCACCATAGGGATGCCAAACATACCTGCTTTAGAAGAAAATCAACAAAGTTCTCCCTTGCTCCTAACTCTACCAACTACTATGATATCAAATACTATGGGGCCCACTATGAGTACTCTATGTGAAGCATCAACACTTATTAAAAAAATACCTATTGAACCACAAAGGAAGAGTCTTATTGACATTTCACCAATTCGACAAAAAAATGTGAATTGTCAAATAAACATGATGTCCCAAGGAGAAGAATAAAACCCCCAAACATACCAAATCAAGGATCCTAAGACAATGCTCACATCTAAGGGACATAGTCAACATCCAAGATGATAACAACAACATCAAGTGGTATAGGGACCCAATTTTCCTAACGTAATACCTAATCAAAACCCACTTAACATACATGTGACATACCAACATACACAACAACAACAACATCAAGTGGTACAAGGACCCAACATTCCTAACACACAGACTAGTCCAAATCCACTTGAATTACACACAATGTATCAACAATAATTCCAAAAACAAGTGATGTTTGCAAAACAACAAGAACAATTAAAATAATAGTTGGAATATAAAAATGATTGGAAGAAAAAAATGCCTATCAATAATAATTATTACAACAACAACATGTGCCACATTAAAATTAGAAAATACGTCCTCAACAATAGTCTCATACATGGCCATACACTCAACAAATAGAGGTATCTCAACAACAACCATAACCAATGGCACGCCAATTACAACCGATGACACAATAAGTACCACAAAGACCTTTCCATCTTCAAGGTGCCAACATGCCTCCACCTACTAGTGACATCGCCTAAGTCTTCAAATGAAAATATGTCTAAAAAAGGTAGACATAGTTCTCACCATAGTAAGATATCTACTCAAAGACATTAAATACTTGAAGAGAGAACTAATGCTCAACACCCTAATGAGAATTTTCCACACCAGTTGAAACAATTGGCTAAACAAGTTGTAGTATTAGGAGTCCAAAAGAAACAAGTTCTATACATAGAAAGGGATTTGCATCCTAATCCCTTTGAGAAAAGTTTGGATATGTCTCCATTTCCAAGACACTTTGAGGCACCAAGATTTGAAAAATATCGAGGAAAAGGAAACCCCGCTTGACCATATTGGAGAATTATGTGCCTCTTGTACTAAGCTTAGTGATGAGCCCACATATCTTATGAGATATTCCCTCATTCTCTCGATAGGCCAACACTTGAATGACACTCTAAATTACTAGGTAATATAGAATCTTGGTTATAAATAGAAGAAAAATTCATATCCTACTTTTCTTTTAGTATAATAAATGAAGTGACACTATCTGATTTGTGCTCAACAAAGCAAAAGATAGGAGAACCATTCATAACAATTTTATTATGTTGGAGAAACCTTGTTAATCAATGCTCATTGGATATTCTTGAAGAACAACACATCAATCTATGTACATTGAAAACCTAGTCCCTAATCTAATATACAAAATTAAGATCAAGAGCCCTAGCACTACTTCCAAGTTAATGAAAAAGGGAGCTATAGCATTGAAGATTCCCTCATTCATAAAGGCATCCTAAAAATGAACAAAGACAATAGCAATACAAACTCATCTAATGACAAGACAAAGTTTTTCTTCAAGAATAAGAATGTCACCAATGATGCTATTGTTGATGCCCAAACAATCAATGTGACACAACCTCAAATGAATCTTAAAGGGGCAAATCCTACAAATTCAAAAATTCCTAACCAAGTGCCACCTCAACAATAAACCAGTGATACCTCAATATAGGACAAACATCAAAGATGTCCCAGGAATAAAGACAAAAAATTTACATCCCTAGGGGATACCTCTTGAGACTACACTTCAATAATTACTCAACAATATCTTCTTGCAATTACCCTTGGTCAAGGATGAACTAACAAATAAACCCTCTTGGTGGGATAACAAATTTGTGACTACCATCGTACCACAGGACACACGACCACTTCATGTTTCCAAATTAAACGTGAAATCCAAGACCTTATCAATGAAGGTGTGATTATAGTAGACCCTTCACTATTGTCCTCAAATTTTATCATATCATTGTCAAGGATCCCTTGAAAAACCATGATAAATAAAAATCCCCTAGTTTAGATTCAAACTCGCAGGCTAATGTTGATTACACACACACACATGATATGACTACACCATTAGCTTCTTTAATGAATTTGATGCATGTGTATCCACATTCATCTTAAAGGCCAAAGATACTTGTTGTGTCATCACCACACATTACACCAAGATCACCTTAATGGGGGCTCCTACTAGACCTACTGCCCTTGCTAGACTTGCAACCCTTAGTAGACCTAATGCTCCTACCTCTTCTAATTACAACCTTGTTGACCAACTTGGCAAGACTCCCACACAAATTATCCATCTTGGATTTTCTGTGTGCATCTCCCTTACATCAAAAGATCCTTGAACAAGCCCTAAAAGAGTCAATAGTTCTTGATAACATCAATGTTGCCTAGTTCTAGGCCATGGTTGGGAACTTAACTGCATCACAACATATCAGTTTTTTGCCTTGAGATATCCCTAAAGATAGACCTAATCACAATGATCCCCTTCATCTTGAGGTTTTTATCCATAACACTAAGGTCATACCTATCTTCATAGATGGTGGAGTAGGATGAACATATGTACCAGTTGTCAAAGGTCTTGGTTACTTTGAAGAAGATGTGGATCCTTCCCATAGAATCACAATAAAGGCCTATGATAGTAGTGAACATTTCTTAAAGGGTGTTATCATATTACCTATTAGAGTTGGTTCGATGATTGAGAACACACTATTCCAAGTCCTTAATATCAAAATGAACTACAATATGATATTGGGACATCCTTGGATACATGCCATGAAAGCAGTACCTTTTACATATCACTAGTGTCTAAAGTTCGCTAATAATAATATGGAGGTTATCATCCTCGGTGATCTAGATCCTTTCCATATTTGTGCTAATCTAAGGGATGCTACTGCATACAAAGTACCAATAAAAAATGGAGCACAACACACAAGCTCCTCTAAATATGTGGACCATAATAGACTCCTCAACAAGACCAAGGAAAAGATGAATATTGAAGACAAAGGGTGTGGAGAATACTTTATTTCTCAAATATTTCACATTAGGGAGTTACCACTTTCTCCCAAATCTTATGATAAACCACAATGATTGCAAGTACAATAACCCATGATTAGTACACAAAATGCTACTTCTATCAATTTAATTAGTAGAGGTGGCCTACATGAAGACCATATCTATGATAAGACATTCGTCTATATTGACAAAGCTAAAGAAGAACAAGAACCCACTTTGATATCTCCTAACAAGTATGGATATGGGTTTACTATCATGCAAAATGGTCTTGGATCTTAGAAACAAGGAATAATTGAACCTATCATTATGAAAGGACAACCTCCTAGTTTAGGGCTCAAATTTAAGCCATTCTGAATACTTCCTCCTAGTACTAAGGTATCCTCATGTGAGACTATGAATGTTTTGAATGATTAAAGGGCATCTAAAGGATACCCAACCTAAAACTGATGATCTTGATAGTCCTTATGCACTTGACCGTATCTATCTCAACCCTAATAACCTACCTGTGGAGGATAATTTTTTTACTATAACTCCACCTATCACTTAAATCATCTCTATACCTTTGACCATAGTCCATTGAACATTGATGATGATATCCCCTTAAACTATTCTAAACTATTTGTTTGGGACCAATGTGGGCCATCGATCCTTGATCGATTCAATAATGATGATGCTCTTGAAAAAGTCTTTGAACTCTATGAAGGCATTACAATTAATGATCATAAAGAAGAAATTTCTCCTTAATTGACCACATTGGTTTATTTTGAGGAGTCAACCCCATCTTCCAATTGCAAATTTGAAGAAAAAGGAAAAAATGAAACAAATTACAAGAATAGGTCTCTTGGTGAAGACCTAAAGATGCCATTAGACTGTGGAAAAGAAAATGCTAAGCGACTACCAAGTATACAAAATGAGCCGGCTAATGCCATGAATATAAGTATTTCAGTTTTCAACATGCCCCAAAATATTTATCTCTTTGTACTTGAGCTCTCTCAATTTGCCTTCATGTAGGAAGTTGTTGGTCTCAATCCTCCCAATTCTTCCTTGCATCCAACTATCTATGCAATAATCCTACTACCTGACTTGTCCAACACCCAAAATCAAATCTCTATCCAACAAGCCTTTGAGTACATCATCATTAGTGACATCCTATACAAAAAATCTTTTGATCCAACTATCCTCAGATGCCTTGGTTCATGAGAGAAAGCCACTGTCTTGCATATGGTACATGATAGTATATCTCAAGGCCATTCCAATGGTTTGAGTCTAGCTACAAACTTGGAATGAATCCTACATTATTATAGTCACTTGTGGGTTTAGAGGTTATCATCTTGTAGCATCAACAACTTATTCATTTTCAACATTAGTTAGCAAAATTCTTGATTCTGTCTAGAAGTCCTATAAAATATATTTAAAAAATGGTAAAAAATAAGGAAAAAATATTTAAAAAAGCAAAAATCATGAAAAAGAAACAAAAAAATGAAAAAAGTCATGAAAAAATGGACGCCTTGATAAAAATCTAGCAAATAGGCATCTTGGCATAAAAATTTGAGTCAAGAGAAGATTTTTGTCCAAAAGTGAAAACCCAACAAATAGGCACTTTGGGAAAGTAACCTGGCAAATAGGTACGTACCATGTGTAATCAGTTGTTGCTCCTCCATCTATTAGAATTACATCTAGTTCCCCCCCTTGTCATTCCCTAATCACATCCTTCATACCAAAAGACATCCTTAGTCCTTGACCATGGTTCATGAACTAGTAAATATTTACTGCTATCTTACTCAAATGCCACCAGTCTGTACATACTTTGACTTTGGCCTTTTTACATAGTTTGCATCTTGCTTGGGGGCATATTACCTACATAGCACTTGCAAGTTTGAACTCAAACTAGAGGCATGTCCCTAGGCAAACATTACCAATTAGGCTTATCACATATCATATTAGAGCTAACACTTGTTAATCCTTTATGAACCTAAAAAACCCCTAAAAATTTAGACATGATCCTTATAAACCCTAAAAATTTAAGTATGATCCAAAGAAAAGACCTAAAAATAACAAAAATATCTTGAAAAAATCCCCAAAAATCATATTAAGTCCTAATTTTTTACATAAAAATCATAAAATGTCTTGAAAAAATCCATAAAAATCACATAATGTCTTGGAGAAATCCCTAAAAATCATAAAATATCCTGAAGAAATGAGCAACACAAAAACATTAAATATCCTCAAAAACTTAAAAATCATAAAACCCACCAAAAATTTGCAATAAACCTTGTAAATAATCACCCTTTTGGTTAAACACTTGCACATTCACAAACTAAACTTCAAAGCACTGTGCATCAATGACAATCACATCTCAACCTAACATTTGAGCAATGTGAACCAACAATGCATCCAACTTGTCACTATAATCCTATTGACCGAACCAACAATCAAACCTATCACATCATCAATATAGAAAAAATAAAGACACTAAAAATAAGTAATAATGGGTGAGAATAGCTTTTGGCTCACACTATTTTGTGAGTGTTTTTTCTTTCTTTCTTTGATCATGTTCCTATGACACTCGATGATATAAATTGATCTATGAGAGTGGTTAGGATGGTTCATGATCATCTTTTTCTTTTTTTGTTTATTGAATGTCCCTTTGAGAGTCTAGGTCATGTATATATGCCTTAGGAGGGATAAGGTCATTCTTTGTCTACATCATGCTTGTTTATGCAAAAGGATTGCATCTACAGTTTGGCCCTTTATGACACGATGCATTGTATTCTCTTTGCCATACCAAAATAAAGTTCCTTTGACATATAGTGTACTTTACAAAAGAAAAAGTCCTCACCTCATACTTACTAGTTCTCATCTTGTCTTCTCTATCTCATGTCATTAATCACCTTCACCACCACCATAGTTATGTACTTTGATAGACCAAAATCATTTTCATCCTGCATTCCTACATTCCTGCATAATCATACACTGTTTGTCAACCTTCTGTGGCTTTCTACCAAGTTTGGCCTAAGTTTGATCTAGGTTCGACCAATTCTGACAAACTTTGACCATGTTTGACTATGTTGACCTATTTTTTTACCTCATTCAAGGGTTTTGAGCATGTATACCAAATTTTATGTCATTCTAAGTTCATTTGCATTATTTTTGACCCTCTACATACCTATTTGTCAACTTTCTACCAAAACTAACCTAGGTTTGATTAAGTTTGACAAAATTTGATCATGTTTAATATGGTTGACCTATGTTTTGACCTCTTTATAGGGTTTTGAGCATGGATACCAAATTTTGGGTCAGTTTGAGTTTATTTGTATTGTTTTTACCCTCTCCCTTACTATCTGTCAACTTTCTACCAAATTTGACATAGGTTAAACCAATTTTGACTAAACATTGACCATTTTTGACTAGATTAACCTATGTTTTGACCTCCTACTAGTGTTATAAGCATGCACACAAATTTTTAGGCCATTCTAAGTGTAATTAGACCAATTTTGGCCCTTAGAGTATCCTAGGGTGCACTTGGTCATGCCAAGTGTGCCCTAGGTGCACTTAGGTGTGTTTTGGGTTCATTTTTGGTAGTTGGACACTCAAAACTGCCCTAGGGCTATTATTGCCCCTATGTTACACTCCAAACCCCATAAATTTTGCATTTGAGCTCCAATTTTTGATCCATCAATTGCTATGGATTCATCTCATTGTTGTCGATAATTGACCTATCATATGCATTTTTGGTTCAATTTATCAAGGGGAAACTTAGATATACCACCCATCCTAGTGCATGATTTTATGGATTTTTCATCATCTATTCTTTGGCATAACACTCTAAATCATATTGTATCAAAAAGTGTCAAAATATAGACGTTAAAAAATGGTTTGTGTCTATGGTTTAATCACATTTTCATACTAACATGTCCCATTTTATCATTTCACTAATTCTAATTTTTTGGCCAATTTGATTATCATTTGAGCATATTGCAAAAATATTCTTCATCACTCACACCCCCTTTCAAATCAACTACAAATCATTTTAGAATTGGTTCTTGTTTTATCTAAACTTTACAAAATCAACTTGAAATCATTTCAACATCATCAAAATCTCATCCAATCAACCCTAAACTATTTTAATATCATTGGAATCCTTTCTAATCAACCCAAATCATCCCAAATCAACTCAAAACCATCCCAAATCAACCCTAAATGATCCAAAATATGTCAAATATCTCAAATCAATCATCATTTATCTAGTCATAGGAATTTGAGTGTCTCTCCATACCTTAGTAATCTATCAAAGCTATCAAAGCTATCAAAGCTATCAAAGCTATCAAAGCTATCAAATCTATACTTATCACTTCCATGTCCCTCAGCTCTAGGTCAAACTATCATTTTCATCATCCGATCATTGGCATTGTCGAATCCCTCAATGTTAGATCATAAAATTATCGAATTAATTTAATAACATTGACAATGTCCATTGATGTTATTATGATCAATCTTATCAATCAATTTCAATCCTGTGGCCTTTACAATGTCTATTAAATATCACATGTCCATAATTCATGTCATATATCCTTGGCATTTTATCAATCCTAATCACCTAATCAATTTGATCATGGCTTTGATCTACCCACTGTCATCCTAGTTGATCTACATAATCAATCACATCTTGTCAAAAGGTTAATCTTGCATTTATTTCATAAAATTGGCCAATCATTTACTAATTTGTCCTCTAGAATTAGTTAACCCATAATCTATTCCCATGTCATTTCAAATAATTTTCATCCCACTTTACTAATTACTCCCATTAACCAACATTCTCAATTAATTAATATTTATTAATTAATTGATTCATCTTTTGCAAACTATGGGAATTATCATATTCCTAAGTCCTATTTTCCTATTTCTAATTTACTAATTTCTATTTGTGTGGAATTATGAATTTTTAATTCAAATATTCCACGTAGTCTTGACACATGGACATAATGCGTCATAGATCCTCTCTCTACACTTGGCTAATATGTGTCATATTCGACATATATTATTCCTTATGCATGACTATAATAAGCCACATTCATCATAGATTCTTGTCTACTCATGGCTTTGATGTGTCATATGAATCTCATATATTCTCTTCCACATTTAGCCATGTTGAGTTTTAAGTGTCATAAAATCCTATATGTTTCATATTGCATCATATTTGTCATAGATATTCTAAGGAATATAAAGCCAAGTTGCACACTCAAATTAAAAAATGTTCATCTCCTCATTCATGTCTCACCTCGTGCATTTTGGCTATAAATCAAGCCATCTTGCACTCTTTTTTGATCCCTTATAACCTCCTAACATTACACCCAAACCATGTTTCTAGTATTCTCGATAGCATTTTAGATCATTCTAAGTTCATTTGCATTATTTTTGACCCTCTATATATCTATCTATCAACATTCTTCCAAATCTGGTCTAGGTTTGACCAAGTTTGAATATATTTGATCATGTTTGACTGGGTTGACCTATGTTTTGACCTCTTTCTAGGGTTTTGAGCATGCATAACAAAGTTTGGGTCACTCTAAGTTCATTTGCATTATTTTTGACCCTCTGCATAACTATCTATCAACTTTCTACCAAGTTTGACCAATTTGACTAAAATTTGACAATGTTTGACTAAGTTGACCTATTTTTTGACCTCCTACTAGGGTTATAAGCATGCACACAAAGTTTCAGGCCATCTAAGTCTAGTTGGACTGATCTCAACCCCTAGAGCATCTTGGGGCACAATTGAGCTTGCCTACTACACCCATGGTGCACTTGGTCATGCCAATTGTGCCCTATGCACACTTGGGTGCATTTTAGGTGCACTTGGGCTAGTTGGACACCCAAAACTGCCCCTAGGGCCATCATTAACCCTCGATTTACACTTCAAACCCAATAACTTTTATATTTGAGCTCTGATTTTTGATCTATCAGTTGCTATGGATTCGTCTTGTCATTGTCAACAAATTAACATATTATATGCATTTTTAAATTAATTTCTCAAGGGGAAACCCATATATACCTCCTCGACTAGTGTATTTTTTATGGCTTTTTCATGAGTTATTCTTTGACACAATGCTCTAAATCTTATTGTATCAAAGAGGGTCAAAATGTAGATGCTAAAAAATTGTTCCCATCTACGATTTAATTAAATTCTCATACTAACACATCCCATTTTATCCTTTCAATAATTTCAATCTTTTGGCCAATTTGATTATCATTCAAGCATATTGCGATAATATTCTTTGTTACTTGCACCCCCTTCCAAATCAATTGCAGATCATTTCAGACTTCGTTCTTGTTTTATCTAAACTTTTTGGAATTGACTCTAAATCATTTCAACATCATCAGAATCTCATGCAATCAACCTTAAACCATTTCATTATCATCAAAATCATTTCTAATCAACCCAAAATCATCCAAAATCAACTCAAAACTATCCCAAATTAACCTTGAATGATCCAAAATATTTCAAATATCTCAAATCAATCATGATTTATGTAGTCCTAGGCTTTCTCGTATCCCTTAGTGCCTTGGAAATTTGCAAAACCTATCAAACCTATCAAATATGGCCTTAGCACTGCCATGTCCCTTAGCGCTAGGTGAAACTATCATTCATCATCCAATCATTGGCATTGTCAAGTCCCTCAATGTTAGATCATGGAATTATTCAATCAATTTTATAACATTGGCAATGTCCATTAATGTTATTATGATCAATCTTATCAATCAATTTCAATCCCATGGCGTTTACAATGTCTGATAAATGTCACATGTCCTTAATCCATGGCATATGTCCTTGTCATGTTATTAACCCTAAACACCTAATAAATTTGATCATGCCTTTGATCTGCCCACTGTCATCCTAGTTGATTTGCATAATTAATTGCATTTCATCAAAAGGTTAATCCCACATTTATTTTATCAAATTGGCCAATCATTTACTAATTTTTCCTATAGGATTAGTTAAACTATTATCTATTCCTATGTCTTTTCAAATTATTTTCATCCCACTTTACTAATTATTCCTATTAACTAACATTCTCAATTAATTCATGTTTCTTACTTAATTGATTCATCTTTTGCAAACTATGAGAATTCTCAAATTCCTAAGTCTATTTTCACATTTCTAATTTCTAATTTACTAATTTCACTTTTGTGGAATTATATATTTTTTATTCAGATATTCCACATAGTCTTGAAACATGGACATAATGCATCATAGATCCTCCCTCTACACTTGGATAATATGTGTCATTTATATTATTCCTTACACATGACTATAATAAGCCACATTCATCATAAATTCTTGTGTACAAGTAGCTTTGATGCGTCGTATGCATGTCATAGGTTCTCTTCCACATTTAGCGATGTTACATTTTATGTGTCATAAAATCCTATATGTGGCATATTGTGTCATATTTTTCATAGATATTCTAAGGAATATTATGCCAAGTTGCACACTCAAATTGACAAATGTCCATCTCTTCTTGCATTTTGGCTATAAATTGAGCCATCTTTCACTCTTTTTTAATCCCTTAGAACCTCTTAACATTACACCCAAACCACGCTTCTAGTATTCTCAATAGCATTTTGGGTTATTCTGAGTTCATTTGCATTGCTTTTGACCCTTGGCATGCCTATATGTCAACTTTTTACCAAATTTGACCTAGGTTTGACCAAGTCTGACTAAATTTGATCATGTTTGACAAGTTTGACCTATGTTTTAACCTATTTCTAGGATTTTGAGTATGTATACTATATTTTGGGTCATTCCAAATTTATTTGCATTATTTTCAACCCTCTGCATAATTATCTTCCAGCTTTCTACCAAGTTTGACCTAAGATTGACCAATTTTGACTAAATTTTGACCATTTTTGACTAGGTTGACCTATGTTTTGATATCCTACTAGGGTTTTAAGTATGTACACAAATTTTTAGGCCATTTCAAGTCTAGTCGGACTGATTTCAAGCCTTGGAGCATCTTGGAGCATAGTTGGGCTTCCCAACTACACCCATGGTGCACTTGGTCATGCCAAGTGCAACTAGGTCATAGTTGGTCATGAAAAGTTCTCCCTAGCTGTACTTGGGGTAGTTGGACACCCAAAATTGCTCCTGGGGCCCCGATTGACCCTCATTTTGCAATCTAGAACCCATAACTTTTTGCACTCTAGAACCCATAACTTTTTGCATTTGAGGTTTGATTTTTGATCCATTAGTTGCTATGGATTCATCTCATTGTTGTCAACAAAATAACCTATCATATGTATTTTTTTGGTAAATTTCTCAAGGGGACACCCATATATACCACCCTTACTGGGGCATGCTTTTATGTCTTTTTCATCAGTTATTCTTTGACACAACACTCTAAATCACATTGTAGTAAAGAGGGAACAAATATAGACGTTAAAAAATGGTTTGCATTTATAGTTTAATCACATTTTCATAATGAAACATCCCATTTTTTTATTTCACTAATTCTGATCTTTTGGCCAATTTGATTATCACTCAAGCATATTATGAAAATATTCTTCATCACTTGCACCCCCTTTCAAATCAACTACAGATAATTTCAGAATCAGTTCTTGTTTTATCTAAACTTTTTAGAATAAAATCTAAATCATTTCAATATCATTAGAATCTCATCCAATCAACCCTAAACCATTTCAATATCATTGGAATCCTTTCTAATCAACCCAAAATCATCTCGAATCAATTCAAAACCATCCCAAATCAACCTCGAATGATCCAAAACATGTCAAATATCTCAAATAAATCATCATTTATCTATTCCTAGAAATTTTTGTGTCTCTTAGTGCCTTGGAAATCTATCAAACCTATCAAATTTTACATTAGCACTACCATGTCCCTTAGTGCTAGGTCAAATTTCCATTTTTGTCATCTGATAATTGACTTTGTCGAGTCCCTCAATGTTAGATCATGGCATTACCCAATCAATTTAATAACATTGACATTGTTCATCAATGTTATTACTATCAATCTTATCAATCAATTTCAATCCCATAGCCTTTAACATCTTTATTAAATCTCATATGTCCTTAATCCATGTCATATGTCCTTGGCATGCTATCAATCCTAATCACCCAATGAATTTGATCTACTCACTACCATCTTATTTGATTTGCATAATTAATTGTATTTCATCAAAAGGTTAATCTGACACTTATTTCATCAAATTGGCCAATCATTTGCTAATTTTTCCTATAGGATTAGTTAACCCATAATCTATTCCTATGTCATTTCAAATAATTTTCATCCCACTTTACTAATTATTCCTATCAACTAATATTCTCAATTAATTAATAATTATTAATTAATTGATTGAAATTTTGAAAACTATGGGAATTCTCAATTTCCTAAGTCCTATTTTCCCATTTCCCATTTCTAATTTACTAATTTCCGTTTGTGTGGAATTATGAATTTTTAATTCAAATATTCCACCTAGTCTTGACACATGGACATAATGCGTCATAGATCCTCTCTCTACACTTGGATAATATGTATCATATTTGACCTATATTATTCCTTACACATTACTATGATAAGCCACATTCATCATAGATTCTTGTCTACAAGTGGCTTTGATGTGTCATATGAATGTCATAGATTCTCTTCCATATTTAGCCATGTTGACTTTTATGTGTCATAAAATCTTATATGTGGCATATGACATCATATTTTTCATAGATATTATAAGGAATATCGTGCCAAGTTGCACATTTGAATTGACTGTCCATCTCCTCATTCATGTCTCACCTCTTGTATTTTGGCTATAAATTGAGCCATCTTGCACTCTTTTTCAATCCATTAGAACCTTTTAACATTACACCAAAACCACACTTCTAGTATTCTCAATAGCATTCATCCCATCATATCACATTGTTATTTTCTTTCAATTGTGTGTGTACTATAGGCAATTGGAGATACATCAACAATGGAGAAGAAAGAAGGACATGGGAACTACAATTGAAGATGGGGTTTTGCTTGTTTTGATCTTTTTATTTTAATTGGTTTTTGGTAGATTAGAAGGGTTTAGTATATGTTGGTTGAGTTTGTGGTTGCTCATAGTATGCTAGGTTTTAACTCATTTTCTAGTCCTACAGATATGACAAGTTGCATTGTTACCAACTTTGACAATTCGTCAATCATAATCAATAAAATTAACAAAATTATTCATGTCTCTAATCATATGATGTGAATAACCACTATCTATAATCCAATCAGTTCTCTTTTCAACTTGCAAAACTAGTTCTTTCTCTTCTCTGACTTCTTTTTCAGAATTTTCTTCATTTATAGCTACAAATCCTAATTCATCATCACTTTCACTCTGAACTCTTTCTTTAGACTCATCATGTTCATTTTCATACAGACAATCTCTAGGCCTTGTAGACTTGAAATTGTTTTTGCACTTTTTCTCTCTTTTAGGACACTTATAAGCATAGTGACATTATCTATTAGAAGTTCAACATTTAAAAATTCTCTTACGATACGGTTCTCTTCTTACAAGTAGGGAAATTTCAATTCTTCTATCTTCTTTAGATCTGGATCTGCTGCTACTAGCATAATCTCTACTGGTGCTTGCACTTCTTGATAAAGAAGGACAAACTCTTAATGCACTAAAATTTGTTTCCACTCTAGAAAATTCTACAATTTTCTTTAAGATCACTTCTACTACTTCCAATCTTTTAAGTAGAGTCTCTCTGGTAGACTTCTCAATACAAGGTATCACTTGTTCAATTATCTATACTATTTGTCTAAATGGCGGTGTAAAAGTTTTCAAAATCCTTCATATAATCTTGTCTTCATCTTTAGATCCACTTCAAGACTTAATTCCTACAACAATTTATGATATTCTACCAATATAGCTTCTTACAGATTCATCTTCCATCATTTTAGTATCTTTAAACAAACATATCCAATTCTATAGTCTAATTCTTTTAGCATGCTTATCACCTTCAAAAGTAGATTCTAAGGGTTCCCAAATTTCATGAGATGTCTTTAAGGATTTTACCTGACTATATTCATTCTCAGGAAGAGTTGACAATAATGCTTCTCTAGCAAGCATATTACACATAAACTTATCTCTTTCAACTTCATTGCAATCCTCAAGTTTTCTTTCTTCCACAATCTTCATTCCATTCTTTTCCATTAGCCAATACCTTGGACCCATACATAAAAAATGATTCTTCATCTTCTCTTTCCATCTATCATAGTTAAATCCATCAAGTTGAAGAATTTATTTTCTGAAGTGACTCGCCATTGATCTCCTTAAGTTGTTAAGCTTTTTCTTCAAAGATCTGAAGCTTTGATACCAATTGTTAGAAATTAAGGTCCACCAAAATAATTGGCGGGGGAGAGGGTGAATCATTTATTAATCCTTCACCATGTGAGAAATATAATATGCAACCATAAGAAGATACACATATAATAACACTAGATATGTCAACTAGGGAAACCCTTGATCAGAGGGCAAACCCTGATGGGGATGGTACCCGCAAAATGATGTACTACTATAAAAGTTCCTTGTAAGAGGATGGTTTCTATTAGGAGGCAATGAAATACATTTAGTACATATCAGTCCCTATTAGGATACATTGAATATATGTTAGGAGATTCCAACCTTTTTAGGAGTTGCGTCAACCTTGTTAGGAGTTGTAGAAGGTAGATGGACCTACTATCCAAACAACTTTAGGGGCAAGATCACCAAACTCATTGTCCAATTGATCTCTATATTATTCCTTGCAAAATAATAGAAATGAAATAACTTGACTCCTCTTTCCTCTTGACTAGACCAAAACCTCATTTGATCTCAATACTGTATACACCTAAAATGGTCGCCTAGACTATGGGCCCCCATTATTCAATTTATCAATTTATCAAATTTCTTGAATCAATGGTTTGCAATATTTTATTAAATTAATTCAAATAAATTTTCTTGATCAAATTCGATTATTTTATTTCTAAGGTTGATCATTTTATCCTAAGTCTTATTTAATTAAAAGAAAATCTCCTCTTTTAATTAAATAAAATAAGTCCCCATTTAATTAAAAGGAAACCTCTCTTTTAATTAAATAATTCATAAGCATTTAATTAATTAGGAGAAAAATCCCTCTTTTAATTTAATTAAATATCTCCTATTTAATTAAAAGAACTTGTTCCCTTTTAATTAAATAAAAATCCCACTTAAATATCTTTTGTTGATGAAAGAGAAATAAAATAAATTCTTTTATTTAATTTCTACACTTAAATGCACATATTTCTAAGTGGGACTTATCTTTTAACTTTCTTCTCAACCACTCCTGTTTTCTCATTGGTGGAATTTCGTCTCACATGGATCAAACTCTATTATCCCATATTGGTTGTGAGAAGCCTCTCACCTCCATAATTTCCTTTATAAGGGAGAGCCCTCTCCTCATTTTAGACACAGATGATGTTATTATTATGCTGTAGATTTAGAGAGCAATTTTTGAAGGAGTTTTTGAATGCTAAAGCTTTTTGTGGAGAACTTCTATCTTCTTGTCTCATTCTCTCTTGCACCCATGGCTTTCATCATGGGCTTTTATCATTGCATTTGCATGTTAGTTTAGAGTCATATTTGCTTTCATAAGATTAGATCTTGCTTTCATAGATTAGATTTTGCATTGTTCTTGAATTGTTATCATATAGATTAGTTTTCATCTCCATTTTCATGCATTTTGGATCTTTGAATCTCTCATTTCATGGTGTACTTGCATGGGCATGAACTAGGTCAAACTGAGGGCATCCATTGCAAAACCCTTGCACTCCATGACTAGAGAGCTATGAGTCACCATTTGAGACCTCATTCTTGAGTAATCTTGAATATAATGATTCATAGAAGTGTGCTCACATTTTAGGTATACATTTTTGGTGCCCACCGCGGGGCAACCCACCTTTGCTTGCTGGTTTTTGTGCAGATCTGTTTGTAGACTCAAAGAAACCCTGGATTTGAAATATTTGCTCATATATTTCAAACGGAAGCATATTTTGATCTAAAATTTTTTGTGCAAGGCGGTGATATGTTCAAAAAACTTTGGTCCAATTTTTAAACTTTTCCAAAACATTTTCGAGATTTTATGATATTTTCTTCATTTTTCATAAAAAATCATTTTCAGGTGTAAATCAGCACATTTTTCAAAAAAATTTATAGTTTTGGAAAGCTCTTGGAATTTTAAATAGAGTTGGTTCTTTGTGTTTCAATTTTAGAGGTCATATTATGGGTCAATAATTCGATTTGCAAAAATTGGTCTGTTTTGATAAAACAACTCCCTAGAGCACAAATTAAAAGATCTTTTAAAATTTTTTGCATTTTTGAAAAGCTCTCTAATTTTTGATAGGGGTTACTTTTCTGTATTTTGAGTTTTAGATCCAAATTCATATCATGTGGATCCTATCTTTATGACTAAGTAAAAAATTAATTGAAAAAAAAAAGGCATTGAATGAATAGTTTGCATTTCATTTTTACAATGAATCAATGCATAATGTGGGCTTTCATTTGGGTTGCTGATTATCATCACTCTTAAAAATTAGATTTTCAGATCTAACCTTGATTTTTCATGAGTTGACATATATTGCATTCATGAGTTTGTTGCTTTGTTCGTTGCGAGCGAGTGATCAAGTGTAAACGAAAGGTACAACAAAGAAAAGACGCGTTGCGAGGATTACTAGGTAATTTTCTTTGATTGATAACACTTCATTTGGAGCTAAAATGAACATCTCTTGTGTCAAGCTTGTGTTTGTATTTCCTTTCATGTTCTTATTTTACAACACATGCATAATTTGATACTAGGTTGTGATCTTCATTAGTTTCCATTTAGCAGGCTTAGTTACTTGTGATAGATCTAATTAGCTATCTTGGGTTATTGGACTTGCTAATCCACTGGACCCTCATTCCACCCTGTGGTTACAAGCTCAGCACCACGTTAAACGGGGAGGGGTCTACAGGACAAAAGCGTTAAATGTTTCACTAGGCAACCCTTTTTTTCTTTTTAGAACTCACTAGTTTCTGAGTTGTGGACTTGTTTTGGCTTGTGTGAGGGGTTAAATGTTCCACATCTTTGGACTCACCTCGCATTAGTTAAAGCATTAAGTGTACCACCTTGTGCTCTTTGGTTTCTTTTGGATAGATTTTCTTTCGGGAATTAACATCTGTACACACATAGTAATTAGGCCTCATGAAAACTATTCGTGGATCTTGAGAGAGTGGGTTCCTAGTGAAACTCCTCTCTACGACAGATTCCTTGTAGGTGGGGAGGATACTTTGAGCTACTTGTAGATAGATGAATCTTCAACTTGTTGATTGAGGCATCCTTTCTCCGAAAAGGTTGATAGATCACTGGGAGTTGATATCATAGATCTTTAAGAGATACTCTTAGTTTAGCGTGTCAGATTAATCTATTTGCTTTGATTGGGCTAAAAGTGAAAAGGTGTCAAAACCTTGGATCTGGAAGCTAAGTCCCCTTGTGGTACACTATTGTGAGTCGGTCACCTTTAGAGAGGGTTAACCATAGCAAACAATCCCTCTATAGGGCAAACTGCGTTGATGGAACCTCAAGCGGTAATAGCCATTTTTGCCATGGTAGTGACAACCGCTATATAAATGTCCTTGTGGAAGAAATCTCCACGGGTGTGGTTCATTGTGGGTTGTCAGATCTCCCCAGCAGCTCTTGAAGATTAAGTTCTCAGACTGTGTCAAAACCTCGGTGCACTGGGATTGGAGGTCACCCCCATGAGTCATAAAAGTTGCAAAGTCAAACCATTACTAAAAACCTTAGAGAGGCCAAAATTTTTCATTTTCTAGGAATGTGTGCAATGATTGCAAAACTCTTTGAAAACATACACAATTAGCTCTCTTAGGGATTAGCACAAACTAAGTCACTTGATTTTCATGCGCAAGGTTGCTTTTGCCCTTGCTCATTATTTTCAGACGTGCTTGATATCACCTGCTTGCTATTCTACGTGCTTGTTTATCTGCTTGCTTACTCAAAATGATTGAAATCTGCCTTCTATCTGTAAACAGTCCTGAAACAGCGACACTTCACTTAGCTCAAGACTTGTGTCTTGAACTTTGACTAGTCTCGTCTCTTAAGTTACTTTTGGTCTTCGTTTCTTAATGTTTGTCATACCTTGTGTCACGTTGGTCATAATCTCTGGCTGTTCTAGCCTTTAAATCAGACCATTTGTGCCTAGGTGGACAACATTCTTGTTATTATCTCATCCTTTTTGAGACTCAGTCTTAGTGTGGTCCTTGTCCAAGTTCTAGCTTTTTGTCCTTGTCTATGACTGTTGCAACCAGAAGCGGCAACGTGTTTTATCCTTATAACCTTAGACGTGGTCGTGCTAGGGGTCGTAATCACGGCAGAGGTCACTTACCTTTCGCTACACAATCTGTACCTAGTTTGGCTAGTGAGGCATCTTCATGATCCCCCTCACCTGCCAGGTCACCTCGAGCTCAACAAACATTTTCCATAAACCTGCAAAAAACTAGGAATCCTTTGTACCAAGAGGATACTGAGACAAATAGAGGTCCTGAATTACCAAACACGATGTTGGATTCCTTTTTCAGAGAGCCTTTTGAAACACAACACACTGAAACATAACACATTCCTATAATGACTAATCGTGAACCTGAACATGGTAGTCATAGTAGACATCAAGAAAAACCAATGCATGACAAAGAGAAAGAGAAAGATCATAACACCGATGAGGAACAGGAAGAGGTGGAAATAATCCCTGAAGACATAGCAAAATGTTGAAGAGACAAAAAATTCCAAAAGGTCATGGAAATCCTACTCAACAAAGAGAAAGAAAAATACTTTCTCAAACTTGCCCAAGAGGGAGCTAAACTGCCCTCTCCTTTCAATGTGGAAACCATTATCACGCTTGAGGAAGAAATTGGGACTTCTAAGCTCCAAAAACAACTAAAAATTATGCAAGACCAATTGGCTCAGATGATGCATGAGAAAGAGAAACCTATAAAGACATATACATTGGACGCTCTTTGTCCATTTCCATTTGACAGGAACATAAACATGTCGCCTTTCCCACGAGGCATAGAGCTACCCAAATATGACAAGTACTTTGGTACTACTGATCCACAAGATCACTTGCGAGAGTTTGGTGCTTTGTCTATGGAGTTTATGCACGATCACACATACCTCATGTGTTTATTCCCTAGAAGCCTAGGTGGTCAGGCTTTGGAGTGGTTCTCACATTTACCTCCTGGTATCAAGACGTTTGATGAAATTGCCAATCTCTTTGTTCAGCAATATTCTCATAACATTCAACACCCTATCAATATTCAAGATCTATGCAACCTTAAACAGAAGGTTGGTGAGCCTTTTCTCACATTCCTCCAACGGTGGAGATAACTATACACTAAGTATTCTCGTAAAATTCCAGAAACAAAGAAGCTTGACATTTTCACTGATAACCTCTTACCTAATTTCAAATATAGAGTCCAACTTCAAGGTCCACGTACCTTTGAAGACATGATTACATAGGCTATCCGTATTGAGGAATTTATGGTCAAGAAAGGTGAACTCACTCTTCAAAGAGACACAAAACAAGGTTCCACTTCTAACAGGGATAAAACCAAACACATCAACAAGAACTGAGAAATTGTACACGATGGAGTTGTTGACAATGTCACGCCCAAAACTATTAAGGCTGCATTTAATCTTACAGATGGTCTTAAAGCGGCCAAAAATGCTGAGAAACCTCCTCCTGACAACAAAGCATTCAGAAACAAATCGAGAAACTCATGGGCAACATGCCCCAAGTGAGAATATACACCCTTGGGGGAACCTTTGGATGTGGTTTACAAAACATTGCTACAACACAAGCTTATTTCACCAATGGACAACCCTCGTCCCTATGATCCACATCCACGTCCACCATGGTGGAATGAGACCTCATTCTGTGAGTATCACCAAAACAAGGGACACAAAACTGTCAACTGTATAAACTTGCGCCATAAAGTCCAAGACATGATTGATGCTAGTGATCTTGTGGTAGATGGACATAATAAAAACTTAGACCACAAGGCATTCAAAGAACCTTTCCTATCTTATGAAAAGGGAGAGACTTCGAAGCCAGAATCCTACAACAACATCAACTATACCTATTCCAATGATGACAATGTCATTCATATGGTTGAACCTGTGGATTCTGAATATTGCAATGTTATTACCATTAAGGGCAAGGAAGATAATGACAAACCCAAGACACCATTTGTCTTGAGGGGCCCTACTTCCAATGCAATGGATAATGCACTCTTCCAACACTGTGCTAACGCTATTACTCGCTCTCGCGCCAAGTTAGTGCTTAAAGGCCCTACGCCTTCTACTTAAAATCCTCAACAACACAAAGACAAAGCCCTTGCTGGTCCATCCGGTAAAGGTGAAAAACCCACAAAAAACTTGACCGCAACTAGTTATAGTGTTCTCGATCAGCTGAAATGAACTAATGCTCAGATTTCCATATTTGAGTTGCTTAAAATCTTGCCTACTCATAGGCAGATTCTGGACAAAGCCCTCACTGAGGTGAATGTTCCTCAAGATCTTGGTCTTAAGCGATTTCAATCCATGGTAGGTCACCTGACCTCACCTTATCTTATGAGCTTCTTTGAAGAATATGACAACTCGTTGAATCACCCACACAATCAACCTCTACACATTGAGGTTATGATCCACCAAACACATGTTCGTCGGGTACTCATTGATAATGGCGCTAGCCTAAATATTGTCTCTACTACTCTTCTTAGACAATTGAATTATTCTGAAGACTCTATTGATCCTTGACAAAAGATCACTATCAAAGCGTACGATGAGGTGGAATGAAAGTCTCTAGGTCTTGTGGTTTTACCAATCCGCATCGGTCCTATCAAAACAGATGTCACCTGTCAGGTGCTTGATATTCCGTTGGCCTACAACATTCTCTTAGGACGACCATGGATACATGAGATGCGCACTATACCATCCACATACCACCAATGCATCAAGTTCCCATTTCATGGCTCTAAAGTTACTATTCTTGCCACCACTAGCTATACCTGCAATATGCTCAAAGCTGCTAAAACTTTTGTCCCTGCCAACCGTGAGTCCACTGATTATCACGACAATAAGTTGAAACAAATTGAGCAATCATTCAAACTGAAAGAAACTGGCATGGGAGAGTACCACATTGAACCAGTGCTGTCATTGACATCTCTCCCAGAGTCTCCTCGACATTATGGACCAAGTATAATGGCATTTTTGTCAAGGCTACAGTTCCCTTAGAGGATGAAAGTGAAAACAGAGCCATTGCCACATGGCTTTACAAAGAAGAGGCTCCCGTGGACCTAATAGAACAAGTTCAAGAAATTACTCCTCAAAAATATGGGCCTAGCCTTAGGCTTATGAAGCATTTTGGTTACAAGGGAACTAGCCCTATTGGGTGCAATAACAATGGCCTGATCAATCCTATCAAAGCAAGTGCTTGACACAATAGTGATACAACTGGTCTAGGGTTTAACAAAGTCACTTTCCATTTGGGATCAAACAAATTCATACCCGTACCTAAGAGTTCATCTAAAAATGAGTCACAATCTGAGTCAGGTACTCAAGAGGAAGAATCTGATGATGAGGATTCCTACCCTCATCCTATTCCTTATGATCTCGCTAAATTCTTTGCTGAGCCAGATGACTTTGTGCCACATGTTAGCACTGTGGATGATACTAGTAACTCTTCTGAGGATGATACTGAACAACTCAAATATCATTCAGAAAAGGGAGAATCTAATCGGTCATGCCGTATTGAGTATTTGTGTAAGAATTTAAAGGATGAAGGCGAGTATGTCCCTATCACTATTGGGGAGTTCTATAATCTCTCGCCATGTAGCACCGATTCTCATGAATATGAATTTGACTCTCTTTCAGAGGCTACTACTGATAAAGACATTGACCAAGTGCATGTCTATGAAAATCAAATCGAAGTGGGTGAAATGTCTAGGGTTAGGTCACGGGAGTCTGATCCAACTAATGTCCTAGAGTCATCAATTACTAACATTCGTACTTCGAGGCATTTGAACACACCTGTGGACGAAGTTGTCATAGGTCTCGAATTGCTGGTCCATGCACTTAATGACTATACTGTGAACGCAATTGAACCAACCACTACTCTCTCACTCACACATACTGAGCTTATAGATTGAAACCCCAATGCATCTAACGAAGTCCCCATGTTCCAGAATGACTATGCTCTCACCTGCTACCTTAACGCTATCGAACCTGTAAAGTCTTCCACCAATGAGAAGAGTGTCAACATGACTAAGGCCGATATCAAATATCTCAGTCACATAATTAAAAAGAAAAAATACAAGAGGTCCAATAGTGTAAACCACATTATGGCAGTATTAGATCCCAAAAAAGTAAAAATAAAAGACGTATCCAAGGGTGAAAACCTCTTTGAGGCACCCGCGGATGGGATATTTGATGTCCTTCCCAGTCACTTTCAGGAGAGATCATCAGTGTTAATAGAGCCAACACAGCCAATTAATCTGGGCATAGCAGAAAATCCTCATTTGATACATCTGGCACAGTCACTGTCACCTGAAGAGAAGGAACAATTCATTGCCTTTTTCAAAGAAAAGAAAATAAATTTTGCTTGGACATATTCTGACATGCCAGGATTGGATCCTGATCTTATCATGCATCATTTGTCCATAGCACCAGGCATTAAACTAGTTAAACAGAAGCTTTGAAAAATGCATCCTAATGTTGCATTGCTCGTCAAAGCAAAATTGGAGAAACTTCTAAAAGCTGGTTTCATTCGTGCAATTGATTATGCTGAATGGATATCCAATATTGTTCCAGTTTCCAAGCATGATAAATCTATCAGGGTTTGCACAGACTTTTGTGATCTTAACTTGGCATGTCCTAAAGATGACTTTTCGCTCCCTAATATTGATATGATCGTGGACATGACGGCTGGCTATGAGATATATTCACTTATAGATGGTTTTTCTGGATACAATCAGATAAAAATTGCCCCAAAAGACCAAGAGAAAACGGCTTTCACATGTGCATGGGGAACCTTTTGTTGGAATGTGATGCCATTTGGCTTAAAGAATGCTGGTGCCACATACCAGCGGGCTGTTACCACAATTTTCCATGACATGATGCATAGAACCATGGAGGACTATGTTGATGATACCTTGGTCAAAAGTGCTAAATGCACTACTCATCTAAAATATTTGAGACCCATCCTAGATCGTATGGAAAAATTCAGCCTTCGACTCAATCCTAAGAAATGTGCATTTGGTGTCACATCAGGAAAGTTGTTACGATACATCATCTCTGCAAAAGGAATTAAAGTAGATTCAGAGAAAGTACAAGCAATAATGGACATGCCACCACCTCAGAACATCAGTTAGATGAGAGGACTACAGGGAAGGCTTCAATCTATTCGTAGGTTTATTTTCACAATTGGCGGATAGATCACAACCCTTCACAAAGATCTTACATAAGGGTGTGAAATTCAATTGGAGCCAGGATTGTGAGCAAAGCTTAAAACAAATCAAACAATATCTTGTCAATCCTCCAATCCTGATGCCTCCTATTTATGGGAAGCCTCTGCTTTTATACATTTTAGCCACTGACACATCTCTAGAAATCCTGTTGGCTCAAGAAGATAATGATAACAAAGAAAGAGCTATTTATTACTTGAGCCGGACACTGGTCTCTTATGAGAAGAACTATAGCATTGTTGAGAAAGCTTGCTTGGCAGTTGTCTTTGCTTCCCAGAAGTTGAGACACTACATGCTTGCCCACACTACATGGCTCGTGGTTAAAATAGATCCCCTAAAGTACTTGCTCAGTAAGGCAACTCTCATAGGAAGATTGGCTAAATGGGTCATGATACTTAGTGAGTTTGACATCCAATATGTTGAATGCAAGGCTATAAAGGGGTAGGCAATTTCAAACCAACTGGCCGAGGCACCCATACAGAGTCTTCTACCCATGAACATTGATTTTCCAGATGAGTCGATTCTGACACTCACACATCATACGTGGGTTATGTTCTTTGATGGGTCCTTCACTCAACAAGGATCAGGTGCTGGCTTACTTTTTATTACACCACAAAGATATTCATTGCCCAAAGCGTACAAGATTCTATTTCCTTGTACAAATAACATTGTTGAATATGAGGCTTTGATCAATGGCATGAAAATTGCAGCTGAATGGAGAGTGGATCAGTTAGACATCTTTGGTGACTCTCAGCTTGTTTTCAACCAAGTAAATGATGTGTATCAAACAAAGGATGAGAAACTAATTCCTTACAAGCGCATGGTTGATGACTTGAAGAAGTATTTTGCACACATCACCTTCCAGCAAGTTCCCTGAGCAGATAGTAAGGTGGCTGATGCCATGGCTACTCTAGCCTCCCTACTACAAATGCCTGAAAATGATCTCCAATATGAGTTCTTGGTGGAAGCGTTACACTACCGAGCCTATGACACCCCTGATTCTAGGATGATCTGTTCTATTATAGGACAAGAATCATCCTGCTACCATCACATTTATTCCTACCTCTGTAATCAAACCATTCCGAAAGGTCTAACCCAGAATGAGAAACGTTACCAAATCTGTAATGCTTCACATTATGTCATTATTGCTGATGATCTGTACAGGAGAGGTCTCGACGGAACACTCCTTAGGTGTTTAGAACCCGAAGAGTCCAAATGCGCACTAATTGACGTTCACGAGGGCATTTGTGGATCTCATTCCAATGGCCTCACACTAGCTTGCAAACTCCTTCATGCTAGTTACTACTGGCCTAAAATGGAGCAAGAAGCCATCAAGTATGCTAGGGTCCTGCAAGTAGTGTTAGCTACATGAGAATCTCATTCACACTCTAGCCAGAGAGCTAATTCCCTCTACTACAACATGGCCATTTCAACAATGGGCCTTTGACTTGGTGGGGCAGATTCACCCAACCTCCTCTAATGGGCATAAGTTCATCATCACAGCTACGAATTATTTCACAAAATGGGTAGAGGCAGTACCTCTCACAGTTGTTGATGGAAAAACTATAGCACTTTTCATCACAAATTACATCATCTGCATATATGGTGTACCATCCTCAATCATTACTAACAATGTAGGACAATTCAAAAATAAAGACCTTAAGGAACTATGCAAGAAATTTAAGATTACACAACATTGGTCTTCCATTTATTACGCCCAAGGTAATGGTCAAGTTGAGGCATCCAATAAGGCGATCCTCAAAATTTTTCATCACACAGTCAGTAAGTCAGGGAGAGATTGGCATCTCTAGATCAATCTAGCCCTGTGGGCATATAAGACAAGCATCAGGACTGCAACAGGCATGACTCCCTTTGCTTTGGTATATGGGGCGGATGCTGTGCTTCCAATAGAGGTCGAGATTCCTACCTTGAGAATCTCTATGAAAGGCCTTATCACTGATGATGACTATAGGATAGCTCAGCTTCAAGAGCTTGTGTTACTGGGTGAATGACGACAAGTGGCATGTGATCATCTGAGAGCATATCAACAAAGGATGGCATGAAGCTACAATTGGAGGGTCAGGCCACGTGACTTCCAGCTAGGTGATCTCGTCCTGAGAGAGAACCCCAAGAATCAACAACAACAAGTACAAAAGGGAAAGTTTTAAACAAACTGGCTAGGTCCTTACATCATTACTGTAGTATATGGATCTGGAGCCTATCAGCTTTCCACAATCGAAGGAGAAGTGCTTAAGGAACCTATCAACACTCTCCACCTAAAGCAGTTTACAGTTGATTTAATCTCAGCAAACTCTCTGTACATATCTATATGTCCTGAAAAAAATCCTAAAAATTAGAAAAAGTCTTAAAAAAAAAAAAATTGTTACCCTGGTGAAAACCTAGCAAATAGGTGCCTTGGTAACACCAAAAAAATCAAAAAAGAGAAAAATACAAAAAAAGAAAAAAAGAAAAAAATACAAAAAAATTCAAAAAAGAGAAAAATACAAAAAAATAAAAAAAGAGAAAAATACGAAAAAATTGAAAAAAAAAAAAAAAACAAAACAAAACAAAAAAATCAAAAAAAGAAAAAAATACAAAAAAGAAAAGAAAAGAGAAAAATACAAAAAAAAAATTGAAAAATAGAAAAGTGCCATTGGTGAAAACCTGGAAACAGGCATCATGGTAGCAAAAAAAGAAACATTTCTGCCAAGAAGGTGAAAACCTGGTAAACAGGCGCCTCTTGTTCCCAATGCTTCATCTTGCAACACATCTTCTGGCTATTCTGTACAGTCGCTTTCATGCTTTTGCTTTCCTGCTTTTCTTGCTCATGTATCCATGGATTGAGTCTTGTCCCAGCTCGGGGGCATCCCCCCTTAGTGTCACTCTTTTCGAGGTTCTCCTCATAGAATCTCTTTCATGACAGTCACCAGTTGTTTCAAACTGCGTCTGCCTACTGTCGCTAGTGTCACACTTTTTGAGATTCTCCTCATAGAATCTCTTTCACAACAGTCACCAGTTGTTTCAAACTGCGTCTGCCTACTGTCACTAGTGTCATGCTTTTTGAGATTCTCCTCATAGAATCTCTTTCACAACAGTCACCAGTTGTTTCAGCTGTGTCTGCCTATTGTTGCTTAGGTCACGTCTCCAGCTTCATTTATGGAAGATCTCTATTGCGTTAGTCACCAGTTGTTCTGGTTGTGTCTGTCTACTGTCGCCCAGTCCTCTTTAGGTTCTTCATCATGAAGATTCCTCTTTGACATCAGTCACCAGTCATTCTGATTGCGTCTGCCTACTGTTGTCACCCTACTAAAGAGATTTCTTTTGAATGTATTTTGGACATTAGCACTTGACATCAATCCCAAAACATTGAACTCAAAACTGATATACTTATTTGGATATGCTGAGCATTTTCTTTGTTTTCTTTGTTTTGCTTTATCATATCTCCTCGAGCAACTCGATAATGTCATCTTCGACTAGAGAAGTAATGACTGGAGGCATGATATTTTTCTTTGCTTGCTGTTTGCAGTTTAGTTCCAATAAGTTGATCTACTCCTATAAAAGAGGTGTCCACTATAAGAGCCTCCATCTTGTATTGGATGGCCGTGTGTACCTCGACTCCTTTTATAAGAATAAGTCAATAACGTTGGTGCTTCTCCTTGTTTGTTGGAGTGAACTCTTCATGCTATAGTAAATACTAATACTCGTCCTACTAAGTGAATGTACGGATCACTACGAGTATATCTAGCACACTTCTGTCTTAGGTTACGAATGCAAGGGTTGTTGTGGACAAAATGAATACTGAATGCTTAGCATAAGAGGGATCTCCTCTGTGTTCGATGTGCCTGTCATGCAAGCAACATTCTGGTCATCCTAGCATTTATGCTTTGATGCTTATGTTAACTTGCTACATTAAAAGGGACAAATGTTCTGGTCATTCTGGTTTCTTGTGCCTCGAATGCTTACATTTAATCCCGACAAACCAATAAGGTATGTTATATTCATATTTCCATGATTGCAATGTCAGTGGGAATTGTATGACCTATGAGATTTGTTCTATATCCGGTGATGATTAAATATTGAGGCTTGGTAACTAGACCTAGGGTTGCATTTAACATAGTCTCGCATTGCATACTTCACTTGTATAAGCATGTGATTCAATTGCAAATCTACTTTCACCTTCTCTGATGAGGGATTGTTGATCTCTTCAAAGTATCATGTTCTTCACAACTACACAAATGATCGATTAATCACTCTTTTGGCTATTTTGGCTGCTTAGAACCGATTTTTCTCGGGATCGAATTCAAAATCTGACACACTTAAGTGGCTCAAAAATGCATTTTAGAATTTTGGGCAATCCAAATTCTTTTGATACTTTGCGATTCTTGGAATCTTTTCAAATCAAACTTGGACTTTTGGACCTGAAAATCACTTAAGATCAACTTCCACATTTCTTCAGATTGTTCTGATCTCTTCAATTTCTTCTGATCATTCTGATCTCCTCATCTTTTCTTTAGATCGTTCTGATTTCTTCTACATTTTGTTGAATCTAAAAATTGATATACTGCTTCACATCATATTTCTGGTGTGTCATCTTTCGATTTTGCTCCCGAGGGTGTAGGATGATTACATCATTGAATACTTATTGCTCGAGGCATCTCGTTCCCATCTTATGTCCTCGTCACTTGGGGCATCTCATCACTCAGGGCATCTTGTTCCCTTCTATCTGGCATCTTTGCTATCTATCTTATTTTTTTCATCAATTGATCAACCTTATAATAGCTCCTCTAAGAGTTTGATGGACAAGTATTGGAACAGTCTAAACCCTGAATCCTGAGGATCAAGCCTTGTTCTGGGGATGATCCTATAGCTCATGATTAGACTTTGTTATCTTTTAGCAATCTCAGGTATCTAGGTGTTCTATCTAGATCCTTGAAGTTTAAGCTCCGTTCTGGAGATAATCTTCTAAATGCTTTCAATCTCAGGTATCTAGGTGTTCTATCTAGATCCTTGAAGGTTAAGCTCCATTCTGGAGATAATCTTCTAAATGCTTTCAATCTCAGGTATCTAGGTGTTCTATCTGGATCCTTGAAGGTTAAGCTCCGTTCTAGAGATAATCTTCTAAATGCTTTCAATCTCAAGTACCTAGGTGTTCTATCTGGATCCTTGAAGGTTAAGCTCTGTCCAGGAGATAATCTTCTAAATGCTTTCAATCTCAGGTATCTAGGTGTTCTATCTAGATCCTTGAAGGTTAAGCTCCATTCTGGAGATAATCTTCTAAATGCTTTCAATCTCAGGTATCTAGGTGTTCTATTTGGATCCTTGAAGGTTAAGCTCCATTTTGGAGATAATCTTCTAAATGCTTTCGATCTCAAGTATCTAGGTGTTCTATCTGGATCCTTGAAGGTTAAGCTCCATTCTGGAGATAATTTTCTAAATGCTTTCAATCTCAGGTATCTAGGTGTTCTATCTAGATCCTTGAAGGTTAAGCTTCGTTCTGGAGATGATCTTCTAAATGCTTTCAATCTTAGGTATCTAGGTGCTCTGCCTAGATTCCTTGGGATTAAGCTCTGTTCTAGAGATAGTCCTTAAAAGCTTAGCAATTGGTCTTCGTATCATCAACTTCGAAACCAATCCTTAAATGAAATCACTTTTAATAAATACGCCTATCTTGATTAATTAAATATAATTATTTAATTAAATGAGAAAGGTATCTTCATAGTTGTACTTGTGACTAGTGATGATTGTGTGATTTTTTTGATGTCTATTAATAATGGCCTAATGATGAAAATAAGTTCTTTACATTCTCTAATGAATGATGAACACAAAATCCTATGTTATAGTTGCTCTTTTGCAAGTACACCATTGCATTTTCATGTAGCTTGCATTATTAGACTTCATGTTAAGTTTACATTTTTAGGCTACATTATGAGTTTGAGAGGGTTTTCCCTTCATCTTTATTGTGGACTTTTAATCAACTGTGGTCATGTTTTGATCTTCATTTCCTTATCTTCTTTCATGATCTCAATCAAAATTTCTATCTTAAATAGTTGATTGATTTTGGGGCATTTTCTTTTCTTCTTTCTATTTTCTTTCCATATCTTTCAAACTCTTATCTTCCATTTTCTTTATCCCCCACTTCTTTTCTTCTAAAATCACCTTTGGGGCATTGATGATCTACCTTGGTTCAATGATTCTTATATCTTTCATCTTACATCAAGAACCTTATCTTTTGTTCGATTTGATCAAATTTATCAATTTGTTGTCTCTCCTCTATCTCATTTCAATTTCGATCATGAGGGGGCAATAATTATTAACTTCAATCTTTGATTCAATTTCTTTCTTTGACTACATGTGTTCCCAAATTGATCACACATTAGTCAAAGAGGGGCAAATGTATACACCCTAAAATGGTCACCTAGACTATGGGCCCCCATTATTCAATTTATCAATTTATCAAATTTCTTGAATCAATGGTTTGCAATATTTTATTAAATCAATTCAAATAAATCTCCTTGATCAAATTCGATTATTTTATTTCTAAGGTTGATCATTTTATCCTAAGTCTTATTTAATTAAAAGAAAATCTCCTTTTTTAATTAAATAAAAGAAGTCTCCATTTAATTAAAAGGAAACCTCTCTTTTAATTAAATAATTCATCCGCATTTCATTAATTAAGAGAAAAATCCCTCTTTTAATTTAATTAAATATCTCCTATTTAATTAAAAGAACTTGCTCCCTTTTAATTAAATAAAAATCCCACTTAAATATCTCTTGTTGATGAAAGGGAAATAAAATAAATTCTTTTATTTAATTTCTACACTTAAATGCACATATTTCTAAGTGGGACTTATCTTTTCACTTTCTTCTCAACCACTCCTCTTTTCTCATTGGTGGAATTTTGTCTCACATGGATCAAACTCTATTATCCCATATTGGTTGTGAGAAGCCTCTCACCTCCATAATTTCCTTTATAAGGGAGAGCCCTCTCCTCATTTTAGACATGGATGATGTTATTATTATGCTGCAGGTTTGGAGAGCAATTTTTGAAGAAGGAGTTTTTGAATGCTAAAGCTTTTTGTGGAGAACTTCTATCTTCTTGTCTCATTCTCTCTTGCACCCATGGCTTTCATCATGGGCTTTTATCATTGCATTTGCATGTTAGTTTAGAGTCATATTTGCTTTCATAAGATTAGATCTTGCTTTCATAGATTAGATTTTGCATTGTTCTTGAATTGTTATCATATAGATTAGTTTTCATCTCCATTTGCATGCATTTTGGATCTTTGAATCTCTCATTTCATGGTGTACTTGCATGGGCATGAACTAGGTCAAACTAAGGGCCTCCATTGCAAAACCCTTGCACTCCATGACTAGAGAGCTATTAGTCGCCATTTGAGACCTCATTCTTGAGTAATCTTGAATATAATGATTCATAGAAGTGTGCTCACATTTTAGGCATGCAAATACTAGGTTGCCAACTTTGCATCCAAATAATCCCTTGGATTGCTTATATGCATTTTTAACTTTGCTATCACTTGTATAATTCACACTTCATACTTGAATCACACATGTCACAACAAGGAAAATAACCTTCCTTTATACCATATCCTCAAAATAATTCCTTGAGTTGGCCTTAAGGCTTTCTTAATTAATTATGATAAGACCTTATTAAGATATACAAAACATTACATCTTTTCATAATTACAAATTATTGTTGGCTCATAGTCTTTACAAATTTTTACATGTGTGATTGTTGACCTTGCACACTTACTGATGTCATCATCAGACTATCTACTATCACTATCTAACTATGCTCATCATGATTCTATTCTAGTTAAGAGATACAACCAATTATTAGAAACTACTTATTAGGTACTTTGTCTACTTACTATCTTTTGTAATTCATGAATAACTTCCACATGCCTTTGATTCCTTATACATGCACTTTTCCACATCATCATGACACAATGTGGAATACACCCTCAACTATGCTTGACCTGATCTATCAATACGTAGTTTGTACAACCTCATTCTCTATCTACTACTCTACCAGTCTTCACATACATAATACTATATTGACATTAATGACAAACACAATTACGAATGCAACATGTCAATCATGCCATCCATCTATCCAATTCTTAGGATACTCCCCCAAAGGAATACCATCAACATTCATGCTAACAAGTTCTTCATCAAAGAAGTGTACTCCTTATCCATAACCTTGTCCCAATCTGACTATCCTATTACCTATGAAAAACTCTATGGATCATCTAAAATGACATGACTCAAAAGTATAGTACTAGATGTCTAAGTACAAGTGGAACAAGAATCTAAAGGATCTCCTACCATAGGTCTAGCTACATCAACAATATCATGAGCCCACATGGGTACTCGCAAAACATTAGGGGGAGGAGGGGAAGGAAGATCATCATCAAAATCTTCCTCAAAGGATAAAGAATCCTATAAAGAAGAGGATGAAGTAATAGGAAGCGAGGGAGAAGCTGTTGACGGAGGCTCCACTAGAGGATAATCAAACTGGACATCTCATTGAAATAAGACCTCTCTAGAATTAGGATAAAAGAACATATACACCTTCACATCCTCACAGTAGCTAACAAATATGAGTGGTTAACTCTTCCTCTCCATGGATTTTTGGTGTGCATATGGAATAAATTCCCAAGACTTACTACCAAAAATATGGAATATAGAAACATCAAGCTTGACATGAGTCGAAGCCTTGTTAGGAGTCAAATGTCATTCAATATTATGAATATAGTTGGCACAATTGATAGCCTTAGCCAAAAAAGAAGGACTCATAACTCAAGATTGTATCATGCAATTGGTCATCTCCCATAATATTTTGTTCTTTCTCTTAGCAACTCCATTCTACTGAGGGGCATGTGGAATTGTGAATTGATGTTGCAAAACCACGCTTAGTGCAAAAATCTCTAAAAGATTGATTCACATATTCCTTGCCACTATTAGTGTGTATATACCTAAAAGAAAGACCAAGATGATTCTCTAAAAATTTCTTAAAGATTCAAAATAAATAAAAGACATCATACTTTTACTTCAAGAAATACACCCATGTGCATCTAGAGAAGTCATCTATGAAGGTAAGTACATATTGGCTACTAGAAAAAGATGGAGTGAGGAATGACATAAGATTACTGTCTATCAACATCAATGGTTCCTTAGCATGTGTGGATCTACTTTTCCTAAAAAGGATCTCTATGATGTTCTCCTAGTGTACAACCTTGATAAACACCATTAACATAAGAGATCTCAGATAGCCTAGTCACTAATTCTTGTGTACTCATCTATTGCATATATTTGTAGTTGACACGACCAAAATTCTCATGCCAAAGTTTTCTTACTCTATGAGCAACAAGAGAAACATTTATGGAATCAGAGCTCTCAAAGCTGTAGTGCACCAATATTACAGTCAAAGGAACCAGCAAATATAAATATATTTTTCTTTTTCAATAAAAGCATTTTTATTTTATTTTATTTGTTATATTTATTTTCCTTGATCTACAATATTGATGTACATTCTTACAATACATTTAACTAACTTCACTAACCACTTTAGTTCCTTCCAACCAGAACATTATTTGAAATTCTAACAAAATGTCTTTATAACCAAATGTATCAATTTCAAATGGAGACACACATTTTCTCTTAGAATCATTTTAGAAACAAAAGCATAACAACTTTACTCATTTCTATATACTATAGGATAGTGCATGATATATAAATTCCTTTAATCACTGAATGTAGCAACATATCAACAAGTACAGTCCACTTATACAATTTTCCAGCTTACAAGCTGTCATAAAACACAAGATTGGGAGTTACCCAAGGGTGAATCTCCCTAATACAATAAGAATTCACTTGGAAGTATATTTTTGTTGCACATGAAAATAAGACAACATCCTTCTTCTCTTCAAGTCTTCAATCCATAGATCACAACTTGCAGTACAACACACACAAACAAGCCCATGGTACTCTCCTCCCAACCTTAGGCATTTTAAAGGCCACCCCCAAGCAGGGAGAACCTTGACTAGGTGGACATACATTACTAACAACCATTTACAACACAATGCTCACATTACAAAACTGTTCACACATTTTACAGTTGACAAATAAAACCACAAAAATTCCCAACCAAGGTAGACCACTTAGGATCACATGTAGATCCATCTCAAGGGGTAAGGGTGGAAAATGAATGTTGGGGAGACTCCACCTGCAACTATGCCTTCATTAGGCTATACATTTTATACACATGCCTTCACAAGGCAACCCAATACCACATACATGCCCTCACATGGCATCTTTACAATACTTATAACTCCAGCAAGGTGGCATATGGGGCCCATAACACCCATATGGCATCCCTCTCCTACTCGAGGAGAGACTCTCACCCAACACATTTCCTATGCACCCCTTACCCTCACAAGGCTCTCTTTCCCTCCCAAGAGATGAGACTCACCTTGTCACACCCAAAACAGAAAACTGCAACAAGAACATATGAATTCACAACACAAAGTAAATCACAATACACACATACACCAAAATTGAAACATGATCCCTCAACCTTACACAACACAACATTACAACACACCATATTACAACTACATTACAAAAAACTCACATGCATAACACAATAAAAATAATCTACTTGACAACAAGCTTTCATAGCAAGGGTACATAAGGTTACCAACCTGGTTTCCAAGCAAATTTGAGCTTCCTCTCTTTTTACCAGCAATCCTCCTCCTAAGCTATCTTCTTCTCCTTGTTTTTTTTCCCCTTTTCCAAAATTTTACCCCACTTAGATTCTTTTTCCAGATCTATCCAAAAATTCTCCCCCCAAGAACTCTCCAACCAACTCTCTCTAAAGAATGTTTTCTTTTGATGCTTAAGTTTCCAAATTCGGCCAACTTGGGAATCCACAATTTTTGGGTGCTCTTTTCAATGCCTAGGGAAGCTTATAATACTTAAAAATGCCCCTACCCCCTAGGTATATCATATGGGCTTTAAAATAAGACCTCAAACTACCCCTAGGGATGGTGTAAACCTCCTAGAAATTCACAAAAGGTGTGCATTCGACCTAGCATGGAAAGAATCCCTCTTGGACCCATAAATACACCTAGGGAAAAGAAATCCTACCAAACCACTCCTTGGTTCACTCAACCACCTACCATCCCACTAAGCATGCTACAAAGGAGAACATGTGTCAAGTGACACCACAATACACACAATACACTTGGCAAGCCATCAAGAAAAACAAATTTACTTTTATAGAATCACAATAATACACACAAATTGGTTTTAAAAATAAAATACAAGGGTAAAAAGGTTATACCCTCCTTAGGGTTAACCTTGGTTTTTCCAAACACCTAGCAAGGTTCTCCATAAATCCATGGGCTTCTTTCCTGCACACTTATTGCAAATATCAGTAGTCCAAGAATAAGGTGATAAAATGATAATGTAAATATAAATCACATAGATTCTATCATCAATGAATAACATAACTAATATGAAATATGTATTTCCATTCATATCACATTACACACTTCACATTTGTAGCAATTCTCTAATCTAGATAGTAAAACATTATGATTATTTATTCTTATAGAAAATTATGGAATTAATCTACCTTAATCAATGCATCAAATATAATATAAGTATACAATTCTAGTTTATTCAAATGATACATGAATTCTTAATGTTACTCTAAATATGCTAAGACATGATAATCTAGCACCATATGGAGACCACAATTCAAAAATCAAACATTCACTTGAGTATAACATAAGCTTTAATCATGACATATGGATCATCAAGAAGGTAAGTAAACATATCTGAATAACATCATAAAAACTACTTAGAATATTAGTGTCCTAGTAACATCATAAGGAATCATCATATAGCCTAATGATATAGGTATCAATGTCCCAATAACATAACATGAAATCAAATAGTCTAAGGATCAAAATATCAATGTCCATAGTGGGTAATAATGTGTCATCTAGAGTCTAACTATCAAAGTCCAAAAGAAACAAAATGTCAATAGTGCTATGATGGTCGGGGCGGGACATGACAAAAGCCATCAAACTACTATGAGTGAGATTGCAAATCAACACTCCTAGTAGCAACAACCAAATCAAGACCATGGAGGTCTCAAATAACCACATCGTCTAGTGAAAACACAACTATCTTACCAGAGCCAAAATGACAAATCTAATAGATAGACAAGAGGTTTGTAGAGATGGCCAAAACTAATAGAATATCCCATAGGAAACCACCCTCCAAAGAAATAGTACTAGAACCTAAAATTGAGAGTTTTGTTGAGTCACCAACTATAATTTTTGTACTAACACTTTGAGAAAGTGAGGTAACCAAATCAAGTAAGTATATCATATAGTGGGAAACACTTGAATCAATGATCCAAGTAGTAGAAAAAAACAAAGCTCATGCAGAAAGAGTGTATCCTTTACCTAAAGGAGGAGGTGGTGGCTTCAAAGAAACAATACTGTGCTACTGCATGACCTCCTCTAAAGCCTCAAGAAGTTTCCAACACTTAGAAACTAAATGTGCTTCCTAGGCACAAAAATTGCGAGGATCACCTGTAAACTACTTAATATTGGAGGAAGACTCAAAAAACTTAGAAGGTTTACCCTTTGGAGTGGATTTACAATAATTTGATCTAGGAGATGGCTTGGAGGAACTCTCACTACCAGCTAAATCTATTTTGGGCTTCAGTTTTTACTTTGGCTTCAGTGTAGATGTTTGAGTAACTAATGCCTGGTTATTTTATCTTGTTAGAGAGACCAAGTGTGTAAGCTTGGACTTCTCTCTTGTCAACTAATCACATAATACCTCAAAATATGGGTATGGTAAATCTAGGACCCAAAGCATCCATAGTAGAATGGAAGGTAAAATAGAATATATGAAAATTTCCTTGATACTTTGACAAAATCAGATAAATGCACTTCTTATTAGTCTTTACTTTCTCACAATAATGTATCAACAATCTCTATTATTTAAGCTTCATCAGAAAGTCCTCAATGGAGGGAAAAACATCAAGTACAATTGATGTAAGCTCTGATCAATCTAAAGTTCCCTAAACTCATCTATAGTACCAAATAAGCCCTCTAGCTTAGTCAACATATCTCAAGGAGTAGTGAACCCATCAAGATGAAACTACAAACTATTAGATACTTGCAAAGAAATCAAACCATGGCCTCATCCATCTTGTTCCTATGCTACATGACCTCAAAGACCCTTTCCAAAACTAGCTATAGATCATCTAAACAAGGCCACAATCCTTTTTAATAGAGAAGCCATGTCATCAAGGTTTTCCATGTGTGATAGTTATGTGGGGTTAGAAGTGCTAGACAAGAAGAGGTCTCAACTATTTTTTATAGAAGGTGTTTGTTTTTGATATAGTTCTAGTTTGCTAATGTAAATGACAAAAAAAAGCATACAAAACACCCCCCACAATGCAAAAAACTAATCCCCAACAACTAGTAGGAAAGCTTATACAATGAGAAGAGAAAAAGTGCTTCCAATGAGAATTATGTGTACCTTAATAAAGTATAATGAAAATGGCAAAGAAACTAGAAAGATCTCTAAGAGACCTTTCTAACACTTTTTTTGGATAAAAAAATAGAGCAAAATTGAGCAAGTTATGCTCTCTAGAATATAAAAACAATCATCTTACTTTTACTTCAAAAATAGGTACCATACTAGAAAAATTCACTAGTAAAACCTGCACCAATGTGTCCATCTCAGAATTAGCTTTATGACAATATCTCATTTTCCAAAAAATGCCTCCATATGCTCAATATATCACAAAAATTCCTAGGTAGATTTAGAAGGCAATTTTTTTTCTTTTCAAAAAAACCCCTCAAGCCCCAAATTCCTAGCCACATGGGTGATCATGTGACTGCGTGTAGGCAGGTTTGGGGCTGGTGACTTAGTAATGGTGCATGAGTGGTAGAGGTTAGTGAAGGAGGCACTTTGGTATCTTGTGGGTGAAGCCTGACAATGGTGGAGCCATAGTGGCCACTCTATAGAGCGACAAACATGCCATAGGCTATTTTTTCTAAAATAAAATTTTAATAATTTTTTGTTAATAAAAAATTGCATTGAAATGCATGCCAAGGTTGGTACGGCCCCAATATGCAAAATTGTTTTTACCTCCCTTGTCAACTATGGCCAAAATCAAAGTGCTTTGAATGAAAATAGGGGTTTTGACATCCTCTAAATCCAACCTTGAGGTTTGTTTGGACTCACCCAAAAATCAAAGGCCCCCCTATTTTCTCAACAATACCTAAAAAATGCCATATTTGTTATGTCAAAGCCTCATTCCTATTTTCCTCCAAATAAGAACAAGCTATAATATATTCAACTCTGATACCATGAAGAATTGATGAGAACAAATACATAGAACAAGTAGAAAACTTGTATGCAATAACTTGTTAGAGAGAAGAAAAAGACAAGAGAAGGCAAGGGTTTGGCTCTGAAAAATATGCAAGAATATATTACCATATTGAAAGAATAATATGAAATATACAATCAATCAATCCTTATAGAAGGATATCATAAAACCTAAAAGCAAAACCCTAAGAGGTAAATGACATTTAATAACTATATTTAATTATTAAATGGGAATGCATGTGCATAAAGGGAAATCTTAAGAAGGGAGTAAAGGTAATTTAATAAAATAAATCCTTTACTCTAACATATACAATTGACAAAGTCAAAGGAAAAAGGAAAAGGGAAGAAGAAGAGGATGGAAATGATGTGATCCACCCAACAATGACCTCCAATTTGATTGACCTCCAATATATTACCATATTGAAAGAATAATATGAAATATACAATCAATCAATCCTTATAGAAGGATATCGTAAAACCTAAAAGCAAAACCCTAAGAGGTAAATGACATTTAATAACTATATTTAATTATTAAATGGGAATGCATGTGCATAAAGGGAAATATTAAGAAGGGAGTAAAGGTAATTTAATAAAATAAATCCTTTACTCTAACATATACAATTGACAAAGTCAAAGGAAAAAGGAAAAGGGAAGAAGAAGAGGATGGAAATGATGTGATCCACCCAACAATGACCTCCAATTTGATATATTGAAGCAACCAACTCTAACTTTGAATAAGAAAGACAAAGCATTATTTAAAAGAGAATTGTATCTTAAGATGGATATTGATGAAAGGAGATAAAAAATATCAAAAGGCAAGTACTGAGGAAGACCTTATGAATGTTTGAGAATCTCATGCCAAAAGTAATAACAAATAATGAGAAACCAATATTGAGATAGTTAAAAGTCTATTTGGATAAAATGAAAGTGGGAAGCAATTTGAAAGGATAATTAGCAAAGGAAATCACAAGAAAAATGGAAGAAAAAAAAGGAAGAAATTGGTAGGTAAGATTACTAATTTAAAAGGGGAGCTACATGAGATCATTAATGGATTGCAAGTGATTGTTAACATTGAATTAAACAACTCTATGCTTTGTGTAGTTTTGACATGTTCACTATAGATATCGATAATACACTTATTGGTGTTCATAATGAAAAAATAAGTCATATCAGCAAATTGGACTCATCAATTAATGTAGTCCAACATGCACTAAAATTGAAAGATATTATTGCTAAAGAAAAAGAAATCATTATGAAGAAAGACAAAATAATTGCTAAAATTATAGAGTTACAAGGATTGATAAGTTTTCACATTAATCTGGTGCAACAAAGCTTACTAAAAATACAAAATAGTGTATAGATGCCCAAAGAAACCACAACGAGTGGAATGGATAATATGGAAGCATAATTTCAGAGGCATATTCTAAATATTTAGGGATTAAGGAGAACATGGGACAAACTATTACAACTTATAAATTCTAAGTATATAAACATTGTAAGTAAATGGTAATATATGTATATATGTTTCACTTCATATTTTTTTTCATTTTTATCATTGTTGATTTCCATAAACAAAAAGGGGGGAAAATATACAAAGGTTACACGAGGGAGTACATAGAAATATATACACATAAAATAGAAGCAATACATGCAAGTAGATACAAAGAATATCAACACATGCAAATGGGGGAGTACATAGTATAGAGTACAGAGTACAAAGTATATAGTACATAGTACATAGTACATAGTACATAGTATAGAGTATAGAGTATAGGTATAGAGTATACAACATAGAGAAAAAATGAATTCAAATTAAAGTATTTATTTTTGTCATCAATGTCAATGAGGGAGATTATTGGAAGATTGCTAGAGATTGTTGACATAGTTTTGTCATTGATGTCAAAAGTACTAAGATAAGGTTACTATCAGAGTATAAAATAAGTTAGTATTAAAATAAAGAAGACATTATCAAAGAAAGATTATCAGAGAAGTATAAGATTAGGATTATTGGAGAAGTGTATGAAGAAAGTGTTGGTGCCCAAATTGACGGACTAGGTTTCCTATGGAAAGATGATCCAGTTTTAGGAATTCTAGATAGCAATTTTCCAACTAATAGATCCCACCCAAATAGGATGTGAACCTCCACAATTTTGGATCTATAGGACCAAGGTTGGTAGGCCTATACCTCACACCCTATAGGCTTTGAGCAGATAACTTGTGGGATTTTGGGTGTTGATTTAAAAAATAAATAAAGGTTAAAGATGAATAAAAGTTTGTAAGTGTGTATATATGTGTGTGATTTGTTGACCTCTTTCACTTGGATGTATGTCCTTTTTGCAATCAACATGAAGACTCAAAACCATATCAAAAAATTAGTGCCTTAACTGATGGATTCTTTACCATACTTCTATCAATTGTTCATAATGTTTACAAGCAATAAATCCCTTTAAGATATTTTTTTATCGCTTTAATGAAGTATGAACTATTTGAAATGCTTAGGAAAACTTCAATATTTAATCTTATTGATTTTAACTCCCCTTAAGAGCCTAAAAAGACAACAATGTAGATTAATCAATTAATACAAAACTACCATTTTTCAAATACTGAAATGCCTTACTACATTCATCCAATTTCATATCTTGTTTACTAGATTTAATCAAACTGTCAAAAATTTATGAAGCACTTAAATCCCAACTAGGAAAAACCATCACCCCTATTTCATTCAATAGTTGCCTTCCTCTAGCCAGAGTCATATGCTCTACTTCTCTCTTGATATTCTCCTTCAAGTTTGCCATAAGTTCTTGTTCATTCTCAAGAGAAATATTCTAAATAATTTGTCTCGATAGTCTTCCTCTATAATTATATAAGACAACAATAAACTCCTTGGATTTTATGAAAGCATCATCACTCACAAATCTACTAGATTCCAAGAGTCTCTCATCTTTCTCAAAATTAACTCTATCAAGAACTTGCACATCATATTCCAAGGCTGAAGTATTGGCCCATATACAGTCCTTGATATTAGAATAGGGGAATCTGGTATTCTCTAAATATCTTCCTTGAACTATTCCTTAGCCTTTTTCCTTTGTTCTTCAAGTTCCCTATTCTATTATTGAATCTTTTTTTGCAATTCTACCCATTCCAAGTTCTTGAAACTTTCCTCATACTCAATGCCTCGATGAATATAATTACCCAATTTTTGTGATTTCTTGTATGCATGAATGTATTCCTCTAGATCATGCTCTAGGAATCCATGGTGTACATGTGATACTCATTCTACAATTTCTCTCTAGTCTTGTCATAAGATTTAGTAGCACAAATAATAAAATCTCCAAAAGATAGAGTGGTTGATGAAAAGTTTGTTTTCTTTGTTTGCCTCAAAAAAGTTGTTTATTAGATTCAAAAATTTTCCTTACAATCTCTAAATATACAATTTTGTTGGCACTAATTTTAGCAATCTATATGGTTTCCCTTCAAACCCAAAGACTCTAATACAAGTGAAATAGTCATATGCATACTAGTCTCCCCGATTGTGTTTGATTTTCTCTCCTAGACCATTATCTTTTCATGTTAGGAATATTTTAATATTAGGGATAATAGAGGGATATACTGGTGTTTAAATAGAGTGTATAGAGGTTGAGCAAACTGATATTCAAATGTGAGATAACAAAAAGCACTAAACCTATAGTCCCATAATGATGTCTGCATTTGAATTGACCTCATTTCCCCATTAGATTCCCTCATATTCAATTTCAAACCCTTACCCCACAATCCTCTTAATTGGCCAAAATACAAGATCATATGCATAAATATAGAATAATGCTTAAAAGTAGGGTATTTCACATCATTTAAATTGAAAAAAGAAGTATGAATATTATCAACAACATACTTTATGCAATCATAAGGTATGGGCTCCAACAGTTGAATATTTGATGCTAACACCATAGGTCCAATCCCCATCAAATTAGGTGCTTCCATTCCTCCTACTTGTCCACAAGATTGGTATGTCATGTCCAAGTATGTTTTAAACAAGTTGATGTTGAACAAAGGTCCATCTGCTGTAGTTAATGGTTCCTTTACTATTTTGTGCAACATCAATTTCCACTACATATATGAAACATCTAACCTATCATATTCATTCTTCAGTTCTGTAAATGAAAATTTCTTAGTAAGGCCATCAGTAAGTCTGAAAACTTCATTTAGAGATTCAATAGACATATCCATGAATTTCTCCCCAATCTTATCATATATGCATCTATTATTAACATTATATTTTCTGATAATGAACTTAAGTAACCCCACATTCACGAACACATTGGCCACTGTTAGCTTTCCTAAATTCATTTCCCAAGGATGATATATAGGTGCCTTATGATTTCTCCTTACATAGTGATACATAAAGAGCTCATACCCTTGAGTCCTATTCCAGATATCTTCGAGCTCATTGTAGTTATCTTCAATTTTTTTTGGAGAGGAAAATTTATTCCTTCTAGACTTTGGACCTACAAAAACCATCTGCTCAATGAGATCTTCATTCAATTCTCTAGGTGGAATTTCACCATCTATCTTATACTTCTTCTCAGCTTTACCCTATCTAACCTTCTCCATTCTCCTCTTCTGTGTTGAACCAAAACTCTCCATGATACCTTCTAAAAACTTCTTCTAGTACAATCCTCTATAAAATATGGATGTCAAACAACAATTTCATAGCTTCCTTCTAAGAAATTGTGAACAAAAACAAATAATGATTTCCTTTTTATTACTAAACATACTGTATTCGTGCATTTACTCTCCCACTTGAATTGAAACATAAAACTATTTTTTATCATTGTAACAAATTAATAGGCTATCAAAAGTCATCTCATGCAATTATCTTCATGCCTTATAAAATATATTCAAATATTTGATCGTTGTAGCTCTTTGTTATAAAAATGTGTCTACCTCTGATCACTATATCTTAATCCTGCAAATAGAAAACTATTTTCAATTTCATATCTATCACTATAGCAATGGCAACAATTCCATCACTTATTTCTATACTAAAAACCCTCTATCTATGATCTCTGATAATTTTTTTTGCTATTAGGTATAGTGATATCAAGTCTTAGTCTTTGATATATACATCTCTTTGTCCCTATAACATATAGCGATATACCACAGCTCATGGCTGATCACTATATCTCCATTACACAAAATGAAATCTGCGATCAATTTTAACTTATCGCTATAACTCACAATGGTACCTCTTTTATAATATATCCATCCATTGCTATAAACTATAGTGATCACCAATCTTGATCTCTAATCACCAAAGCTAAAACCTTATCATTTTGATTAGCAATAATTGCTATATCTTATGGCGATCTCCTTACTTTATTGCTGATCACTATATCTTTTTTGTATTTTCACCACATAGTGATAAATTCTTATCGCTATAACACACAATGATGTATGAAGACTTATTCTCATCGCTGAAGTGAAATTTAATCTCCTCTGCTCACTAATAAGATCTATTGTCATAGTGTATAGCAACAAGCCAATCCTATCAATGATCACAAAACTCCATAACCTCTACTCGGCTCAGTGATCAACCCAAATTGCTATATGATATAGTGATGATCTATCATGTCTATGATATTAACCTAGCCACTGTCACTGTAGGATATAGTGATACATGTGTCATCTCTATAGCTATAGTGACAATCTCAAGAATGAGGATATCTCTTAGATTTAAAACAATATCAAAACCAAGATCAATCAATAGATACTACCATGTGATGAGTAAGCCCTAGGAGTGTAGTTTGCAATAGGAGCCTTCAATTTTGGATGATAAATATTTATTTTTCTGTCAAAACATAAAGAGATGCGGTAAGTGATTCCTTTATTTGATCACACAATTTACCTAGAACATATAAAAGGTAAGTAATGAATGCAAGTAAAAGGTGAATAAATATTTGCAAAATATTGAGTTCCTCCTCTAAGAAGTTTGGAGTTGATCCAACCCAAAGATCTATGGTCAAGATTAAGATTAGGGTTATCAATTTCATAATGATTTAAGGAAGAAAAGAAGAGACAAGAAATATAGATGAGGAGAGAGAACAAGAGACAATGAACAAGGAACACACTAAAGAAGAAATTAATTGAGAAGGGAAGAAAAAAGATGTTATGAAAAACTTAAAGAGAAGCATTAGATAGGTCAAGCTATCTTGTATAATATCTTATTAGTTTCTACAAGATTTACAAAGTATTTTGTAGGACACTTAAGCTTGTCTATGAACTTTTGTTAAAGCCTCTAACAAGCTAAATGCCTAGACAGGAATGATAAAATCTCTTAGCACAATAGTTTTAATAGGCTAAAGATATAATTAGTACTGTATTAGTCACTTTTGACAAAGTTAGTTTCCTAGAAGGAAACATTAATGTATTGCTAATTGGAAAACCTATTTTACTGCAATAAAAAAGTTGTGGGTTCCATCCCCACTGAAGTTTTTCCCTTTGACCAAGGGTTTTGATGAAGGTGTTCCCCTTAATACCATAAACCATAGCATAAAACAAAGATACAACAACAAATATGAGAACAAAATATGGACTTCTTATTTGCACCAGTAATGCAAAATTATAGATTTCACAAGTACAATATGCTAACCCACATGGGTGCCTTTATTACAATAATCAACAAGACAAGTTGCCAACTATCACCCAGAACTATTCTAGACAATGTTCAAGCCTTTCTTAAATAGGTAATTTTATGCAACTCGAGAAGGTTCTAGATAATAAAACTTAATACCTAGGGCTAATAGACCCTAACAATACATATAGAGTCGGCCAAATACATCTTTGACAATTATTTTAGATATTTCAGGTAGCCCAACTTTGGAAGACCATAACTCTCAAACTGTTGCTCTGATTGGCTATTATAACCACTTTTTGGAAACATCAGCTCCTAATCTAGAGGCTCCAAATGGCACAAGCACCATTTTTGTCGAGTTTTCTAACCTCATCCAATTACTCTAAGGTCTCTAACGGTGAGCTTGAAGATTTTTCTAAAAAAATTTCCACTGAAAATCTACAATAACTTCTTTGATACTTAAGCTGGAGCAATGAGATTTTTATGGTAGGCTTATAACTCTAAAAAAAAACCTTCATATAGAAAATGAGAACATTCCAAGCTCATATGACAAACTTACTAAAAGTAGGAAGTTCCCATTAATAGTAACCACCCTGTCTACTAGTCCTTATTAAAATAGAAAAGACTAGAAAGAAAATATTTTTGGGTGATGCAAGATTGTTCTTACACCCAGGATGCTCTTGCATTAGCTTTGTAGCAATACCAAAACCATTTTCTTATGTGTGCAAATTTTCTTTCATGAATTGTTGTTTAATTTTATGAGTACATACTATTAGTGGTTAAATGTTTAAGATGTCAATTAGATTTGGATTATCACAATAAGGCTATTAGTTATTATCAATTTTAATGAATGAAAGACAAAATTGATGTTGTCTAAGTATTGATTAAACCCCCCAATACTTGACCTTTCCTACCTGTAATTAATATTTAGTAATGATTAATAAATTTGATTCTAAGTATGACCTTCTCTCATCTATTGAACCAATGACTAGAAAGGGACTCACTCTTTCCAATAATTTTCTAAGCATATATGGAACCTTGAAGGAGAATTTGGGACAATCAAAGAAAGAAAAGGTTATATTTTCTAAGTTCGCAGAGGGCCTAAACCTCTTAATTCAAGCAATTGACATGATTTCTTAGGAAGAAGTTGGGCATAAGAGACTAAGGAGTGAGGCATATCCTGAAGATGCTAAGACATCTAAAATGGATAAGAGAGAGGGAGCCTCAAAGTATATGAGAGAAAGAATTCTACAAGAGGTCCTTAGGCACTAGTAATATATAAAGGTCAAGAGGTAGAGCATCTAGCAAGAATATCTCCTTCTCCTCCATCCCTGCATCCACCTCCTATCCTTTCACTTACAACACAACATCATGACTTTCTCCTTGAGAAACAAGGAACACAAAAGGGTGTGATAAGAGCCCTTAGCAGAGATAAAGGAGAATAGATTAAGGGAGAGGAATTTGATGTGGGATTGGCTCCTAAAGGGAAATATAAAGAAGAAGATATCATCTTTGTGCCTAATTATTTGATATGAAGAGGAATCCTACTCATGCCCATTGTACTCGTGTAAGATATATATTTAGAAAAGGCGAATGGCTTAATGCCTAGGAATGCCAACATAGAGGCTTCTACAAGTGTAGTATCTCTCCAATCTAGTGCTTACTAGGAGGTAATAGATCCTCAAACCTTGGATTGTAAGTGCAAAAAAGTAAGTATACTTGATACTCAAATATTTATTGATGTAGCTAGAAAGATAGGTTGCATTAAGTGAATTAATATGATGTTTAATTATGTGGTTATATACTAGTTAAAGCATATTCTAATGACAATTACTTATGATAAAATATGAGATGTTTTTCATTCAATAAGATTGGGTTAAATTAATAGGATGTTTGTCAACAATTCCTAGACATTGTGCCTTATATGCTAATGGAAATTTTATAGAGATTTAAATTGAAAAATGCTCCTATTACTAGAAATAATTTATTTAAATGCAATATTAAGGTGATTATATGTTGTTAGGATGTGCTACACCCATGCTATGTGTGGATTGCATGTGGGTGCTAGTGCAAAGTGAGATGGAGCCGTAGTCGCTTACTTGTGGGATCTACACCCTACTCTCCTTCATTGCGATTGTCCATGTTATATGTGCTTCAAGCATTATATATTATGAGTGTCTTCTCTTGATGTTTAAATGTTTACTAAATAGGTCTAGGTATATTCATCCTAAATTCTAGGATTTGAGTGTGTACCTATATCCCTGACAGTGGACACAGGTGATAGTAGTTCTAACGTTTTGTACTAAGCCAATATCATTCATGTATGAATGTTATATCCATAATTTATTATTATATTATCCCTCTGGTACATGGTTGGTAAAACTAGATTCATTATGCATTTGCAAAAGACCATTGGTGTGGTAGTGCATTAGATTTCCCATAGTTTTCATGGAAGAGGATTTTAATTAATAATGCTAAATTTAACTATTTAATAGTTATTTTATATTTTTTTAGAAATTTTGCTATATAGTTATTCCATTTAATTGGAATTTGATTAAATTAACCCAAGTTGAGATTGTGCTAAATTTTGGGGTTTTAATTTAATTGTCTTAAGAGGCTTTATTTTATTTTATCTTTTTGGTTTTTGGGGAAACAATGACTTTTAATGAGAAATTAGAATTCATTTCTCTCACTTTTGATCTCCGAAAGCAAAAATTGCTTGAACCCTCTTGTAAGGAATTTGAAGTTTTTCTTGTTGGGTTTGATCTACTTGTTGGGTTCTTGCATGGAGCATCTCGTTGGATTCATGCCGAGATTGCTCCCTTTGTCAAATGTATCAATCAATTTGGTGGTGATTTTATTTATTCCTCTTCATTTCATGTTTTTCTCCATTTGAGAGGTAGGGATCTTCATTCCTCCCTTGTTTCTTTGTGTAATCACAATTTGTTAATTGCAATCATTATGTGGGACATATATATATATATATATATATATATATATATATATATATATATATATATATATATATAGTTCCTAGTTATTTCAGCTCTTTCCATGTTTGGTTGAGTTTATATGAATTTCATGTTCTAAAATGCAAGTATTATGCTGGTAGAAATTTGTGAAGTGAATAAAAGTGGAATTTTATTTGATAAGTGGGTTTTTGGGAACATTTATACCAATGGGTTTTATTTTTGTAGAAAAATTCCAAGTTTGATTTTTGACCCTTTTCTTGATGCATCATTTTGTGTGCCCTCCTAGGCTGTCATTTATCATTTTTGGCATGTTTTAGATTTTGATGTTGATAGTATTTGTTTCAAAGAGTATTTTGGTCAATTAAAAATGGTCATAGGAACTTCCAAGTATTTTACATCTTGGGTTGAAAATGCCCTTTCATATTAAAATGCTGATTTTTGGACCCTTGCCAAATTTTGTTAGAAATTGATGTTTTTATGATCTTGAGATTCTTTTTGAGTTTTGGGGATGTGGATGTTATCTTTGATGTATGAGGGATTTTGGTACCATATTTGTTTATGTTAGACCATCTTGGGATCTGTGCTATCGGTGATGAGACCAATAGAGCTTGGTTGTGATTTAAGCTCTTTCATTGAGTTCTTGTTTATTTTATGGATGATTTGGTTTTGCTTTTGATTTGAGATGCATGGTTTGAGACCATATCCTTGAAGATTAGTTAATTTACTCCTACTTGATGGAATCTTGAGAGAGCCATTCTCTCAACTTGTAATTGATTGAGTGTTTACTTGTATTGTTGTGAGAATCTTGTTTGAGCCTCCTATGTATGCTTGGTTGTTACTTCTTTATCTTTCCTTGTGTTGGTACACTCCATTCTTAAGGATGATCTCACATGTGATGTGTGGATGTATGGTGTTGAGACCCTATCCAAGCTTATAGTTGAGCTATGCTCTTATGTTGGGGTCTGAGTGACCTATTCTCTTGGTATTGAGACCAATTGAGTTATTGGGTTATGCCTTATTGTTGTTTTAGTAATGAGGTTAATACTTTTTGAAAATATTTAATGAGACTACCTTGTCATCATTTGAGGATGGGGGTATTACTTTGAGACTACCTTGTCATCATTTGAGGATGGGAGTATAACAATAAGAGTATTTAGATATTTTCTAATTAACTCTAGTTGTTTAAGCTAAACTTTAGGCATCTAATAATTAATTCTTTTATTAATTATTTTGATGCAACCTAGGTTAGAAATTTTAAGGGTTTCAATCTCCTTTATAAGGATGATCTCTCATTATAAAAATTAATTTATAATTGAGAATTGAGATAAATTCACTTTTGATTATAGCAATCTACTTTTTTGCTCATCAAGAATGTCTCATCTATGGATCTAGCAATTCTTGCTTTGATAGCTTTTTGTTTCTCTCTTCTGTAATAGGTGTTTGCATGTAGGTGATTCTTGGGAATTGTGGGGTTGATCTTTCATCGACTTCAACATGGTATTAGAGCTCCATATCTTCATGCCCCTATTCTATTCTTGAGGGTTTTGGCATTAGTTTTCAGATCTAAGTTTTCAAAGAATTTTTTTTTATTGGATCTTGGGGTTCACTAATTTTTGAGGCACTTTGAGCAAAAAAGAACATCACAGTTGAGCTTAGAGCACTTGAAAACCCCTATTTACATATAAAATATGTCCAATTTAGATGTTGTTGAAACCTAAGGCAAATTTGTTTTGCATGTTGGGAATTTTCCCAGCATGCAAATTGAGGCAATAATTTGATAGTTGTCTATAAATCGTACCCCACTTTGCTGATCAGCTTGGTGCAAAAATATTTGGTGATCAGCTTGGTGCAAAAATATTTCTTGCTCCAAATTCTATGTACTATAATTTTTAGATTAGAGGGCTTTTTTTGTTCTCAAAGTCTATCAAGCTCGTGTGGGAGGGTTGGCCATTTTTTTATGTGCACTTGGCATTTGTTTAAATGCATTCTAATAGTTTTATGTGCCAATTCTTCATTCCCATGACATACCTCCCAAGCGGCTCCTCCATAGATCTCTACGCTCCATGTTAATGGACCCTTTTGACTTGATGCTTATGACACCATTTTCTAGTTGCAAATTTGTTTTTTACTAAAACATTATTGGTTTTTTGTTTAAAAAAAATGCATGGTGTGAAGGTACTACATTAGTAGACCTACGGGCCCATGAAAGTGCTTCATGAGAAATGACAATCAAAGCACTTAGCTTGGTATCTTTCCCTTTAGACTGATGTCGACATCCCATGCCTCGGTTCTGACATGCAATGTTTTGGGTGGATTTTTTTGATTTGGCCTAACCTCGCCTATGTTATTCACTTCTTGGCACCCATATTGGCAATGTAGATCTATCTTTACTCTACAACTCACCTTGGTTTTAACCGAAGTATTTTTTTTATTTTAGCAAATTTTGGGTGGAGGAGTTAGAGTTGGCAGTGTACCTGTGGTGTTCTTCATGCTATTCAATTGCCAGATGAGGCTTGCATATTTGGAGACCTTCAAGATCCTTGGCTTTACAAACATCAATTGGCATGAATGCAAGAAATTTTTTGAGAAGTGATTGAAGTTTTTTTGGAAGCATGTTGGGGATTACCACCAGCTCAATCACTGAACCCATAATCAATGCTTTAATTGCACTAATGACATCACATCTAGGCCTATGTGTATTCATCTAGGACTATATTGCAGTGATTGAGTGTGTAGGATTCAGAGCCGACAAGAAGGGAAAATAACAAATTGCATTGGGAGACATTTTGATTTGTTTATGTAAGCTCTATCTACCTTTGGTCCTATGCTTGGATTCCATGTTCCATGAAATGTGAGCTCTTTGTACATGTTAGATCTATGTCCCCCATGAAAGTCATGCCTTAAAATATGCACCTCAGAATGAATCTTCAATAGGCATGATTGTTTATAGCAGAGTTGAGTTGTGTTGCTCAAGCCCAAGTAGCCTGAGTTTGGCTTTTGTCCAATGTCAATTTGTGCAAATTGATTGCCTTTTTCATCAATGTTTGTGTGGTTTTATCTAGGAGAGATGCTTGTTCATGTAGGCCCTCATTAGTTGTTGCATCATCCTTTTTTGGCTATTTTTGTATCCCGTCTATCTCAATGTGGTTCTTTGAGAGCCTTGTCAGCAAGCATGTTTACATAAAGACTATGAGTTCTTTTTCCTTGGGTCTTCGACAAAATTTTTGGAGCATTTTTTTTTGGCAGGATCAACAACATGATTTTTTGGCCTTTTTTGGTGGAAATTTGGAGTTATTTTTAAAAGAATGATGATGCTTTTTTATCAAGTTTCAACAATCAATGCATGGCCTCTAACTCCATGCATATTCTCCACATCAATTCCTTTTTACCAATAAGTGTGATTTTTTATTTTCCCATAGTAGTTTTGAGTTTTATATTCCACATGGAAAAATTTGACACATGGCAATTTTTGGCCACCGATTTTAATCTGACACTGGCTCTTTTATTGGCAACAATGATTTTTTGTCATCCTCTCTTGTTTTTGATGGTTGGACTTTTTCTCTAGCAGGGGTCATTTATGGCATTTTTTTTTTGCCTTGACGGCTGTTTGACTGTCAAATTTGGGCTAGTCACTTGCTAATAGTAGCATTACATCATTATTTCTTATCACCTTCTCGGCCTTTGTTTGGACCTACCTTTTCATTTTTTCTCATATCTCGGGCATATGGACTCCATTTTTTGTAAATTACATATTGCTGGAAAGATGGTTCCAAGCCCGTCACAATGGTATAGGTTATTTTTAGTTTTGATGGTTTTCTGCTATTAAAGTCTAGAGTTCCTTTTTGCACTTTGGGAGACATATCTTGAGCATCCACACTGATTTGGGATTTATTTATATCGTTGGAAAGGTCTGAGGCCTTTTTGATGATGCTAGTTGTTTTTCTAGATTATGTTTTAGGGACATTCTATTTAGTATTCTACATTTTTGCATTCTGGTAGATAACTTGGTGTTTTTAGGTTCGGGGATCAATTTCTTTGCTTCAGATGATTTGTCATGACTTGTACTATCTATTGTATTAGTCTTATGTCTCTTCTAGTCTATTTAGAAATCATTTGTATGTGATGAGAGCCAATTATAATCTATTTAATTCCATATTTTAATCCATTTCATGTACTTTCCTACTCACTTTCTTATTCCATTTCCATTCCATCCCATCTCATTATTACCATTTTTATGCTGCATATGGTTTAATATAAATAAGTAGTATTTAATAATGTTTTGGGATTAAAATATGGAAAATTTATTATTAGTTTCTTTTTATTAATCCTTATTATTTCAGCATATTGGTTGTGGAACATATCTTCCTATCATCTATTTCACATGTTCTTCTTGTCACCCGCTATGCATCTTCCTATAGCTATTTTGCCAATACAAAGTTCCATCCACTTTGAAATTTATTGCCTATTATTTCTTATTGGCATAAAGATATATTTTCTATAGATATCATTCACTCTATAGGACCACATGGAGAGGACATTGAAGACTGGTGGAGAATGCATTTTCTAGCTGCCTATTGTTATTTCTATTATGAACTACAATACTTGCTGCATATTCTCTCCAAAGCTTGGAATGATATAAACCACTATGTAGGATATGCACATGATCTATATCATGCAAGTGTGTATGCTAATAAAACTTGTGCTACAGGTATCTAAGTTTTTATGCTGCTAAAGAGATGAAATAAAAGCATTTCCAAACCATTTTAAAATGCTAGCTCAAAATAATGGTTCAAGAAAAATACAATTTGCTTGAAACCTATGATGTAGCTAGAAAATAAACATTTCCCTCTCCACCACATATTTGACACATCAAGAGGACATCAAGTGGAGTAATATGTGAGAGGACAAAAATTAGCATCCAAACATAGAGCATTTTCTATTACTGTTAATAACGAAACTGAGAAATGAATAAGTTTCATAGTCTCACGTGGTCAGATTCTTCTAACTCATTTCAAAATCATATTGGATAAAGAAAACACTACTTTCTAGAATGATAACAAACCATTGACTATTCTTGGCACATATTTGATATCTGGTATTATTTGTATGGTGATTAAAACAAGATGGAGGACTTCATACATGGTAGTAACCAAAATTGTTATTTCCTATTCTTTACTAAAACTACCTATAACCTGTAAATAAGCTTGTATGTTTGGTATTGTTTGGCTTTCATTATCTCTATTCTATCCTAAGTTGTTATAAGTTGCATCTATATAAGCAGTAGGAGATAAAAGTAGGGATATATATATACGCAGTTCTGCAAAATGCACAACATTATACAAAGATTGTTATTATTCCAAATCATAAATTCTATATTCATGTGCATGGCTAAGAAGCTGTAAAATCAATTTATCTCTTCATCACCAAGAAGCTAATGAGGTGGGCCCACTCTGAAATCACCTAGTGATTCTTTATTTTATGGAGTGTGTTTAAGTTTTTTTTAATTTTTATTTTGATTAGTTTAGCATTGTACAATATGTATTTAATCATAATATATTAATCTATATATTCAATATTCATGCTTGATTGTGTAATCATATCTATTTAATTTAATTTAATTAACTAATGATTTTTGTTTTTGTGAGTTGTAGCCATTTTATCATAGATTATTTTTGTTGAGTCATTTCTATTCCTAAAGTTCCTATCACCAGGAAGTGATATAGTTCCTATCACTGGCATTTACTTGGTTTTTCATAGATTCAGTTTCATGTGTTATAGATGCATTCATAAACCCTCATCTCACAACTACTATCCCTTGATAGCATATTGCTCGGATGCCTTTCACAAGCTTATGCTCTTAGATTGACACATATAGACATGTTAAACTCTATAATAAATCATTAATTCTTTATTATTATTTTCCCTAGTGTTGGCCTATTAGTATGCATTCTTACAAATGCACTGAGATAAAGTGCCATACTACATCTATATTTTTGTTTCAATTTTTTCCCTTATTTTGCCTTCTGATTTGAGTAGTGTCATCTAAGGACACTAGTATAGATTATTGTATTTTTGGGATTTATTAGGTCTTCTGTCTTATTGTACATGCACTACTTTGATAAAGTTCCATGAGGGGGTTGATGTTTTGCCTTTGTTTTCCATCTTCCTTTGTCCATTGAGTGTCCCTTCCATGACATTAGCCTCATGTGGTGTCTAAGATTGATCACCTCAGTACACATATATGTACTCTTTTGTGCATCTTGATTATGGTTCCTTGACATGCAGTTCTTTTGGCCCACTTTTCTAGTTGCCTATCACCTCATCCTTGTATGCAATGATTTAGTGTTTCATGCCATCTATATCTTTGAGTTTAGTTGTTTGCCTTTGTGTGCCTCCTGATTCGATGTAGATTACAGTCTTCTCTACCTAGTTAGGTTCTATTTCAGAGGAGGTTCTTTAGATCAACAATTACTTTTTGATAGAGCTTTGCAACTTCTACATGCTTTAGTGGTGTTCTTCATGATTATCTTTTTTTCCTATCTTCTAGGACATTCCCTAGCTTGGAGGCTTCTTCAGTCCTTCACTAGTTCTTTTTAGCATTATTTCCATCTCATTTTGGAGTAGGGTTTTTCCCATGTGGTTTTCTCTATTTCTCCTCTTTTTAGAGATTTGGTTGTGCTTGGGTACATCATCAAACTTTGTTTTTGGGACCCAATTCTACTTTCAATAGTAGATTCTAGGTTTTTAGCTATTCCCTAAGTTTATCTTAAGGGGGGGTGTTAGAGTAATTAGATATTTCCTAATTAACTCTAGTTGCTTAAGCTAAACTTTAGGCATCTAATAATTAATTCTTTTATTAATTATTTTGATGCAACCTAGGTTATACCTTTTTAGGGTTTAGATATCCTTTATAAGGATGATCTCTCATTGAAAACATTAATTTGTAATTGAAATTGAGACTTATTCACTTTTGATAATAGCAATCTCTCTTTTTTCTCATCAAGAATGTCTCATCTATGGATCTGGCAATTTTATTCTCCATTATTTTTTGCTTCTCTCTTCTATGACATGTGTTTTCTTGTAGGTGATTCTTGGGAACTGTGGGGTTGATCTTTCATTAACTTCAATAATAATGAGTCCTTGCATTGCCAGCTATGGATGTTGTTATAGCTTAGTAGAGTTTTCTTGATGAGAAAAGGATTGCTCGAAGCCACTCGGGCCATCATGTACCATGCAATGACACTCCCACTCTTAAGTCTTTTCACCCAATCTTTGTTAGTAGTGAGGAGTGACCCTATTGTGCTATGAGTTTCCTTGGTATGCACTTTGGATGTTGGTTCTCATTTATAGTATTCCCCATGTTTTACTAGTATTTGCAATTATATGTATTGTATTGGGTCATGGTACTCTCCTGTGAGTTTATGTATTTTCTTGGCATGTTTACTTATTTCTTTCTTTTATCATTATACTAGATATTATTACTTAGTTGATGTTCCTTACCACTATTGTAGATTAGTGACATGATTGATAGATTAGCATGTTGGATTTTTTAGCTTTCATTGATGACATATATTTGACTAATGGTAAGTTGGAACTCATCAAGTAATGCCAACTATCTTGTTGGAATATTGTGGTTTCATGCTCGAGGGTATGGCTAGGGTCCTTAAGGTCTCATGATGCCATTATGGTTGGGAGGAAACATGCACAATTTTTATATTATGATTGTTTCTTTATTTGTGATTTACTTTATTGCAATGTTGTTGATGTATAAGTTTCTTTGAGGAAGTTTATTTTCTTGGATTAGAGTAGTCTGATGTTCATGTTAGCTATGTTGGTTCTCCTTCTTATTATTGTCATTCTTGAGTTATTATTGCTCGCTTTATGTGTATCTAGTACTCCCTAGTGTGGAGGTTTTAATTATTTAGTTATGCCTTGGTTCTATCTTAGTTTTAGATTTTACTTCTTTCATTTTAACCTTAGGTTTTTGTTTTGTCATCTCCACTTAGAGAATGTCATCTACACTTCCTTTGGTCTACTAATCTAAACACATTTCAACAGATTCTCTTCTGCATCTTGTCATCTACACAGATTGGCATCTATTTTTTGTCATCTTTACAAATTGATGTCTGCAGCTATAATTTTTTTCTTTGACCTCATTAGACTGTGTTATTTTTATGTTAACTAGTTTATTTGTCATTTACATTTTTTCATCTTGAAAGTTTGGCATCTCTGTAGTTTTGTTGTCTATGCTCATCCTTTGTCATCTTCATTTATTATATGATGGATGGTTTTTTAAGCTAATTGAGTTGGTCCCAAGGGTGTTTAGGTTGTCTCCTAGACCTATTTCAGGACCTTGTTGTGTATAAAATATATCATTTAAGTATAAGTTGTCATAATCTTCTTTCTTATACTTAAGATATATTTTATATATGTGATGATTTATTTGAAAGTAGTTCTAGCCCTCGAGGAGCTAAGATAAAGATTCTAAATTTTAAAAGTCTTCAAACTTAGTCAAATTTCATGATTTTTAGGTTTAAAATTGATGTTCAGTATGGCTCCTTTGTTTTCTTCAAGATCTTTTGAGGGTTCTTTCTATTTTTTTGATAATGCTATGGATAGTTGGAAATGAACTTATATGTTTAACCATGTTAGGGATATTTAATTGGGTTTAAAAAAAATATCTTGCTTGGGATGGATAGTAAGGTATCTCCCTCGTGTGAGTTGTAGATGTGTATTACCTATACTTTGGTATTATTCTTGGGGATGTATGATTCTCCATTCTGTGTACTTGGGTAGTGGCTTAAGAATTCTTGGAGTTGTTAGAAAGACTTTCAATTGTGTTTGAAAATTTTGTTATTCTATGTTGCTTGAGATTATTACCTTGTGTTGATTCTTATTTATTGCACTTGATTTACCTCCATTGTAGTAGGTAACTTATATTTAAAACAAAATAAAAATTTAGTACATGTATTATCCTTGTATTCCAATGATTTCCAAGTGGGCATGACAAAGAGTTTATGGAATATGATCAATTTGTTAAAACCATTCCTTTTAAGAAATTATTATGGAAAAAAAATGCACAAGAATGTCATTAATTGAAGGAGGAAAGAATGGGAGAAAGGCCCAGTGACAAGGAAGAGAAAATTATGAAAGAAATTGAAGATGAAATGATGGAGAAGTTTGATGCTATCATATCTAAAGAGGGAATAAATATAGTCCAAGAATTGGGGATGCCACCCCTACCAAATGTGGACATATCTGATGCTCTTATTTTTGACTTGATCATAGAAAGTTTGAAGAAACATCACCCTAGAGCTAGATCGTAAGAAAATCTAATAAATGAGACTTATTATAGCAAGGATTATGCCTCATTTATATTTTGGTCTTTTCTTCCACTAGCACCCAAGGATGAATTGGTGATAAAGACATTAGTATTAGGGGAAATGACATTTTATAGGGGGTTAGAGATGCTAAGTTTCTCTAAGGTTAGAGGTGGACTAAAATATCATGTTTCATATGTTGATGATGTTTCTTAAAAAGAAGAAAGAAAGTATGAAGAGCTAATTATGAAATATAGACACATTTTCCAAAAGTATGAGGAAAAGAGAAACCTTTTCATAACACTACAATCCAAGGTTGAATCATTGGAGAAAAAAGTAGCTAAACTTGAAGTTGCTAAGTCAGTTAGGATAGAGGTACCAAGTTCATTTGAGCAATTGAGTTTAGTGAGGGTAGAGAAAAGTGTACCTCCTATGCCATTGCAACAAGCTTCCATTGGAGAAGACAAAGATACATAAACACCAAAAAATGAAATATTTGAGTTGAAAAGGGTAGCTAAAAAGGACCATAAAGACATTGAATGTGATAAAAGAATTATTTTTCAAACTAATTTAATATTTTTACATGAGAAAATAAATTCAAGAATGTATAGGATTCATGAAGTGGTTTTTTTATGAAGATATGTTAGAAATGATTCAAGAATTTTATTCTAACTATGGTCCTCTCTCATTTGTTGAACCAATGACCAAAAATGTTCAAACTCTTTTCAATAATTTTTTGAGTGTATATGAAGCCTTGAAGGAGAATATGGGACAATCAAAGAAAGTAAAGGTTATATTTGTTGAGTCCATAGAGGGCCTATACCTATGAATCCAAGCAAGTGACATGATTCCTGAAGAAGAAGTTGGGAAAAACATACCAAGGAGTGAGGCAGGTCCTAAAGATGCCAAGGCATCTACAAGATCTAAGAGAGAGGGAGGCCTCATATATTAGAGAAAAAAATCTACAAGGGGTCCTTATGGACTAGTAATGTATCAAGATCAAGAGGCAGAGGATCCACCAAGAAGATCTCCTTCTCCTTCATTCCCACAACCACCTCCTATCCCTTCACATACAAGAAAACATCATGACTTTATCCTTGAGAAAGAAGACACACAAAAATGTGTGATAAGAGCCCCTAGAAGAGATAAAGGAGAACAAATTGAGGGGGAGGAATTTAATATGGGATTGGACCCTAAAGAGGAAGATGAAAAAGAAGATATCATCTTTGTGCTTGATGATTTGATGTTAAGAGGAATGACACTTGTGCCCATGACGCCTATGTCAAACATATATTCACAAGAGGTGAAAGGATTAATTCCTAGGGATGGGAGGGTAATGAATTCTAAGGATTTTATGGAAGATGATAAATTTGATAAAACCATGCATTTTAAGAAATTCACGTGGAAGAAGCATACACAAGAATGCCATAAATTGAATTAAGAAAGAAAAGAACAAAGGCATGGTGCTAGGGAAGATAAAATTATGAAAGAAATTGAAGATAAAATGATGGATAAGTTTGATTCCATCACCCCTAAAGAGGGAATTAAAATAGTCCAAAAATAAGGGATGCCACTCCTACCAAATATGTACATATCTGATGTTATTTTTTTTGACAAGGTCATACAAAGTTTGAAGACACATCACCTCAAAGATAAATCACTAGAAAAGATAATGAAGGGAACTTATTATATGAGAATTATTATTAGTTCTCTAAGGCTATAGGTTGACTACAACATCATTTTCCATGTGTTGGTGATGTTAACAAAGAAGTAGAAAGAAAGTATGAAGAGTTAACTATGAAATTTAGACACATTATCCAAAAGTATGAGGAAGAGAGAAACCTTTGCATAGCACTACAATTCAAGGTTAAAGAATTGGATAAAAAAGAAGTTGATCTTGAAGTTGCTAAGTTAGTTGGGAAAAAGATGGTAGGTTCATCCAAGTAGTTAAGTTTAGTGAAGGTGGAGAAAAACCTACATCCTATGACATTGCAAAAAGCTTCCATTGGAGAAGACAAAGATATGCAAACACTACAAATGAAAATCACTAAGTTGAAAAGGGAAATTGAAAATGAGCATAAAGACTTTGAATGTGATAAAGAGGCACTATTCAAACTACTTTAATATTTTTACATGATAAAATAAATTCAAGAATGTATAAGATTCATGAAGTATATTCTTTAATTCATTTAGCCATTAGTAAGTTTGAGAGTGACATGGATTTTGTAAAGCTAGTGTTTGAAAGGTGGGTCTAGAGAATAGATACAATGAAATGTCAGGTTTCTTAATACTATTCCCACTACTAAGATAGTTAAGTTACTAATACTATCTTGTTAGAGCATATTGAAACTAGAATGGTTTAATTAAGGGACAGTTATGATAGATATGGTTACACTTTAATGCCTCCTATTTTAGAAAAAGACAAAAAGTGAAACCATTTGTAGAATGACCAATTGAGGCTTTTGATAAAGTATATGAGCCAGTAGGTGAGGTTAGTAAAGATATGAATATGAAAATTTTAGAGATCAATATTGGAAAGTTAATTAAGTCTTAGCTCTTTTATTAAAATTTTGAAAAGGTTTTATACAATGTACTAAAAAATATAGCCCTTATAAGAAGGCAATAGATTAGATTCTGGTCCACAAGTGGTCTAGTAATGATGAGTTTGAGATATGGGTGCAAAGATATATAGAGATTGATGATTCATCTACTGAAGGCCCACCAAAACACAACCAACATAATTATATTTTTTTGAAAGCAACCTACAGTTAAAAGAAAAGGAAAAGAAGTCATGGCTACTAGAATTGTCAAAATTAACCTTTTAAAAAGGCCTAACCATACTGGTTCCTTTTTCTTCTAAGGTGTCATTTTCCTATTCAATTTTCTTTTTTGTGTCAAATTATAAATGAAATGTGTCATTCTCTTATGTTCGAAGCTTTTTTCAATCCTTCTCTATAATTTTTTTTCCAAGATTAGGATGAAGGGTTTGAATTTAATATTTGTGAATGAATCAAATATTTTGGTTGGTCCATATGTTGTGTAATAGTTGATGTCATGTTTGTAATGATAGAATAATCAAAAGTGAAATACTCTCTCAGTCTATTGATACTGTTATGAGTTTTTGATCACATATTCTGATGTATTTCATTCAAGGGATATAATACAAGAATTATTTCACAAAATCTCATTAACATGAATTTTGTTCCCCCATTTGACATTTTCCAACTTTCTGTGTTTTATGAATAAAGGACATGAATCATTATTAAATTTATTTTAAATTGTATATCTTGTTTTATTTTTTTGGTGATATGACAGATCAAGTAAATTCTTAGTAAAATTTGATGGAGTTGAAGAATTTCAAGAGAAAATTTTATTTAGGAGAAAATTCATGGTGGTTTATTAATATTTATTTGCCAAGTAAATGTATGAATAGATCATTGAATTGTGGTATATGATCATGTTTGGAACATTCCAATGGATAGGGCACTAGTCATAGTGTTAGTTGTCAAAGGAATATCCATTTATCTCACAATTTTAAATCAATTTTATCTCATTTATATTTATATATATAAAGAATCAACCCTCACTTTTCTTATAGAGAGATAAACTAATATAATTAGTTATTAGATTTTGGGTTTGTCTTGCATAAGTGTAGAAGACTTAAGGGTTGTCATCCACTTAATTAAGGATTAGAATGAAGGGATATAATAGAAAATATGAGTCTAATCCTAGGCATACCCATCTTAATTTAGTAGAGTTTAGAGTGTAGAAAGCCTAGTCACTTTGATAGTTGGTCCTTGTTCATGATGGTATGTGCGCATTATGGGATTTAGCTATTTCCTAGGTATATCCTACATCTTATATATAAGTTAAAATTGTATCCAATTAGGAGCCAATAGGTTTTAAGAAAGGAAATGTAGACAATAAAATATGTCTAAGAACTAATTCTAATGGCTTGTTAATAATTGAGATATTTATTGATGAAATTAATTTGGTGGAAATGACCAGGCAAATAAAAAGCTTTCTAACAAAATGATGAATGAATTTGAGATGTGCATGATTGGTGAGATAAAGTATTTTATGGGATTACAAATAAAACAAACTAAAGATGGCATTTTTATATCTCAAACTTAGTATCTTAAAGAGATATTAGTAAGATTTGGTATGGAGAATTATAAACTGGTCATAACACTTATGGTGACTAGATGCAAATTTTCTAATAGAGATGAATCACCTATTTCTATGTAAATGAGGTACAAATATATGATTGGTGGCTTACAATACTTAACTCATACAAGACTAGATATAGAAAATGTAGTTGGAATTATGGAAAGATTTCAAGAATATCCTAAAGAAACACATTTTGCATTAGTAAAGAGAATTTTTTGATATTTGAAAGGAACAATAAATTTTGGATTATGGTATGACAAATATTATTATTTTACACTGTATTCATATATTGATGCTGCTTGGGAAAGAAATATTGATGACAAAAAGAGTACAAGTGGAGGATAAATATTTCTAGGTGGAAGATTGTTATGTTGGTTGAGTAAGAAACAAGATTGTATCTCACAATCTAGAACAAAGGCATAATATGTTGCAACAACTAATAATTATAAATAGATTATGTGATGAAGAAAATTTTGAAGGATATTGGTAATTTATTTTTAGAACCTACTATTATGCATTGTGATAACAACCTACTATTATGCATCGTGATAACACAAATACAATGATTAAGTGAAAAAATCTTGTTTTACATTCGAAGACTAAACACATTCCAATTAAGTATCATTTTTAGAGAAAAAAGGTTGCAAAGAAAGACATCAAATTGGAGTATGTGAGTATAAAGGAAAAAATATCAGATATATTCACAAAATCATTTTCTAAGGACACCTTTGAGTATCTCAGAGGTATACTTGGGGTGATGTCCCCAGTTGGTATAGAGTAATTGATACACTATTGCATTAGTCTAGTATAATCATAGTATTATTCATTCATCTAGATATGATGATTGGTACTACTCCTTAGAGGGAGTGGTTGTAGTGAGTAGAGCTAATTCTAAAGCTCTTATGATATTTTTTGTCATAAAAATGTTTGCTAGAACTTGACACATTTTTGGTTGTAGATTGGCTTGATCTAATGTAGGTACTTTGATGAGGATGTTCCTCAAAGGGGGATAATTTCAAATTAAGAGCTGATATTTTGCATATTGGCACCTTTGTCATTGATGTCAAAGGCAGGCCAAATCAATGAAAAACCAAAAGACTAAAGTTAAAGGGGGAATAGTAGAAGCTATAAATGTTGTGCATGTTGAGGATATTTAGAAAATTATGTTTATATTAATAGTTTTTTGTCATATGTTTTCATTAGGGCCAAAGAAGGAGATTATTGGGAATAGAGGTTTGGTTGGCACTTGGATATGTTGTCCATAAGTTTTTCATTGTTGATAACATATATTTATGTGATCATGAAAGACAAAGATTTTATATTTCATAGGAAGATTATTGACACAATGAAGTTGGCATATAATAGATTAAATTATGAGAGATTGGAATTATGTTTGTGGATGAGTATAGATATCATATCTATTTTTGTTGGAGTTTAAATGAAGTTTTGTTTGAGTTACAGTTCATTTGGTGAAGACTGGTAGTAGATCAATGTACACAAAATATTGTCAAAGACAGTTGGTACTAGAGAAAATTGGATATATCTTATCAAAGAGGTTGAAATTATGTTAGAAAGCTTGGATCATGGTAGAAGACATGCTCATGATGCTATGTTTGTGATAGAAAGGTTCAAAGATCACTTTAGAAAGCTCATTGAAGTGAAACATGTGATATGTTTCATTGGAAGTTGACTAGGTTAAGGAAACATGTTGACCTTCATGTAAAAATGTATAGTTGTGTTGTAACATGTGAGAACCTTAATCTAAATGTTTCAGTGATTCTTAAGAAGGCATGTATTCCTTAGTTTATTCTTATGTAAATAAATGTACATTGCGAAAACTTTACATGATGACCTAATTAATTATTTGGAAAGGGTATAAAGGAAAGTTACATCCTTAGTTGGAAATCACCATGTATCATTTATGTAACATATGCAGTTAGTTGATGCAATTTACAATGCTAGATGATTAGAGTGGATCAAAGATAGGTTTGATTGATGGTATTGGGATTCAAAGGAACTATTTTGGATTGTAAGTTGTAAATCACCCAATTTACTATTTTAGATATGTTATCTTGAAGATTTGATCTTCATAGTTGGTGGAACAATTTAGATAGTGGGTCTATTTGTTTCTCTATTAACCATTAATAGAGTTATAACCTTCTTACAAGGATTCAAGGTCTCCTAATAGGGATTTATCCTCAAACAGGCACTATTGTATAAATACATTGTAAATGGATTCTAATAGGGTCACATTATTTTTCCAAGGAGCTTATATATTACTAAACTATCTTGTAGGTGCCATCCCCACCAAATTTTTCCCTATGATCAAAGGTTTCCCTAGTAAAAAAATATTATGTTGTGGTATATAGTTTTATCTTATTGTGCATCAATTTTTAATTTTTGGTGTTGGAATTAATAAGTTTGGATTTAATTTTAATTTCTCACAAGTGATTCAAACCCTCCCCCCCACCGCCACCCCACCCCCTCAATTATGTATGGAATTTACTTCTTAACAATCTCTTTATGTGTTTTTGGAATCCATTTGTCTTTCTAATTTATGTAATTGGCCTAGGAAAATGCATTCATTTTTTGGTATTTTGATATTAATGTGTTAGAATAGCTTATCTTTTCATATTTCAAGGTTTTCTATTCTTAGTTTTTCACCATTTTATTTGTGCCTAAACCAATTTGTAATATTTCTACATAATAAGTCTTGACTAGTATTCATATGTTTATTGTTGGGGTTTATCTAACTATCTTCTTTAGTTTTTCTTTGTCTCCTTTAAGTACTTTCATGTGAAAAGTGCACAAAAACACAATTACCTCTATCAAATGAGGGAGTTTCCCCTCTCAAACTAAAAAGGAAGATTGTGATTTGTTCATGATTAAATTTTAAACTCTCCAACTATTGGTGTGGCTGTCACTACTCCTTGGTCAAAAAGGGTCAATTTTATAGACAATATTAGAGTGAAAAATGTGTTTGCCAATTTTTTTTTGGTGACTCTACTAAGGATATAAAAAATATAGTGCATTATATTCCTCATATTTTCAAAAGTACATTTTCTACAATCAAAGGTTTGTGACTTTATGTGAAAGGCCGAGATTCATAATAATGGTTTGTATGAAGGAAAATTAGAAAGTGATAGTGATAAAAAAGTGATGAGGAATATTTTCCATATCAAAAGAATAAAGTTCTTGATGAAACCATACATGTTGAATTCCTAAAGAGTTTCTATTATGGATGGAGGCTAATTCTTGGAAAGGTTCTTCCCTATTTTCTTTAATTTTTGCAAAAGATCAAGGATGAAAATGGAAAAGATTGAGTTTCTTTGTCATGATCAAGAATCCTTATTAGAAAGTGGTTCATCATAGAAATTTATAAATAATATCTTGTTAAAGTGTCTTTCATCTAAATCAACAATCAGTAATGATTATGAGGAAAGAAGCCAATTCCTTATACTATGTTCTCAAAAAAATTAGACTCTCGATGATTCCAAAGAAGTTGAGTTCTTAAAAAGATTCTATGAAAATAGGAAATTTGATCCTAACAAGGTTCATCCTTCATCACTTCAAATTTTGCAAGAGATTGAAGATAAAGATAAGGGAATAAATCATTTCTTTTATTGCAACCATAATTTTTATCAATGAAAAATTACATGTGCAAAGATAAAGAAGATTCATAAGTAACAACAAAAGGGAATACAAATGCCTCTCCTGCACCTCTTTCTCAACAAAATCAGATTCTCAATGATTTTGAACATGTTAGCTTCTTAAAGAATTTATTTGGTGGCTGAAAATTGGATCTAGAAAAAGATTCATTCTGCTCTCCTTCAAAATTTGAGAAATATTGAAGTAAGAGATGGAGGAAAGAACTAATTCTTTTCAAAAGGCCATTTGATTAAATCAACAATCAATGAAAATGATGATATTCCTTCTACTTCATCTTCTTAAGAAAATCAAGATCTAGATGATCTTGAGAAAGCTATATTTTTGAAAAGATTCTACAGTAATAGGAGTCTTGATCCTACAAAAGTATACCCATGCTTGCTTCAAAAATTGTAGAAGATTGAACAAAAAGATAAGAATGAGTATCATTTTCTTGCTGATGGAAACTCTTGTGAGCACATTGTTCTAAGAGATTCATCAAAATGCACATATATCAAAGAAGATGGATTCATATCTTCTCATAAGAATGTATGGAAAGAAAAAGATCAAGACAGAGTAAGCGAGATAGAAATAGAAATTGGTATTGCACCTTGTCACAAGCATTACAAAGATCTCTAGAAAGAAAAATGAATCATCTATCAATCTCAAAAAAAGGATCTTGGAAAAGAGACATCGAATGTTTACAATATAAAAGTGCAGCCCAAGCATGAAAATGATGAAAATATTCATCAAATTGATTCTCATGTAATTTTTATTTGAATTTGGTATCTTGATTCTCCTGATGATGATTTTATTTATGGTGAATATCTTCTTATTCAACTTGCACTAGTCACTAAAAAGATTATTTGATAGTGATGCCAAAGATTAAGTGGCTATTAGGCAAGAATTTTTCACTATGGCCCATGGTGATGGAGATGCAACCACATTGGAAACTATGAAAATTTATTTAGCTCCTTTAAAAAGTGGAACCCTTACTTTTGGAAATACTAGTGAAACTCTTGGCAGAACCCTAAATTTTTGAAGAATTTAGAGTTCCTAATATAAAACCAAAGGGAGACATTTTTGAATAGATTTCTAGGTATGTAAATATTTGTGAATGTAGAATCAACCTATGTGTGTACACTTGGAACCCTAATTTCTTTATATTTGAATATATCATATTCCACTATAATTTTTATACATTTCCTTTTTATTAATTAATTGATTTTATCTGAAATAAATCAATACAATATTGTCTTCTCAAACTCAAGTTAGAGCTCTATTATAATGATTAATAATATATTTTCCTAATTGGTCCCACAAATCTTAAATACTCTTTAAATTCAAATTAATTGAATTGAATCTAATAAGATCTTTTTATATATTTTTTACTTGCTAGAGTTCTTTGGTGACCACCATATGTTGGAGCTTTCACATTTAAAAGAGTTTGGATAGTGTGCAGGATTAATTATAAATCACCGCATGGCAAAAGAAAAATTCATTGGATTCAAAGTGTTGAAACTTTATCACAAATAGAATGCCCAAGGTCATCCTCTTAGGATTTGTGTTAGCATACTGAAATGATCACATAATCATAGCTATGGAGAGTGGAAGGGTGCATTCACAAGAGGAATATGACAATCCAAAATGCCATTGTGAAACTAAATGGTGATTTTAATATCATTCATGAGCAAGAAATATATCTACTGTTTATTGCATTCTTGCAAAGGGTTATTTTATAAAAATCAAATTTCCACAATCTCGTAATCATCCTAGATTGGATTTATGAGAAGGATAATGAAGGAATGGGTGTCATTGAGCAAGTTTAATTTAATGATATGGGAATCTAATACATATGATGAGATCATGAAATAGATCAATTAAGAAATGTGCAATGTAGAGAAAATTCAAAAAGATCTCTATTGAGAGTTTAAGTCCCTACCTTGTGTAGGAGGGGAAGAGAAGTTTGAAGAGAAGTATTGAAAGACATATATCATTTCCCAAAACATTGGAAGATGATATGCACACAATTCTTATAAAGAGACCAAGAATTTATGAAAATATTTGTCCAGATTGTAATAGATGTATAATTATAAAATTAAATAAATATATAATAATAAATAGTATACAAAGCACTATCAATGATTGTATACCTAAAGAAAAAACTTGTGTTAATTGAGAAAGTCAGGTCTTGAAGAAAGAACTTGAGTGAATTAATGGGTAGCTTAAAATAAGGGAAATTAATTCTGTATACATTAGAGAAAACATAATAATCAGTTTACATGTCAATAACTAAAACCAATTCTATCTCTAATATTCCATTTTATTTATTCTACTACATGCTAATAGAAAAAGTGCAACAGACTCTTATTCTACTCAATAACATGTGTAGCTGATAAAATAGTGCTACTAATGAATATATATATATATATATATATATATATATATAAAGATTTTCCCCAACATACTAACAAAATGAATTTCAATCGCCTCACTTTGTGTTAGAAAAATAAGGAGGTTGTGAGATTATTGGTTTTATTGTATCAATTGATAGGTTAGAATCTACTCATATCATGTTGAAGTAAGCCAAAATAAAAGATAAAAAATCTTAAGCTCTCTTGTAATGTTGATCTGCCTATCACTTTTTTGCACACATTTTTCTTTCCTTTGGATGAATTTAACTTCTTGAGAAATGAAAAGAAAAAACAATTTAGCCTTGAAACATATATTTTTATTGTTATGACTGATTATTTTAATTATGACAAATGACAATCAGATTAATATTGTGACAAACCATACAATGATTATTTTTATGTATCTTCTTTCACTAGTAATTTTACCATGAGCATGGCATGTGTAGATGATGGGTTGTTGATGGTCTAATTTATGTGTAATATATTGGTTTACCAAACTTTTATTCTACCCAACATTATATCATACTGTATCAATCTATAATCCTTATCATTTTTTCCAAACTCTATTGTCATTCAAAGAACATTTCTAAAACTAGTTGTAATACCATGGCTTGCTAGGGATCCCATTCTTGGACATGGGAGGTAAGCCTTGGATGCTAACACACATCTAGGCTTGTTGTGAATCATATTTATATTTTTGGACCCTCTAAGGAAGCCCTAGATGCTTAACAAGCATTTTGAGTTTGGCTATGGGCATTCCCAGTGTTTGGTTATTGGAAATTTGGGTTGCGTTCCCAACCCTATTATATTGATGGTCTATTCCAATCCAATCAGACATCCCAATAGAAAATATTCATTAAAATTTTGTGCATGTAGTTCATCCCCATATATCTTGGTAATCTCAAAGAAGACAAAATTAATAGAGATTTGCATGACCTAAGGCAAGATTTCAACCTAAATATTGGAATTAAAAAGAATGACCCTTTGAAAAGAGAAAAATCATTTAACAAATCTGTTAAATAATATCCTAACAATAAAAGGTTATTGGATAATCAAAATGAATAAGAACTTATAGTATCTTTGTAAATCTAAAGTTAATTCATGAGTGAGACCTTAAGTTGAACCACTTGTAGCTCACATTTTATAGAACAAGAACAAAATTCTCGATATTTTAAAAACCTAATTGGTCCTATAATATTAGTAAAATCGTTAACCTTTTAAAGATACATGAATAACTTATATTTATTGCTTATTATATATGAACATGAAAATTCACACACATGCTTGTATACAAGATTCCACATATAAGCACACCATATAATACAATCACTTTGATTATGACAAGGTTTCATAAATTTCTCTTGAAAAATAGGAATTTGGTCATAGAGCTTGGAAGTTTCTTATCCCAAAGATTTTGTAGCCTGGATTCAAATTTTTTGAGCTAAAGCCATACATGACTTAAACAAAGATATACATTTACAAATAAGACTCTAAATAGTAAAAGTATAAAATAAGTGTTCTTTATTTTCATTACATTGTTACACATGAAGTTTCTTATCACCGATCATGCTTAATTATTCTGATGTTTACATGAATATTTCCAAAAATACACTTGAAAAATGCTTTTAACTTTTAAATTATTTGAATTCAATTCATTGTACAATTTCTTCATCTCTGATGCATCATCCATCTAAATACTAGAGCATGGAACATAGATGGGGCATACAAGAATAATATTTTACTCTCTAATTTTACCATTGACTATTTCTATTAAAAAAAAAAGTCATTCCTTTTCTTTTATATTTTCTTTCTACAACCAAAATGACTTGCTTTCAGTGTGGGGCTTGCCTTTACAGATTTGTATCTAAGAGGAACTACAACTAATAACATAACAATTATATTTTTAGAGTTATTAGAGAAAGCACAACTTCTCACAAAATACAAATTGCAATTTTCTTAATTGAAAATGAGTAAAAATTTGGAACTACCAAATAAACATAAAATTATATCTCTCCATGATAAAAATGGACTTACATTAAGAGCATGTAGTCGAATCCTATAATTTGGTTTTTAGCATAAGGAAAATGGTAACATGAATAACAGACTACCCCAAGAGTAGCTGAAGTAGAATAATCTAGTAGTAATAACATAATTAAAATACCCAGGCCTTGATATGTAGCTTGGATGCATGCATAAAATATGTGGGGGGAGGTGAATACCACATGCCTTGGCCCGCTATACACCAATTAGATGCCCTACAATGCGCCACACTCCTATCAAATTTTCCCAAATTTTTGAAACACAAAATTGGTTAGACTACCAGGAAAAAGAGGCATTTCCAATCAAACAATATTTTATAAAATTATAAAATTTCATTTAATGAATCAATTTACAACAACCATAGCTAAAACAAGAGTTTTTTCAAATTGTACAATTTTTTATAATGTCCCTTTTTGGGGACATTAGAAATATTAAAGGGGACATCATTATAATATTAAAATTGACTATGAGAGCTAAGAATTTATTTATTAAAGGTCAAATTAATATTCCAAGTTGGCAAAAGATGACAAGGAAAGATAAGATGAAAGGCCAGAATAGGAAGTTGAAGGGTCACAACTGCAAGAATAAAAGGAGAAGAGACCCTTTCTTTTGGGTATGCTTGATTTACTATTCAGATTTCCAGTTCTCTCTTATGAGAATTTTTAGAAAGCTTCAGCTTTCAGCCAGTGTGAGGATGTAGCCCCTTGTGCGGGCAGGTAGTGGACGAAAACCCATTGTTAGAGGAGATATCATTTCAGGCGTCTTAGTTGTGCTTATAGGTTCTCCTCTTTTGTTTTCCAATCTGAATGTGGAACTATGTTTAAGATTGAATTTATAGTTGCTGGTTATTGTATTGCTGTTGTATAATACAATAATGTCTTATGAATTATCTAGAAGAAGTTGGTTATTGTATTGTTGTTATTTAATGCAATAACATACTTCAAAATAATGGAAAGGTTACTAGTTTAGTACTTGGTTTGTAACGTATGTTCCTACTTTGAATCCTTAATATCATTTTGAAAATCAGCTCCAATTAAGGAGTTAGACAAATTCTGTTTGGGTGGTCATTATGAGATTCACATTTACTAGTTTTAGATTACGGTAAAAGCAGGTTTTGAAGGGACCCCGAAACCCTTTAACAAAAAACAGAAAGATAAAGCAAGACAACCCAACCAGGAAAAACCTTGCAACAAACTGAAAAACAGTATCAAAATCAGGTTTTACAGGGACCTGAAACCACTAGAAAAGTCCAAAAACAAACTAACCCAGGTTTTACAGGGACCTGGAACCAAAAACTGTATAAACTATAAAAAAACCAGAAACCAAGACCAGAGTCCCCAACCAGCGACCAAAAATAGATAGGCGCCAAACCAGAGAACACCCCCCCCCCCCCCCCCCCCCCCCCCCCCCCCCCCTAGTGCCACTATTGCAGCTCCAGGATCAAATTAGTTGCTTCCTTACCAATTGCAACAGTCTCTTGAATGGAAGCAACATCCATAGTAGCAGCAGCTTTCATAGCACTCTTCCTCGAGCTCTGCCTCTTCCTCGAGCTCTGCCTCATTCACATTTACTAGTTATTTATAAGCATCTGGGTATATTTATGATTTTGAGTGTTAACAAGGAGGGAAAAGGATGGTTCAGGATAGTAAAATACTGGTCATTTTAATATCGTGCTGGTACATTTTATAGCCTTGTTGGTATGGGTCATTACAATGGTACCAGAGCTAGTTTTCCTACTAGCATGTGAAGCTTGTTCGAGGTGGAAAGGTTCTGATTGTAGAGGTAAAAAAATCTTAGTTGGAAGTATTTGTTTAGCATCAGGAACAATAGCTAGTCTTGTTACAGAATACAACTGAGTTTTTGGTATTCACCTGATGTCATCCTATGTTCAACAAATGAATGAGGAAAGGATCATTGCAGTGAACAATTTCATCTTTATAGTTTAAGGAGATCATAGATTTTAATGAGTTTGGAGTAATCAAGTTTAATGTTTCAATGCGTGGTGGCGTAGAATTGGAGGGATAAGCATAAAAAGAGTTTCATTGAGCCATTGGAAATAACAAAGATTAAATCTTTAACATTACTAGAATCTGATCCACCTAATACGATAATCACTAGGAGAAACAAGTTACACAAGAAATTTATCTCCCTTAGACATCAGGAGGAAGTGTGGACCTTAGACACTAGTCTCATTTCATCAGAGCTCTGTTAGGCTGAAACAGATTGTCATTTTAACCTGCAAGATTTTGTTGAACAAAACATTAGCCAAGAGTGAAGTCAGGCACATATTGAAGCTTTATGTTGAAAGTGGGGCCTGATATAAATTTTGAGCGGCTTGATATAATATCTTGACATTATATGGTGAAAGATTTAATTTTCCCTATCGCCATTATTTTAAGTTCGAAAATATACTTTTTGTGCTGTGAATATATAAACACAGCTCTGGCAGAAAAGGCAAAGATGAAGATCTAATTTCAAATTGACTTAGCCCAAGAAGGTTCCTTTCTATTGCTTCGGGAGCTTCATGAAATATTTGGGTCTTGGCTCCTTTCGTGTGAGAAATATTAAAAAAAAATAAAAACTCACAACCCTAAACCTAAAAAATATGCTCGGCACAAATTATTACTGAGTGGTAGTTTTGCTCAGTAAACATTAAGAAATTGAGTGGTAGGAGAGTTTATCGAGTTAGCTCGATAAATGAAGAGCAACTCAATAGATGAAGAAACAACTCGGTAAACACTATTACCGAGTGACAATTTTGCTTGCTCAGTAACCAAAAGAATCGAATGATAGAAGACCTTACCAAGAGAACTCGGTAACCAAAGAACAACAACTCGGTAGCCAAAAGATATTGAGTGAGCTCAGTAACCACTGCAGGGTGGAGCTTAGTAGAAGGAAGCACCGAGTGAACTCGGTGACCACTGCAAAAAATAAAGACTTTAACAAGACTTCACTGAGTGATGATTTATAATGTGAACAACTTCCACCATTAAAATTAGAGAGCCAGTATTTGAAGCTTCCAAATAAAAAATTTCAAATGCAATGAATAGAGGAAGACAAATGGATTCAAGTATGCCTACTTGCTTTCTATTCAGCTTGGATTCAAACTATTACAAAATTTGGGAGCATTCAGCTTCAACCAGAAAACCTTAAAAATAACCCTAAACTTTAAACTGATAAAACTTCAAACTCTAAACTTCAAACTTGCAGCACTAATGGCTGCATACAATAACACTTGGAGCAATCACTACTTCAATAGGATGAATGAAACAATAAAACATTCAACTTACAGAATGATCAAAGAAGAAACATGTGCAACTGGAGGCACGAAATGAACTTCCTTTTCTCTGCACTGTGACGTCTAGATCTGCTGATCACTTCTCTCTTCTTCCTTCTCTGCAACTTCTGATCTACTCTTCTTCTCACTGTCTATTGTCTCGAATGAATCTAATCATTCCTTTTGTTATACTTGCAAAAAGTTTTCCCCCTTAATTTTGAATTTGAAAACTCACCTACTTGTGATAAATGTTTATGATTGTTCTGCAATCCGTTAGGGGTGGTAGGTGGGTGTTTGGCTCCAGGGAGAAATGACCAACTGCAATTAATATTCTAACACTCCCCTTTATCCTGAGCTAAACAAACAAGGATCACTACTAATCCAAATCAACTACACTAAGACTCTCTCTTAGGTGTACAAAAGTTCCAATGCCTAATGGCTTGGTAATAATGTCTGCTAGCTACTGCTCAAACTTGCAATATTCAATTTTGATATCCCCATTCTCCACCAACTCTCTGATGAAGTGATATTTGATCTCTATATGCTTGCTTCTCCCATGGAAGACTGGATTCTTGGATAATGCAATTTATGAGATGTTTTCACAATAAATTTTGGTTCCATCTCCTTGCCTTTCATTCAAATCTGTCAAGATCCTCCTTAGCCAAATAGCCTGACATGCTGCTACATTTGCTGCTATATATTCAGCCTCTGCTATAGATTGAGCAACAATAGGTTGCTTCTTGGATGCCCATGAAATTGCACTCAATCCCATATGAAACATCTATCTGGAAGTGCTCTTCCTATTATCTATACTTCCAGCCCAATCACTATCCATGTAACCAACCAACTTGAATTCATCATTTGTAGTATACAATATCCCAAATCCCTTGGTACCTTTCACATACCTTAGGATCCTTTTTCTCGCTTGCCAATGGGAATCCTTTGGTGTTTCCATAAATCTAGAAATCAGACTTGCTACATGCATTAGGTCTAGCCGAGTTGCAGTCAAGTACATTAAACTTCCAACCATACTCTTATATAGTGTTGGATCCACTCTCTTGCTAGAGTCTTCCTTGCTCAACTTCAGACCTACTGCTATTGGTGTGGGGGCTGCCTTACTGTTCTGCATTTTAAATCTCTCCAAGATTTTCCCTACATACTTTTCTTGAGAGATGAAGATGCCATCATGCATTTGTTTTACTTTTACGCCTAGAAAATATTTCAAGAGACCTAGGTCTATCATTTCAAATTCACTATTCATGGCCTCTTTGAACTCACCAATTAGAGCCTTGTCATTTCCAGTAAAAATCAAATCATCTACATACAAGACAACAATCAAAACATTTCCATTTGCTGCCTTGATGTAGAGAGTAGGCTCACCATTGTTTTTGCTAAAGCCATTGCTCATCAAATATGAGTCAATCCTACTATACCATGCACGTGGAGCTTGCTTGAGCCCATAAAGAGCTCTCTTCAATCTATATACTTTGTTCTCTTCACCTACAACTTCATAACCAGGTGGTTGCTCCACATATACTTCTTCTTTCAATACACCATTTAAGAAGGCAGACTTCACATCCATTTGGTATACCTTGCATTTGTGCTGTGCTGCAATTGCTATGACAGCACGCACGGTTTCCATTCTTGCAACTGGGGCATAGGTCTCATCATAATCTTTTCCATACTGCTGTTTGTAGCCCTTGACTACCAGCCTTGCCTTATGCTTGTCAATCTTGCCTTCAACATTGTATTTGGTCTTATAGACCCATTTCCCTCCAATCACTTGCTTCTTGGGAGGCAAATCAGTTAGCTCCCATGTCTCATTTCTTTCTATAGCATCTATTCCCTCATCCATGGCCTTACACCATTTCTTCTCCTTAATAGCTTCTTCAAAATATATTGGATCACTATGAGAAAATAATGCAAAATTAACACTCTCATCATAATCTTCATACCTTTCATTTTGGTATATCTCCCTAAGAATCTTGGTCTTTCTTGGTAACAGGGAGGAGAGTGTGGGATCAGAATCTTTGCTGCTGCTGCTTGGCATTGACACTCGATCATGCCTAGAGGAGCTCGGTAATGACTGAGGCTACTTGCCTTTTTTTCTATTTGCTCCTTCTTCTTGCTATTCATCAGCATCCTTTTCACTTATAATTGACACTTTACTTGAACTGCTCGGTGGCTCATCAATTGAACCATACCAAGACTGATTTTCAAAAAATTTCACATCTCTTGAAAACATCATCTTGTTGTTCAATGGGTCATACAATTTGTATGCCTTTGATTTTGGGCTGTACCCTGTGAAAATGCATTTCACACCTTTGTCATCAAATTTTTGCTTTTTCTCTTTAGGCACACGTGCATATGCAACACATCCAAACACCCTTAGGTGTTCAACTGTCCATCTTCCTCATGACCATGCTTCCATTGGAATTTTGTCACAGACTGCCTTTGTAGGACACCTATTAATTAGGTAAACTACTGTTGTCGTAGCCTCTCCCCAAAATTCAGTTGGGAGACCTTTCTCTTTCATCATGCTCTTTGGCATTTCAACAATGGTCCTGTTCTTTCTTTCAGCCACTCCATTTTGCTGTGGTGTATAGCTGGCTGTGAGCTCTTTCTTTATGCCATGTTTCCTACAAAAATTTACAAAATAATTAGAGGTATACTCCCCTCCTCTATCTGATCTAAGGACCTTGATATAGTGTCCACATTGTCTTTCAGCCTGGGCTTTAAATTCTACAAATTTGTCAAATGCTTCAAATTTGTTCTTTAAGAAATACACCCATGTCCTACGACTAAAATCATCAATGAATGTCATGAAATAAGTACTCCCCCCAATGGAAGTAACTTGCATAAGACCAACTAGGTCAGTATGCACTAACTCTAATGGATATCTAGCCCTCCTAGAATTTCCAGAATTAAAAGGAAGCCTATGTTGCTTACCCAAAATACAAGCCTCACACTTGTCACATGAATTTTCTATTCATGGCAAACTTTCTACCATTCTTTTATTTGACAATAAATTTAAATCAGCATAGCCAAGATGACAATACCTAAGGTGCCATAGCCATGAGGGATCTTCAATCACACTCCTTAGAGCTGATTGTGTGGAAGGTGTAGCACTAACTTGAGATGAGAAACATGTCTCTATCCTCAAGGGAAACATTTTGTTCTTTGTCATTTGAACTGTTACAAGTAAGTTCTTGCTCCCATCCTTTTCTTGAATAACACACATGTCATTCTCCATTTGCACTTTGCATCCATTTTGAATGAGTTGACCAATGCTCATCAAATTGTGCTTCATACTAGGGGTGAAATACACATTTTGTATTTCTTTTTTCTCACCTTTCTTGGTGCAGACCATAATAGATCCTTTGCTCCCAACTGGTAGGGTTTCATTGTTACCCATCTTAATTTTTGATTTGAAACTCTTGTCAATGAATGAAAACAAGGTTTCATTACCACTCATGTGGTTGCTACATCCACTATCGAGGTACCAAACCTTAGGGTTTCCTTCTTCACCAACATTACACATGATGAAGGTAGTGGCATTCTTTCCACTTCCCATGTTAACATCAACCACGTTTGCTTGTCCTAACTGATCATTTTTCTTCTTCCAGCATTCACTTGTATAATGCTCATATTTATGATAGTAGTAGCATTCTACATTACTCCTATTTGAGTTGTAGTTTTTCTTACCTCCTCTTGAAGTATTTTGTGAGCTACTTGCTCCATCTGCTCTTCTTGAGCTTTTTGCTGCAACATTTCTTTGTCCTCCATTACCTCAGCCTTTGCCTCTAGATTTTTTTCCTGAGCCATTTCTTCCTCTACCCCTTCCTCTTGGATTTGATTGAGCCTTGAATGCTTGCTCTTGGGAAGAAGAAGAAGTAGATCTGTTGATCCTATGCTCATGGGTTTGAAGTGTACCCATCAACTCATCCATTGTCAAAACAGTGAGGTCTTTTGCCTCTTCTATGGTCATGACCAAATTGTCATATTTATGAGGTAAACTCCTCAATATCTTTTCCACTATCCTCTGCTCTTGATAGTCTTCTCCATTTGACTTCAGTTGGTTAATCACATTGGAGGTCCTTGAACTAAAGTCTATAATTGATTCATTTTCCTTCATCTGAAGGTTCTCAAACTCCCTCCTTATATTCTATAGCTTTACTGTGTAGACTTTATCAGTCCCCTTGAAGTTTGTCTCAAGGATATCCCATGCTTCCTTTGCATAATTTGCTGCTACAATCTTTGGAAATACTGTCTCTGTCATTGCTGCTTCAATGAGACTTAATGCCTTTGCATCTTTCCTCCTTGACTCTTTCAAATGAGTCTTTTGTGCAACTGTGAGGGTAGCATATTGAGTTGGATCAGTCACATCATTGAATTCATTAACTATAAACTCCCACAAATCATTTGCTACCATAATGGTTTTCATTTTCTTTTCCCATGTATGATAATTCTGTCCATTAAATGATGGTGGCTGCTGCCATATCTTTCCTGCATCTCCTGCCATGTCAAATATCCCAAGAAAAAAAATGCCCTAACTCACTGTAGATGTGGGGACTCAAAGCTCTAATACCATGTGAGAAATATTAAAAAAAAATAAAAACTCACAACCCTAAACCTAAAAAATCTACTCTGCACAAACTATTATCGAGTGGCAGTTTTTCTCGATAAACATTAAGAAACTGAGTGGCAGGAGAGTTTACTAAGTTAGCTCAGTAAATGAAGAGCAACTCAGTAGATGAAGAAACAACTTAATAAACACTATTATTGAGTGACAATTTTTCTTGCTTGGTAACCAAAGGAACCGAATGACAAAAAACCTTACCAAGAGAACTTGGTATCCAAAGAACAACAACTTGGTAGCCAAAAGATATCGAGTGAGCTCGGTAACCACTGCAGGGTGGAGCTTGGTAGAAGGAAGCACTGAGTGAACTCGGTGACCACTGCAAAAAATAAAGACTTTAACAAGACTTCACCGAGTGATGATTTATAATGTGAACAACTTCCACCATTAAAACCAGAGAGCCAGTATTTGAAGCTTCCAAATAAAACTTTTCAAATGCAATGAATAAAGGAAGACAAATGGATTCAAGTATGCCTGCTTGCTTTCTATTTAGCTTGGATTCAAACTATTACAAAATCTGGGAGCATTTGGCTTCAACTAGAAAACCCTAAAAATAACCCTAAACTTTAAATTGATAAAACTTCAAACTTGCAGCGCTAATGGCTACATAGAATAACACTTGGAGCAATCATTGCTTCAACAGGACGAATGAAACAATAAAACATTCAACTTACAGAATGATCAGAGAAGAAACATGTGCAATTGCAGGCACGAAATGAACTTCCTTTTCTCTGCACTCTGACGTTTGGATCTGTTGATCACTTCTTTCTTCTTCCTTCTCTGCAACTTTTGATCTGCTCTTCTTCTCACTGTCTACTGTCTCGAATGAATCTAATCATTCCTTTTGTTATACTTGCAAAAAATTTTCCCTCTCATTTCTGAATTTGAAAACTCACCTATCTGTGATAAATGTTTATGACAGTTCTGCAATCCGTTAGGAGTGGTAGGTGGGTGTTTGGCTCTAGTGAGAAACAACCAACTGCAATTAATATTCCAAGATTTCATATCTATTGTAATTCATTGTGTTATAATGTTCTATTTATGTGTTGATTCAATCCTTTCCTTTTATCGGTGGCAGTTCTATTTCACTCAACTATCATGTTGATCATGGCTATTGTATGAAGCCTTTCTCTATGCATTGGTTCCTGTTATTGATAAAATATTTGTGGGTTATAGCCATCGAGCAAGGCGTCCCAAGGTTAATGCAAAGACTTGTGGATGTGTTTATTTGGGCGTGAATGTTGATACATCTGGAGAACATAAACACTTTAATCGCGGCATGAGGAGGTTTCCAGACGGGTAAAGGAAGGATGTGGTAGGAAGGACATGCATGGCCATTGGTTTATGTGGCGATATCAACACATATGACTCTTCAACATGGTGGTCACTGAGTTTTGATAGCTGGGTTATCCACATGCCAGTAAGCTCAAAGAGTAACGTATGGGTTCATACAAGAATTTGTAACACCAAAAGTGAGCCAAAACTGCTATCGTGGGGTTTGCCAAGACTGTTTAGATAGCCAACATAGGAAGACATGTTAGAATGAGATGTGTCGGGTAGTGGCAAGAAGGGAGCTTGGATAAAACTAATGGTAGATGTGATATTATTTCCAAAAACTATTATTGGAACCTGAGTATTGGGTAATAACTCCTCAGTTTGCATTGAGTGTTACCCTTAACATTATCAACAACCTTTGTGAGGATTGAGTTGGCAAAAAGGTTTGACATTACCTTTAGTGGCAGCTTGGAAAATGAGCATTGTGTTTCAAACGTTCTTTTCCCTCCCCCACTAGCTATTGATCTTGATGCCACACAAAACATTTTGAATTCACTCAAAATGTTGATGCATTAGAGCCACTCGATATTGCACCAGGAGTAACTTTACTAGATGACCTCAAACAAGTTCTTCAACTTCCATCTATCTATTTAAAAATGATTCTAATCAATCGAAGTTGATGTTATAGGTTGTTGTGGTCTTGGTCCAAATTTAGTGGTACTTCCAACAGAGATTTTTGTCAGCCTCTGCACAACAACTGCACATAATGCCCATTTGCTAGTTGCTCAGTGTGGGGTTTCAGATCTTGGAAATAATTTGATTGCACTTTTACTCAAGGAGCAAGGTAATAAATCATTTGAATGTGGGAATGTAGTTCAAGCAGAGCTCTTGTATTCACAGGCAATTGATTTGAAGCCATCGGGTGGACAACACTTCCTATATGTAAACAGGTCAGCTACAAGATTAGCGATTGGTGATAATGTTGGTTCTCTTTTAGATGCCAAGGAAGCTTCAAGAATAACATTAAATTGGCATGTGGATCTCACACATCAGGGTGATGCATACTATACCTTAGGAGAAGATGAAGCTGCAAAACATGCATATTCATGTACTTTAGCCATTGAGCCATCAATTCGTAGGTCAAAACCATTCAAGGCCCGAATTAAAAAACTTAAAGAAAAATTAGCTCTTACATAGGCTTTGTCCTGAGTAGGTTGGTCTCTATATATTCTAGTGCAAAGTTATTCCTTTGAAGAGGTGAGAAATTCCTGATGAAGGCATTTATAGTGTGTATGGATTCTACTTGTCGTGGAAATTAAGGGGTTGTTGTAGCACAACAATTTGCCCGCCATTAGCAATTATCATTGTCATGGGTGAATAGAGCATCTGGATTCCACTGATTTGAGACTCAATCTACAAATGGATTGCATTCATCCTCTCATATTTTGACGGCCTAGCTTAAAGATCACACACTAAGCATTTGACTGCTTAGGTGGATCTTGTGGGGTCCATTTGATTTTCTACAACTATTTTTGTTTTTCGTTTCTGTGAGTAGTCCCATTACCGTGCATGAGCCAAATCAAATTCAAATTCATCTACTTTTCCTGCTCGTATTGCTTTACAAGGTGCACTCTCATTGTTTTGACATATGCAATGAATAGGTTTACAACCATATCAGTTTACATTTGACAGCCTACTTCCAGCCCATGCTAAAATGGGAGCTTCTGATAATGGCATTGCGATTGATTAGGTTAAATGCAACAAAATAGATTTCTTGAAATAGCTTCAAGATTTTTTTGGCAAATGCAATTGATAGGTGTAAAGTCACACTGCAATTTTTGCTAGCACCTTCACTTCCACTGTTAGCACAACAGATCTTGATATGGGTGTGGCATCCACCAAAGCTTTGTAGAATGGGATTTTTTTCCCTTCAGATTTTATAGTTGAAAACAATCTTGTATTTTTCCTTGCAAAATGTGGAAGCACAAGAAAAGGTCTTTGACTGTTGCACAGAATGCCTCAAAGAGATTTTATAGATTTTATTTCATGGAACGCAATGATATGTGCAGAGTGGAAACAAAGACCAGGCATGTGAACATTTTAAAGTTTTCTCTTGATGAACCATTTACTAATGGAATGCTTGGATTGCAGATTATTGACAAAATCAATTTGTTAGAAAGGCCTTGGGAAATTTCAAGAAAAATACAATCACCTCGTATATAGCCAAACTTTGCAATGTTTGCCAGCAAAATGGAGGTTTTGGAACACCTTTTCAAGCAATTTGGTCATTTCTTGTAATTGCAACTGCTCCAATAGACCTTATTACAATGTATTCTTTCGATTATTTTCCATCTATTAGTTTATCAAGGTTTGATTTTTCATTCTTATTGTCTTTTAAATCTCTTCAAATAATATTGTCATTTCTAAATTTAATTGTTTATCAATAAATTATTTTTTATTTTGATATCATTTTCTAATTAAATTTTGTTTAGATTAAAAAAAAATCTTAAGACAAATTAAACAATCTAATCAGTTTGTGATATCTTATGTAGACCCATTTATGATGCATCACCAATTGAATCTCAAAATAAATGTTTGAAAAAATAATTTCTACTTTTAATTATGTAGGTTTCCTATATTTATGGTGAGCTTGATATGAATCTTAAACTTCATTATTTATTCATTTCTTCATCCTTAAAATTATTTTTTCTCTCTAACCAACAAGATCTCATTCAAATATCTACAATTAATTAATTTTATTTCGATTTTTTTAAATTTGATCACATTCAACAAAATTACATTTTTGAGTAAACATAAACATTTGTGTAGTCACAACATATAGAATTTATTACAATTGAGTTAATGTCCATTTACTACACTATTATCTTTGACACTATTATGGTATATAGGAATAAATCATTTATGTTCTTGTTTTTTTATACAATTTGACTATATTTCCTTGTACTTATCTTTTATAGGAACCCTCATATGAACATATCCATGCATTTTTCTTCCTCTTCATTCTTTCATTAACTCTTCATTCCTTCATTTTCATCCATCCCATATGATGTCTCATTATATCTCACATTGATGAACACTACAATAGTAAAGCCCTATTTGATGATGCTAAGTTTGTCACTCATCAAAATTGACCATTAGTTGTCCCTCTTGCAAAGTGGCACATGTGATGAGATCACGTTATCCTAAATCTCTTCATTCACTGACTCCATAACAAATATCATCATCACACATATTGAGCAGTCAAAGACATTACATGTTATAAGATATACTATCCACACTCATGTCTATTTATAGTGTAATTCTCCTACTTCATCCTTCTCTTCTAGAAACCTCTTGTCTTTTTCCTACAACTCAATATTACTTCGCCTAAACTTCCAATCTAATTTTTCTCATATAATTGTTATTCCTAGGTCATTATGTCTCTTTCTGTCCCCACTCTTCCTAGTGAATTGATTGTGTCCCACTTGGAAACTGTTCTACCTCTTGCCCCTATGAGCCACCCTTCATTTATCTCGCTTGATACTCTCTTACTATTGTTCTTTCTTTTTTCTCCTATCCTATCATTAAATTCACAACCCTTTCCACTCTCATCGAAGCATAAAAAAGTTACATGTCCTACTCTCAATGTCTCAACCTATACCCCTAACCCTTTCATTTACCATTTAGTTCAAGAAATGTCATGCCCAAAAAAAACACGAGGGCAAACACACACACGCACACAACAATTTTATTATTATTTTAAAACTCAATAATTAAACCCAAATTCCCTAAGATGATAAGTTCAAAATGATTAAAAACTAAATTACATTCAAGGCAGATACAAGGTCTCTAATCAAACTATTAAAGCTATGACTCAATTGAAAGCCTCCATAAGAAGGAGGTTGATACGCTCATTGCTAATTTAATTAACTAATTAATTTAAACAACTAGTTTTCAATTAACCAAAGGACTGAACATTTTATTCATTTTAATTACTCTTTTATTATCACATCCTTTAGATGATGACAACATAATCTTCAAAGACAATTAAAGTCCTATTAACTTCAACTGATAAATAAATTTATTAGATGAATTGTTAATTAACAATCTAGCTAATTCATTTGGATGTTAGTTAATTAATGAAAAACCATACTAACTAAAATAATACCTTCCATAGACTTGAATAAACTTACTTAATTAACAATTTCATCTTACCCTATAATCTATACAACCTCAACATATTAACTTAATCTATTAATACAATACTTTCTACAACTATCAATTTTTTTATTTAAATCTATAATTATAGTAGAAATAAAAATATTTCCAAGGATATCAACAACATAAATTAAACTAAATAAATGAAATAATATATTTGAAATAAATTAACTAAAACATTAATAGCTTTAACTAACTAATTAAACTACTCTACTAAACAAATCCTAAATAAATATGATTTCACTACTTAAAAAAAATACCATTCAAAATAAAATACTAACAAGACTTAGTTCTAAAACTAACTTGAGTCCAAACTAAATCAAATCTAAACTAAGTTACAACTTAGACTAAATTAAACCTAAAAAAAAAAGAAACTAATTAACACTAACTAAATCATTAACATAAACTATCAACATACTAACTTTTAAACTATTAGCATAAATTAACCACATACTAACTTAAAACAAAAGAAGACATACTAACTTAAAACAAGTAACATACTAACTTAAACAAATAACATCTAACTTAAAAATCCTACATAATAACTACTCAAACTAGCCTAAGAACTACCCCCTCCCTACTAGCCAAGTGGTTCAACCACCCACTTGGGCATTTTCCCAAGTGGCTCACGCCACCCCATGCTGCAGGAGGGTATGCATGGAGATAATGACCAAGGAATGGTGAAAGGATTAGGATGTCTTTTGTTTCCCCTATATTGTCCACTTAAATATTGTTGACGTCACACTCAAGCTTCACATCACACCTGCGCCAGCCTAGAGGGAGAGAGAGGAAGGAGTTTCTTGTTTTTGGTTTGGTTTAATGAGGACTCAGACCCCAAACGACCATGACAATCTACCACCCACGTGATCCAAGATTTGGATAGGAGACAATTTAAAATTTTTTTTTGCCATGATTACTTTCAAGGAAATTTATTGCTAAAAGTTTTATTGGTGAAGTCCTTGGCAAAATGAAAAAAGAATAAATATATATATATTTAAGTATTAAAGAACTTGCTTAAACCAAAAACTAATGTATTTTTATATTTGAAAGATTAGATAATAGATTTTAAAAGAAGAATCAAACTGGAATATCCTTTGTTGTTTCTCGAAGGATCAAATTTTTTTTCTCCATACAAATTCCAGAGAGAAATTAGCTCTTGGAAGTGTATATATATTGTTTGAGTGTAAAATATTTTCTAACATGCATAATTTCTCCAAGGCATAATTTTTGTGTCTTAAGGATTTTTATACAAGGAGGTTTATATCTTCTTCCTCTTCAAATTGAATTCACCAATTATTTTGTTAACAAGAGGGTTGAATAAATTTTGTTTATCAACTATGTGAGGTTTGTTTTATCTCCCAATAAGCATGAGTCAAATTGAAAAATTTCAACATAACAAAATTTCTTCCTTAACATAATGGAAACTTGAAAATTGCATAGTTTGAAAGCATCAACATTTGAACTATTCCTCCACACACATATACATGAATTGAAATAACACATGATACAATGCAAGGAGGTTTTCTCAATCATTTCTCTCTATTAATTAACCTAGTTCAAGGCTCCATCGGGAAAGAACCAGTAAGAAAATTTGACATCTTTGCCAAATACATCAAAATTTAAATACATTTTTACATAATGTTACAATTCAATTGAATTCTCGTCTAGGTCTTTCACAAGAGGTCTTTTCCAATATCTTTAATGCACTAAGCGAACCATGGGAAAGACAAGAACTGACCTGAAGGTAAAACAACATATATGATGAACAATTCGAACATGCTTTCCCAACCCAGTTTTGTACAATAGGTTCAACATTGAACCAAAATAGGGGGGAGGTGGATTTTTTCAATAGGAGACGTCAATCACCATACCATAACATAGCCCTTTCGGGGCTAAAATTCAAGAACTTTCGTTCTTCTACAAATTCCCTTTCAAGGCCAATACAACAAGGATTTTCATTCCTTCCCTTTTACAAGTATTCAAATTTTCATACAAGGTATGTGATGACAAGTAGGGGCCCATACACCCTACCCTCTTTCCCTCTTCTCACCATGAGAGGAGACTCTACACTATTGAGGTCCAACTAAGGCCCTTCCCCCATACTTGGCCACTTCTTCCCTATCCAAGGGTGAGTAATGCCAAAAAAATCCCCATGAAATCCCCTCAAAATTTCAAAGCAAAGCATAAGAATGACATCCAAGAACAAGTTAAGATTCCTCCCAAAACACCCTCAACACACGTACAAGAAATACAAAGATCATCACAATGCCTTATGCATGAATCAAGCATGAACAATAAGAAGAAACATGATCAAAAGAGTGAAGAACCCTACCTTTACAAAAAGTTATGGTAAAATGACAAGTTGAGAAGAGCTTTTTCTTTTCTTTCCTTCAATCTTCAAACTTCTCTATAAAAACTAGAGATTGGGTAACAACCCAAAACTTTTCCAAAATGCCTCTAAATATGACCCTAACTCAACTAGGCTTTAGGTAACCCCAAGGTGGAGTTTGAGTCACCAACTCATGAAGGAGACAAATCAATTTTCGCAATCAACCAAAAGTAAAATTTTTGAGTGACTCTAAAAGTCAACCAAAGAGGCTAAGGGGGTGAAAAGTACTCCCAACCCATACCCTTACCCCTAGGGCACTTAAATTTAATGTTTTTAGGCCTTAAAGACTTAATAGGAACCAATCAAAAGCTAGGAGAAATTTTTAAGACTATATAACAACCTTCAAAGAAAGACAAATGCAAATTAGCATAAATAACAAGGGGTTCAGTTTCATTTTTCCATTAGGTTTCTTGGCTAAATATCCTGCACACTCATTGCATCCATCAGTAGTCCAAGAAATCACATGCATTATGTAAATTACGTATCATAAAAATCATATAAATTAAAACATCCATTTTTCTAATAATCAATTGTTTATCTTATTCTACTCATATTTTCGACCATTAAAATTGCATAATCAAAATGTTAGTTTTGCATTCATTTACTTCATCATTATACATGTTCATAGAGCATTAAATGATGAACTCAAATATCTAGAGGTACATCACACATCATAAAATAGCATAATAATGTTCGGTGTATCAAATAGTGTCCCGACATATCGAGTCATGAGAATCAAAATAGTAATGTATCAACTATGCTACGATGGGTTGGGGCGAGGCCTCACAAGAAATATCAATAATACAATGCTAGTTATTCATTCACCCTATCATATCATACTCTAAGGGATTGAACTTTAAGCCTCCTCCACAACATAATATGTCTAGCTATAATAAATCATTTGCAAGAACTATAGTTAATCATATGAAGCATTGGTATACATATATAGTTGGTTAAATGGTCCTAAGGTACCAATTCAATCTTCTAGAGATCAGTGTGTATTGATTATTATTTGAAAATCAATTCTAATCTAGTATTTTTCTCTATATTTAAGGAGAAAATTTTGAAGTGGTTCTACTCTTTATCTACATATTTAATTAATTCCCCCCTCTATCTCACTTCAATGTATGCACAAAGTTGTGGTACCAAAAAGATGCCACATTTTTTTCTTATCTAAGACATAGTGCAATCACACTATAGTGTGATCACACTATTGTTTGGGTAGGATGAACCTTAGGCTTGTGAAATTGAAAAGGTAGCGTGATTGTGTTGTTGAAAAAGTTATAAATAAATAAAAATAGAGGGTTTCCCCTCATTTCTCTCTATTTGTTGTCATTTTGGCATCCTGCGAGTATTATCTAAAGGCTGCAAACACACTACATTGCAAGTGATAATAAACACCAAATTGCATAAAAAATGGTTCCACATCATCGGAAATCACAAATTGGTATGAGCCTTAACTCTTCTAATTTGCTAAATTTTGTGTTTTTTAATGTTTTATATTTTAATTTTAATTTGGGTAATTTGTTTAGTTTTTACAAAGAGTATTGTTTAATTATCTAGTAATGTAGAAAATCCACCTAACCCTCTTGTAAATAATCCAATAAAAAAATCCACCAAACGCTCTATAGAATCAACTTGAAAAAACCCTCAAAATGAAGAAAAACCACTTCCATGACCTCCAGTACCAATCAAAAGACCTCCTCCAGAGACCCAAGAAAATTTTGAATTAAATTGAAAGAAGGAGAACAGAGTTAGAAACTATTGTTAAGAGGTTTAAGAATTCACTTCAAAATAATACTAGTAGGGCACAATTGGCACAATCCCTTGATACCATTGTGAGTCCAGTAGCATCTGTTAGTGGTTAGTTGAATCTATGGAATAATAGAAGAGAAGAATAGAAAAGATATTATAATGACAAATTTTCCTATGAAGATTTAAAAAATAAGAAGATTACAACAGATGACATATGTGCTTTATTTAGAAAGCCAAGAGAACAACACACAATGAGAACTAAAACTTTAAGAGGTTCCACATCCATTGGTACATTCATGTGAAGATATTCTAAATAAATTTTGGGACAAATGGTGCATGGTATTTGATGCCCCTCATAACAATCAGGATGTTCCAAAGTATTTGTTGATGAAATTGTATTGTGAGTTGGTCCTTTTGTTGAAATTGTATTGTGGGTTTGTCCTTGGGGAGATCCCCAATTATTTTGACATTATTCTTTCTTAGGGTAGAAGTGGAGGATCATCATTTGATATGTTAGGGGAGCTACATGACCCTAATTTTGTTAGGGAACCTATTGGCAAGCCACAGGTGGAGCATATTATTGCTCCATCTATTGTGAAGGAACATGTAGGGGCTGAAACAGTATGCATTATTAGAGCTTTGGCTCAGAGCCTCATTTAGTGTGACACTCCTTTGATTGCAAATGAGGCTCGTCAGTCTACTGGTCATATACATTCATTACGTGGATTGTTGTACACATTTGGCACTTCCAACAAAGAGGATGATGATAATGGGATGATGACATATGACTTCCTCAATGCCATATTTGGCATTGATACAAAGATAAATATTAATAATTATATTTTAAACTATTTTGATCACATCTCATATGTATATGAATGACTAATAAATTAGTATGTCTTCACGTTGTTCAAAATTCAGGGCGAGAGTGTTGTTGTCACTAGTACTAATCCCCTAGTCCCATTTTATGCCATGTTGATGACTCCATATGTATGTATCAATGTACTCATTAAAATAATATATTTATTTCTAATGTAATCATATGAAAGGTTGACTCAAAAAATTTACCCACATGCATTAGTTTTATGGTGAACCATCAACTTTCAAATTGGACTTTATGCATGGGTGATACCACTCATCTAGAGGTATATTTGTTTGCATGCTAATTGCATTCAACAAAATATATTATTTAAAAAATGAATGAATAATTAACTTGTTTGGCTTATTACATGATCATATGTAAAGTCAGAGTTGTCATGGTGATGTTAATTTGGGGTCACCTTACTGTTAGATAAATTAATTTCCCCATAGCTATATACATGTACTAATGTATTTTAATTTGTATGTCTATAGTAGATTATTTTTCATGAGAATGTGATGTCTAATAGATTTACATATATGTGCAATAGGTAAATGTTGCACCATTGGCATCGACACTGCACAATGAAGGACACAGTGCTACATTTACAGGGGTACCCAAATCATTTTATTGATGATGTGGTATAATAAAATATGTATTCTTCATAACCACATTTGATTATCATGTTGTATCATTTTCAACTATTGACATCAGTGACTTCTCCACATCTTCTTCAATCTATTGATGAAGGAGTCATTTCTGTCATTGCTAATTCTGAGCCACTGATAGAGTATGAAAGAGTTTGCATAATTTTATTTGTTGTTTACAATTTGGTTAGTATTAAAATTAGATATGATATTCATAAATATGATAGAGTGATAATTTGAATAATTTTTGTAGGGTCTTATTACTCTCGATTGTCCATGTGCCCCTAAGGTGGATGTAGAGAGGGATTATCAAGTAGTGGTAAGAAAATATTATGTTAGGAAGATTCTAGACTGATGGACTAGCCAATGTGTTAGGAAGATCTCCTTATCTGCAACATCTCCCTCTTCGCAACGATCAAAGACAACTAGGGATTTGTTTTCTTCCCCTAGCAAGAAGGAGGAAGATATATAGGGATGCACATTTTACACCTATATGCCATTATTGGACTTACATTTTGTATATTGTTTTTGATGTATGCCATTTAAAAAATATATTGGACATACATAAGTTGATGTATATTTGATCTTTTTTTTGTATGTTATATTCGATATATGACATATTCAACATATATTTCATGTATGACATAATTTGACATACAATTGATGTTTCAAATTATCAATGTATGAAATTATTAGACATTGTTGAATAATATTGGTATGCATTTACTTATATAATTGACCTTAAAGATACAGATGGTTGGATGTATTGGCACGTGCGTTGGATTTTGTTCTCAATCATGTTAAGCTTTTACCTTATGGAAACAACTTTGAGTTTCTATTATCACATTGGATTGGTTGCTTGTGTTCTTGGATTAGTTGATTGGATGCTAAGATTAATGATTGTGAATTCTAAGATGCAATATTTTGTCAAATCAAAATAATTCATTATGCATATTGTGTTAGACCTATGGGAATGCTTATGCATTTAGAGATTAATAGTTATCAATATCTTACAAAATTTACTGTTGGAGTTGATGAAAGCCAACTCTGATGATGCCCAAGATCACCTACATGCAAAAACTTATCAAAGAGAAGCCAAGAAGAGGAAGAGCATGGAGAAAGGGAAAAACTCTAAACAGACATGAGAGACAATATGTGCAAACACAAGAAGTAAATGTATTTACAATATGCACAATGCCTTATGAAAATACAATGAGGGAGTCCACTTATAAAGAGCTCATGGAAGCTTTTAGAACAAGCTAGAAGGTGGTAGAAGATAAGGATGACAACTTAGCACACATCCACAAAAGGTGGAACATGCTAGAAGGGAACAAACTCCCGTGTTGTCAACAACTAACCACTACATGCATTAAATACTAAATATTAAATAAATGCATTTACTTAAGTAAGCTTAAGTAATAGAATAATTAATTAATAAATAAATAATTATTTACTCTAACACCCCACCTTAAGTGCAACTTAGGGAAATTCCTTAAACTCACAAAACTAAGATGAAATGCAGAATGGGTCCCGGCAACAAGGCCATGTTAGGTACCCATGAACAATGCAAGAAAATGCAACCTTTGTAAAATGGGGAAAGAGAGAAAACCACATGGGAAAAACCCTCCCCCAAAAAGAGGTAACCTAGTGAAGAACTGAAGAAGCCTCCAACTAGGGAAATGTCCCCTAAAAATAGGAACAAGGAGTGATCATGAAGAAGCATCACTGAAGCATGAAGAAGTCGCAAATCTGCCAAACTACTAATCTGAAGAACCTCCATGGAAGAAGAAGGCATGAACCAAGCATGTCTATATGGTAGATAATCCATCTCATCGAAATGCATAGGTAGCCAGCCATTGCAATTGCCTTGTACATAGGATCAACCACTGAATACATAGTTCACACTACCGAACCATCAAACCATGGATGCATTAGAACAATAGCATAACCCCCCCTTAATGCAGACGGGGTGTGATGACAGGAAACTAAGAAGGTGGGCCAAAGTCTCCTACAGACGAACTAAGAATGATGAGAGAGGGTAAGAGGTACATACACCTATAAAGACACGGTCAAACTGACTTTGCATGGGGCTAATGTCATGGAAGGGACACTCACTTGACAAAGGGAGAATGCCTAAAATAGAAAAAAACTATCCCCCCCATTGTGCTTTATGAAAATAGTGCAAGTACAATTGACTCAAAATAACGCTCATGACCCTCGAAATGCAAAAGTGACACTTTATCTTAGTGCGATACATAAAAGTGCTTCAAGATGATAGCTACAATGATCAAAAGTGAAAAAGAGCTGCAAAAAAACAAAGTACAACTAAAAATAAAAGAAACCATGCCAGGAAAATGATCCTCGGGCCTAAAACACTCAAGATATCCACCATATAGCAAAAATGCCAAAACTATTATAGAAAGAGCATGAGCCAAAAACTAAGAAAAAAGACCACATTTCTAAAAAGGTGATAGAACCAGCTTTCCAAAAATATAAAGCTTTCAAAAAACGGGCATGGGACACAAAAGATAAGCTTGCCAGAGTCAAAAAAAGAACTTTGGACTTTGACTAAAAAATAGGCAATAAAAAAGCATCAAAACCTAAAAATACCTACACCAATGTCTCGATCTTGGAACCAGCTTTTTGGTGCTTCTTGTGGATCAAAAAAATACCTCCGTATGCAAAAGTAATGGCCAAAAAACTACAAGTAGGTCCAAAATGACCTAGAAGGAGAGTGCAAGCAAGGATGATGATGCAGCACTGACATTAGCAAGTCACGCGATTAAATTTGATTATTTCAAAGTCATCACGAAAAAAAGAAGCCACATGGCATGCCATGTGGTAGGTCCACATGGCAGCCACATGGCAAAGCTGATGTGGCAGGTGATGTGGCAGTGGCCACGTGGCAATGTGCCATGTGGCACACATGCCACGTGTCACCTGCACACTATGCCAAGTGGTAGGAAACCTCGTAGTAGTGCTGACTGGTTGTGAGCGGAGGCAGAGTGGCATGGGAGCTGAGGTCTCTAGTGGAGCAAACTTTGGGCGGTGCAAAGGTAGGAACAACCAGAGAAGACTGGGTGGAGGCAGCCGAAACAGCACTGACAGAGCGCAACAGAGACATGGGCTGAGCGGCGGGAATGACGAAGTGCCGCCAGAGTTTTCAAAGGCACCGTTGGGAGGAGGTCGGGCTACGTAGCTAGGCTAGATGAAGTACAAGCAACCACTGGGTGGTGCTTCGACGCTGCTACAGCGGTGCATTTTTAAATATTTTTTTGAATTTTTTTCGCACTACGTTTGTACAGTCCATACAACAAACCCTGCAAGTAAAATTTTTTGCCTCCCGGAGCACTGTCTCCAAAAATGAAAAGTTTTATATGAATCCTAACTGAAAACAACCTTTCGGATCCAATGGTGATGTTTGTTTGGGCTAAAAGTGCTTCCAAAAATTGCTGATTGCCTGATTTGAAGAAAAAATGCACAAACAAACTAGGGTTTGTGACTCCAAATCATGGCTTCAAAATTCTTCAACCAAGTAGTAGCAGGAAGGCTCTGATACCATGTTGGAGTTGATGAAAGCCAACTCTGAAGATGCCCAAGATCACCTACATGCAGAAGCTTGTCAAAGAGAAGCCAATGAGAGGAAGAGCATGGAGCAAGGGAAAAACCCTAAATAGACATGAGAGACAATATGTGCAAACACAAGAAGAAAATGTATTTACAATATGCACAATGCCTTATGAAAATATAATGAGGGAGCCTGCTTATAAAGAGCTCATGGAAACTTGTAGAACAAGTTGGAAGGTGGTAGAAGATAAGGATGACAACTCAGCACACATCCACAAAAGGGGGAACATGCTAGAAGGGAACAAACTCCCGTGTTGTCAACAACTAACCACTACATGCATTAAATACTAAATATTAAATAAATGCATTTACCTAAGTAAGCTTAAGTAATAGAATAAATAATTAATTATTTACTCTAACATTTACTACCTTTATGTAGGTTGAATTCTTTGTTGAAATTTGTGTCTAGTTATCAATATCTTCATTATAATCTAAAAAATGATATTATATGGGTGACCAATGATTGTAAGGAGTTAAATGAAGGTTATAAAATATAATTTGAGTGACCAATAGTAGCATATATACAATTGATTTTATATTCTATTATTAATGAATTATTTCATGTATCTCCTATCTTCTTCTTGAATCTAATATTGAGAAGGTATTTATTAGGCTTTTTTTCTCCAATTCTTCACAATTATAAAATCTCACACAATTATCCCACTTTTATCACTTTGTACAACTTATATAATAATGCAAAGGTGATAGATAAATTTAAGGTCATCTCCTTATTGACATGTAATGCCTCTACTAATATAGTCATGCATCCTCTTCTGAAGAAAATAATAATTCTAAGAATAAAAACACCAACAATAACTTTCTCGTAATTTAGTAAACTAATTGAAACTATATTAATTTTTCATCCTTATCTAAACTTATTTTCTCTCATTTTTCACAAGCTTAACCTAATTGGATCAAGTGAGAAGAACCTTAATTTAAGTTTTTATGAGTTTCTTTCCAATAACCAAGCTATCCAACTTCATCCTATTCAATCCTTGAACTTTATCTTCTTATTCTTCCAAATTTTCTAAATTATTGTAGTTAGTAGATCTAGTTCTCCATGAAACATGTCATAATACTATCCTCTCCTTTTCTTTTTAAATTATATTTTTATACTTTCTTACCACCATTTAGCATATTCCCCCTCAACTATTTTTTATTCTTGACTTTCATAATATTCTCTTAGGATATGTTACTGAATTACTCCAATATCAAGTTGATATCGCTATGTATGAATAAAATGATATCATCTTGATATCATCTTGATATTGGAGTAATTCATTCACTTGGGAATAAGATAAGCTTATTCTTTTTTTTTTTTTTAAGTCTTTAAAATCCCATGACTTTGTTGCAAAGGACTATAAGTTTGGTAGTGATAAAGATAAGAAAAAGATCAAGCCTAAGAGCACACAAACCACATAGATTATTACCTAGAAGGAAAAAAATCCCTTGAGGAGAAACCATTTAAAAGGGAAGGCATACTAAGTGCACACTATAAGAAGACATGACATGAAGAGTATTATTGTTATAATAATAGTATATTTAATACCCAATAATAATGAAGTAAATCAATAGTAAAGAAGGAAGGGTAAGATTAGGGTTAGAGGAAATATGAGGCCACTAAATAATATTGAAAAAATAAGGTTAGAGCCAATGGATTATGGATTAGGAGTATAGAATGGGATAAAGGAAAATATCAAACACTAAAATTCTTTGACTTAAGAGAAATGGATTAGGGATCAATAATGTGGGATGCCTAATCCTAGAAGAAAAAGATCAATGGAAATAAGGTAGAAGAATATTCAAATATTATTTATTACTTTTATTAAGTACATTATAACTTCAAACTATGATGGTATTACTAATCCTCCAATTCTAGATTCAAAAAAGATGAAGTACAAAGAGAAGTAGCATAAGGGAAACAAGTAAGAAAAAATCTAAAACATGGAAATGTTGAGACTTAAAGGAAAGTTAGTCCTTAAATTAGGATTAATGGATGGTGAATACTTAATGCTAAAGGATAGGAAGCACATAAAGTAGTAACTAGACAACAATTGAGGTTCAAGGATTACCCTTATAGCTTAAGAAGTGTGAGAAGTGTGTGACTATATTTAGACCTAAAATGCTAGTGCCAAATGCAAGGACACTATAAGGATTGGAAGCATGAGGAAAGCAAGGTATTTTTTAGTTGTTAATATTTGCAAATTGGCCAATTTTAGAAATTTTTGACTAGTAATTTGGCTAATAATTTAAGATCTCATACAACCTAAATTGCCATAGTTTTATAATATTTAGTTCTAGAATATTTAAAATTGCTCAATAATATTTTTTATTGTAAATTTTTAACTCAAATATTTGCCACAATATTTGATACATGATTAGATTTGAGTCACCTAAATATTATAAATTATTGGAAAAATTAAATTGAACTGACCAATAATTACCATATTTATTAGTTACTTAAGGATATATTACCAATATTTAGGTTTCACTATTGCTTTAAAGTATATGTAACGATCCTCATAATATTCTATGAGGTAAAAAAATGTTCAATTTTGATTTGTAATATTCCATGGTGGTTAATGAACTTCCTATTATTATTGAGATTCATTAATATTTTATATAGAAAATTTATGATTGGAAAATAATCACCAATATTTATCATATTTAGAATAAAAAATTGAGAGATTTGCTAATACAAATAATTTTATTTTTTCAAAATAATGAAAGATTCACCAATATTATATATATATATATATATATATATATATATATATATATATATATATATTTTGAAGGTGGCTTTCTTAAAGTTTACCCTGGAGGAAAGCCATGATACAGTACCTAGGTAATGAGATTTCTAGAATACTAAAATAGTCAAAGGTCTCAATAAATGGGTGGAAATAATACAAATAAGAGGAAACCTATAAACCTATGAAAAGTTAGAAATAAGCACAACCACTCTTCAAATAGGTACGAGACAACATTTGTATAACAAAAGAAAAAAACTACAAAAAAAAAAAAATTGTATAATGGGTTCCAATCTTAAAGTACTTCTTAGATTAATTATAGATGTTTGTCAAAACATGGATCTAATAAGAAAGGAGGCACTAGACCTAGATAAATCTGCACTAATAATATAGCCTTTGACATTACTTATAAAGGGCCAAAAGCTATCACATAGATATTCTTGTCCAAAATTAACTAATCTTTGATCAATTATCAAGAAGGGACTCTTTTGACATCAAGATCAAATTGAAAAAGAATTAGAAGTGTACTAGAGTACTTTTAGTAAGAACCCAATATACAACATAAAAAAGCTTAAAAGGACAAACAACAATCAAGTGGTTACTAGGTTCTTTGAGGACATGATTGTCTCACCCTCTATTTTTTTTCTTACCATGACCAAAAGTTGTTTGTTTTAAAGGACTCTTTTGGGGTCTTTGTTCTTGTTTTTGGTTTAAGAATGTTGCTAGTTGGGGACTTGTCCCATGCTGATCCTTGGTAGTGCGGACCATTGCTGGTGGGTTTTCCACATTCGAACCTTTGTTTCTAATAGAGGTAGACTTTAGCTGAGATTCTTTGTATTTGGTTATTTGGCACTAGGTTCTATTATTTCTAACATTGTCTTGTGTCTATTTTTTGTACCATGGGTCAACACCCTCTTGCTACTTTTTATATTAAAAAATAGTAAAGTAGTTTCCTAATTTATCTAAAATTAGAGATGGTGTTACATGATTTTTTTTTTGTTTAGACAAGGATTTGAACTGCATACCACCTAGATGACTACATAGATTTTTCCATAAAACCAAGTGTCAATTGAAAATATTGCAAGACATAAAGAAGTAGAAATTTTACTCAAAAAAATCCTAAATATTAAAAATAAAAAAGTCAACTTAGAAACTCTTATAGTAAAGTTTGTCATAGTTAAATATTTTCAAAATAATTTCGTATAGAAAATTAATCTTTGTGAATTGAATAGACCTTGAATTAATGCATAACAAAATGGGTGTAAAGTGAACTTATTTTATTTTCATGGAATTAATAACAATAAGCATTACAGGTAGAAATCATTATAACAATCTTAAAAACATATTTCATTACAATATGATTCTTGTAAACCCATGCTCAAATATTATTATCAATTCTAATAATTAGAAAAATAAAATCTTAGAAACAAATTTCATTAGAATATGATTATAAAAAACCCATGCTCCAATATTATTATCAATTCTAATAATTAGAAAGCCAAAAATGGATGTGAAATGTGAAATGTGAACTTTTCACAATGATAGATTCCATTTTTCACCACTAACTAAATACGTTGATCCCACATCTCGTAATTCTCCAACTTTCCATAGATCTGTTGTCTCAATGGATGTGATATGTCTGCTACACAAAGCACATGATATCTAACTACATTCTAGAAGCTTTTTAATTCCTAAATATTCATTTCTCAAGAAAGCTAACATAGGCCACGTATGTGAAGTATAATAAGGGTTACTCGTGATTGAAATCTGCATAGCTCTCATCCACTAAACCTGCATGGCTACATGCACATATACAAGAAAAGCTTAAAAAATTTAGAGTATACTCTAGAATGCTTCATTACATGAAGTAGACATGCCTCCACTCTATGATAATCTGAAGGGAAAAAATCCGCCATTCTAAAAGCTTTGGTGGATGCCATACCCATATCAAAATCTACTATGCCCATGGTGGAAGTGAAGGTGCTGGCAAAAATTGTAGTGTGTGGCTTTACACCTGTCAATCGCATTTTCTAGAAAAATCTTGAAGCTGTTTCAAGAAATCTATTTTGTTGCATTTAACCTAACCTATCGCAATGCCATTATTAGAAGCTCCCATTTTAGCACGGGCTGGAAGTAGGCTATCAAATATAAACTGATACAGTTGTAAACTTGTTTGTTGCATATGTCAAAATAGTGAGAGTGCGCCTTGTAAAGTAATACGAGCAAGAAAAGTAGATGCGTTTGAATTTGATTTGGCTCATGCGCACTAACGAGACTACTCACAAAAATGGAAAATAGAAATAGTTGTAGAAAATCAAATGGACCCCACAAGATCCACCTAAGCAATCAAATGCTTCATGTGTGATCTTTAAGCTGGCCCTATTTTGACGTGGCTTATTGGAGAAACTAATAGTGTTTTTATATAGCTTGAAGCCATCTTTTGCTGTCCAAGCCGATTTGAGACAAAGATTTATCCTTTGATGCTATTGGAAAGGGTCTGAGAAAATTTATTGCCATTTTAGGGTATAAAATAGATTCAATAAGGTTTTTCTATAGTTCCATAAATCATTTGTTCAATCACCTCGGTACCACCAAATTCAGATGCTTACTCCATAGTAGCAATAGATTGTGCTTGCACAAGGGAACTTATCATCACTGTTGGGTGCTAATATTCTTAATGAAATAGATAGCTAGAATCTTTAGATGATGTTTAGTGGTAGAAATGCTCCCATAAGTAAGGATGGCCAGTCTAATGTAGTGGGTGAAATGGATAACAACACTGGTTCTCTAATGCAAGTTGCATCTCCACTTTCATGGGGCACCACATTTGATCCAGATTTTGTGTTTAAGGTGAAATTGACTTTTCAGTAGTGTCAACAATAGTAGTTTCTTACCCAGCAGGCACAACCAACACCACATTCTCAAGTGGTTCATCCTCATCAGTAGCAAGATAAAATTGGAGCTATTCTTATAGTTGATAGTAGCTTGTCGAATTATTTTCGCACAAATGATCAGGTATACAGTGTGATGGAGCCAAGTCCTAGCCCCAACAATACTAGAATAGGGAAGGCTTCTTCCAAAAGTCAAGATGGTAGGAAAAGAAAACAACCTAGTTCCTCTTCTGGTCCTACAATTAGTTCTAGAGCAATGAATAATACTAGACCTTCTTCAAGTTCTCCACCCTCAACACTGACAAGTCAAACACCTGGCGATGTCATGTTGATGGCTGGTGCATTACAACATAGTAGTGGTTCATCAAAACCTATGATTTTGTATGGGTCAGATGGAACACTTGCTTCACCTTCTGCATCTCTGAGATCTTTGTCAATATCGCTATCTCCTTGTATTCGAGAATCATCCATTCCAACTCAAGTGGGTCATGTTTTTTTTGGATCATATGATGTTGCTGATGCTATTCATTTTTTGAAAAATGCCTTGCCTTCTGATTCTTGTAGTGCTTTATCTGAGAAGACAAGAGAGAAGAATATGGCTGATACCAATTTGGAAGGAGATCATCTAAAAATAATAGTGAAAATAGACAATGATTTGCGTGATAGAATAGTTTAGGATGAAGAAAATGAACAACAAGGTAGGAATACTAAAGAGATGGGAATTTTAACTCCTTCCAAGAGTAGGGGAAAAAAAGAGATGTCATCTCTTTACAAAGATAAATCTCATTCAGAAGGTGACATAATGAAAAATGCAAAGTCATAGAGTTCTGTAATTGAAATTGTAGCGTTTCCTGTAGACATAACTACAAAGCTAGTTTTGGAACACTCAAGGATAGTACATGAAAAGGGAATCAATGAACTGATGCATTGTCAAGTGAATGTCAAAGATGTTGCAAATATCTCACTAAAAGAAGCAAAATTGATTATTAATTCCAAAAAACTACCCATTGAAGAAACTGAACATGGGTCATCAGTAGATAATCAGATTCTGGATGCACCACCTCAAAGATGGATACAAAGTATGACTGTAGAGATACTCGACATGTATGCTAAATATCAAAAACTCCCTTCAAAGATTCAAAAGGAGTTGCCCTTCATTGATTACATGGATTTCCATCCAAAGCTACAAAAAAAGAATGATTTGGAAAAAAAGAAGTATTATGAATTGAGTCAAGATCTTCTTGCAAAAGAGTAGTTATGTTTCACTCGTAAGCATGTTTGGCCTTTTGATCACATTTGGGACAAGAACAGGGAAGAAGAGACAACTCAAGAAGTGCAGACCAACATTGAGGGAGTTGGGAAATACACAATTTAGCCTAAACCTGATGAAAAACATCAGCAAGAGCCCACTTTGATTAATGGTAAGGATTATTCTAGCAGCTTATCTAGTGATTCAGAGATTATTCTTGACAAAAAATTTGATGAGGTTGGTCCTATTCAAAATAAGAGCAACTTAGAATCTTCACATGATGAGTTTTTGCATGGGAAAGATGGCATTGCAGCAATTTTGCCTTTGCATGCAAATCAACTGAATAAGAAAATTGAAGCCTATGGTGATGTTATTACTTCTAGTATGCAAAGTGTTGATTGGGTGAAACATGGTAATTCACTTTTTGAGATATATGTTGATCAGATAATGGAGAATCCACTATTCGAGTTTGATAGTGAGGAGCCTCAGATTGATACTTGGGTTAGCCAAGAGGTTGCTACCTTGAGAGGACATAATGCCAATTGTGAATCAGCCTTGGATAGAGATATGGTGAGCAGTATAGTGAGAGAGAATTTAGTTAGCAGAGTAGCACTATGGTAGTTGAGTAGCTTGGACACGCCACCCATTATGGGCACTAAGAAGTAGGATATTGCAAATAGTTGGGAAGGTGGATGGCCCTTTTTTTGTATGTAGGAGGAACTTCCCTATGGTTAGTTAGGTTTCTAGGAGTTGGTTGGCAAATGGTTGAGTTCCCACAAGCATGTGACCATAGTGGTAATAATGATCTCAGTTGGAGTGAGATTCTTAGTTGGGTTGAGGATCTCCTTGCATATGTTATTAGTACATGGAAGGTTGTTCTGATTGATCATGCATATGGTGTGGTTTGGGATCCAAGTGTTGACAGTATGTATCTATGGTTAAACAAGGATTTTATGGTAGTTCTTCTTAGTTTGAGGTTGGATGTGGTGATGATCAAAGTTGTACAGTTTACAGGTGTAACATTTTTCATAGAGTAATATGGGATCCAGGGATCCAGATGATGGGTGGTTTGTAGAGTGGCACCTTGCTTCATAGTTCGGCCATGATTGTTTTTAGTATTGACTTCAGGGTAAACTATATATTCATATGGGATCCTAGTACTAATTGCTTGAGGGTTAGCAATCTCAAGGAGGGGAGATTTGTAATGTCCCTTTTTGGGGACATTAGAAATATTAAAAGGGACATCGTTATAATATTAAAATTGACTATGAGAGCTAAGACTTTATTTATTAAAGGTCAAATTAATATTCCAAGTTGGCAAAAGATGACAAGGAAAGATAAGATGAAAGACCAAAAAAGGAAGTCGAAGGGTCACAACTGTAAGAATAAAAGGAGAAGAGACCCTATCTTTTGGGTATGCTTGATTTACTATTTAGATTTCTAGCTCTCTCTTGTGAGAATTTTTAGAAAGATTTAGCTTTCAGCCAGTGTGAGGACGTAGCCCCTTGTGCAGGCAGGCAGCAGTTGAAAACCCATTGTTAGAGGAGATATCATTTAAGGTGTCTCGGTTGTGCTTACAGGTTCTTCTCTTTTGTTTTCTAATCTGACTATAGAACTGTGTTTAAGATTGGATTTATAGTTGCTGGTTATTGTGTTGCTATTGTATAATACAATAACATCTTATGAGTTATCTAGAAGTAGTTGGTTATTGTATTGTTGTTATTTAATGCAATAACATACTTCAGAATAATGGAAAGGTTACTGGTTTAGTACTTGGTTTGTAATGTATGTTCCTACTTTGAATCCTTAATATCATTTTGAAGATTAGCTCCAATTAAGGAGTTAGACAAATTCTATTTGGGTGATCCTTATGAGATTCACATTTACTAGTTATTTATAAGCATCTGGGTATATTTATGATTCTGAGTGTTAACAAGGAGGGAAAAGGATGGTTCAAGATAGTAAAATACTGGTCATCTTAATACTATGCTAGTAAATTTTATAGCCTTGCTGGTACAAGTCATTACATTTTCAAAGTAGAGATTAATTGGAAAGAAAGAGTTGAAAACATTAGTCCCCGCCATAGAGGCATGGACTAATAATGGTGATAGTTTAAGTGTTTGCATACTCTATGAAAATGAACACCATTTGTTGATACTAGCGGAGATAATAAAATATAATATATAATACTAGGTTGGAAACATTGCAGCTACTACTCAAGCAATCAAGAAGCAAAATACAAGCTCAACCAAATGTTGATATTCTGCATAAGATGATGCATTCATAGTTGGCTAAGAAATTAGTATTTATCAATGAAAAGCCCTAAACCTAATTGTTAGGTAATGTAATTGAAACTTTTTGGCATTTCACAGATCATTTTCCCTTATCTCCTAAAGTCTTGAAAAGTGTGTGAAATGCTCCAAGAGAATATCACAAGATCATAAAGGTATGTTGAGAAGGCTTGTGAATGTGCCAAAATTACATTATCACAAGGTAAGTAATAAGAGTAAGTATAAGGTAAGTAATTTTTAATTTCATTTTTCCATGTATTAACTTTTTAAAAGTATTTTGAATATTTGAAAATAAGGAAAATATTCTTATGAATATGCATTATTATGTTTCCTTTATCATAATATTTGGTATATTTTTCTAAGGGGATTATATATATGTATGTATGTATGTATGTATATATATATATATATATATATATATATATATATATATATATATATATATATATATATATATATATATATTTGTGAAATTTTTAATTATTCTCAAAAGGGGAATTATCTAGGGAAGCATAGTTATAAGTATGTTTTAATATATTTTCTTTGCACTTATCTTCCAAATGATATGATGATATTAATGAATTTTAAAAATTTTGAGGCAAGATGTATTTAAGTGATGGGTTATCAAGTATTTTTTCCTACATTGATAGGGATAATATACTCTTTCACTTTAATGTGATATTTAATTTTTTTTTTCATATGTTTCCCTCAATATTTTTTGAATTAAATGCCAAAAAATAAGCTGTAAAAGGTTTTTAGACAAAATATTTTTAATTTTAGAAGGGAAATATAATATTTTGTAATTCTCATCTTATTTTTATTAAAATATGAAGATTTTTCTTTTATCATTTAAAAGAGAATATGATCTTTAAAAGAGCTTTGTTCTACAAATATGATAGTGATTAAGGTTTCCTTAAAGAATTTTCACAGTGGGAATCTTAAATTACTCTAGTAATTAAATATTTTCCTAAAAAGATTAGCATTGCTATTTATCATTTATGATAAACCCTAATGCATGTATCTAAGCTTGTGCAAAATATTGGCAAAGTTCTGTAGAGCTTCAAAGGAAATGAGGTAAGGTTATATTTCTTTTGAATATAGGATAATATAATTAAATTATATTTGTGGAGATTTTATCATTTGCACAAAGAAGCATAAAAGCATAAAGTTCATAAGAAGACTAGTGATGAGGCATCCATAAGCATTTGAAAAATGAAATAAAAGGGATATCAAAGAAATATTACAAAGTACTCTTGACCGTTGAGGATTAAACCATTTTATCAAACTAAAAGGCATGATCTTTCAAGAAGCAGTGAAGATGATCTTTTGAATTAATTATTTTATTAAATATTTGTATTGTAGTTAATAAATGTTTAATTATATTTAGGTTTTAGAAAGAGATGAGATGATTTGAATCTTGTATGCATCCTTTGATTTTCTATAAATGATACCATGATCATTTGTAGTAGGATATATCAATCATAATAAAAAAATTCAAAAGATCATGAGATACTAGTCGGATGATTATTGCATTTGATTAGGTAATGCAATTGGACATGACTCAATTGTACTTCCTTTTTTGAATTTCTCTCAATTTGGATAATTGGTTTTTCAATACTTGCACATTATATTGTCCTTCTAGATTCAAAGCTATTGTTTGATAGATTGAACTAAATATAAAATTTTGATCATCAAATGTTACATGCTATGTGATATTTGTTTAATTGGTCTCCATCATTAGGATTAAAGTCATTTAGACTAGAGTTTATATTTTTCAAAGTTCTTTGTCCACTAGTTGATGGTTGCACAACTGTCTTTAAAAGGGTTTGATGATAAGTTCATGCAAGGTTGACTCCATTTTCCTAATTGGATTAAGGACTAGTCTTTCTTGATTCATTTGAGTTGATATAAAATTGCAGTTTGTTTGGTTCTTTGCCCAGTTCATTTGTATGTCATTTATCCACTCTCATTCATCTTTTCAATCATCTATAAAAAGAATTCTAAGAATTCAATTTTATACTTTTTATTTAACCTCAAGAAGTACTTTCCATCTCAAAAGAATTATCTAGAGAGCCTACATTTAGTCATTGTGAAGGTGTACCTGCCTATGTATTACAGGGCCTAAAGAGAATGGATATTTGATTCTCAAAGGATCAAACCCACCTGTTGGCCAAATTGTGTTGGATTTCCAAACATTGAGTAAGAAAGACTCATAAATATTTGACCAATAATTTGAGGAACCTATTGGAAGTCTTATTAGGAAGTAAGATACTAGGGGGGTGGGGGTGAATCGGGATCATCAAAACTTTTAACTTCTTGAAACAAATCAAGTATATTCATAATTCACCCATTTCACATCTAGATCATATACCATATAACTATAAACTATAATACTGAAATGGATCTAAGTATGCATTACATCTATCAACATGAAAATAAATGCAAACACATAACATAGAAGATTTAGTTACCCAGACACCCTCCAAGGTGAAGGTAAATTGGGGTGGGGATGACACCCACAAATATTCACTACTACAACAATAAAGTGTGTCAGTAAAGGTTACAATATTTTATCACTTCTGGTGATAAACCCTGTGAGGGGTCTAACCTATTAAGAGCTTACAAGACTAATTTAGTCTACCTTGATTAAATGGTTTAAAATTACAACTAAGTAATCACTTTGTTAGGATATTTAAATAGGTTTGTTAAAACCACTCTATCAAGAGATTTACCCTAATCCACTTAGAATATCCCAATATCTAATCCTTCAGTTAACACTTGATGCTAGATTATAAATCTTCACTTTCCTTGATTGATTTGATCTCCTTATTTGATATACTCTATTCTACCCTTCACTGCTAGGTTTCTCTATCTAATCTCTACATCTTTTCATCAAACATAGCCTTCCTTCACTCTCTCTTGATCCTTATCACACACACATGACCATTCTATATGATTTAGGGATTGAAGCCTTCTTAAATAGACAATTATAGAAAGTTCTAGATCATGGTCAATGATTTAGAGTTTTCCCTCTTGCTGCTTAGTCTTTCAATTTTTTGATTGGTTACTTTGCCTTCCTAGGGATTGAAGTCCTCTGAAAAATGTGTAATTACCTCCTTAGCTATCTCCTCAATCCTAAAATCTCACATAGAAGCCAACTAGAAATGGCTTACAAAAGTGTTTGTGCCATCACAAAAACATATGTCAAAACTGATTTACTTGACATTTGAATATCCTAATGTTCAGTCATAACTAATATTCATGCTCTCCCTTGGATTTTGTATGCTTGATAGTAACTAACTCACTCAACATATACTGTCTTTACTTAGAAACCTCTATCTTTATTCGACATATACTATGACTTGGTCAATACTGGGGTGCTCAAAAACCTTAAACTTGCTTGGCTTATACTGAAATACAAACAAGTCCATAAATACCTTGCCTCCATGGGTGGCTTAGTCACAGTGATGACCAACCAAATATGCCTAGAAAATGACTAAGTGTAGGAAACTAATAGGAAACATGGCTTAGAGATCAACAATCTCCCCCTTTGACATTAGTGGCAAAAACACTTGGTCATGACTTATGAATACAATCAAAAATTACAAAATGGCACTCCCCCTTTGACCGTGATACAATTTCCATAAAGACCTCATTATATACATCATATGTACATGTCTGTCCAAAAATAAATAATCTTACCTTTGATCTTTCTTTGGTTCTAGTGTCTAATTTTTTGTCATATTTCCTTTACATAGCTTCTTATTATATTTCCCCCTTGTGTTTTCTCTATTTTCCATTTATAGTGTGTGTCATGATTAATTTCCCTTTATGGTATGTGTCATGATTATTAATTCCCCTTATTTTGACACTCATGGATTTGAGGTTGTAGGGGTAAAATTGTAGTTATCCAAAAATGATATGTGAATATGTAAAATCATCTCTAGTTCATGATCCTAGCTGGATCTGATAGATTCCATAACTTGAATCTTGATTTCTAGTCGAGTAACTAGATCCACCAAACTATTTGCAATATAGAGATGTATATATCTCTTAACCAAACCTTTTGTAGCTAATAGTTCCTTCTTCATGACCTCTACATGAGGTGGTAACACAGTTTAAATAGAGATCAATGTGGTTCAAATGTTGCAATCTTTAGCCTATATCTCAGCTAACCTTCCTTGAGATAAAGTCAATTTATTAAATTGAATAGAGCTTGAACTTGCGTCCATGCTCAAAGAATGTCTGGATACCTTAAAATCTACTTGAAGTCTACCAGTAGACTATTGATTCTTTTAGGTGAAGAACTCAACATCACAAATCTTTTTATACAAGGAACAAATATTCTGCAAAACTTCTAAAATATTTACAATATTGGAAAGTTCAACCTATTTTATTGAAATCTCTATTGAAAATTTCTCCATGAATTTGTGCTCAAACTTCTTCTCAGACTATTTTATCAATTTCTCATTGGCCTCAATATCCTCATTATTGACATTATCAACCATATGAACTAATTGTTCTAAAATAGGTACCTACTCATTTACATTACAAATCTCAAATGCATCTATAAAATGTCCTTTATGTCATGCAATGCCCATTTTTGCTTGTAATCTTGTCTTAACTATTCTTGCTTGGTCTTTTTGCTTAATAATTCTTTCCAAATTTGCATTTGTTCAAGTGTCATTATTTTAGGGTCATACTTAGGAAGTGCAATGACTTCATCTAAATTCATTAGAGTTGCAGGTGACTCTACCTTCTTCTCTAAATTCATTAGAGTTGCAGGTGATTAATGACCTAGGTGAACTAACACTCGGTAGTGTGATCTATAATTGTGTTCCTTCAACCCTTGCTCTTTGTATCTATTGGCCTATTGAAGTACTCTCCTTCTGAATAGGTATAACCTATTGAATAAGTGTAGTAACTGATGCTTGGATTTCCTCTTTCTCTTTTGACTTCTCAGTCTCCTTAGGCTTTAATTGTTTGACCTCCTTTTTTCCCTCAATGCAAGCTCCTAAGGCATTATGTGCAGATTGATCTTCTTGTCCTTTCTTCTCTCTTTCATCATTTCCAATGACAAGATTGGCCATAGGTGTAGGATATTTAATCAAAATATATCTTTTCCCTTCTCCTTGACACTTACATCTTGCTAACCCTTTGCATCAATTGTAACTAAAGTGATTTTCAAACTATTAGTTGCAGTGGTCATAGTAGGTGCACTCTCAATCCTTGGGTAGTTTTGAATTTGTATTAACACTAGATTGGTGCATGGAAGAGGAGCATCTAATGTTGCAATTGTAAATACTACACCTTTTAGTTCTTCCTTAGTCAAAACATTTTAATTTTACTACATTTCATTGGAAATATTTTCTATGGTGAAAACATCTTGTTGTTCACTCTCCTCTAGCTTTCTTCTTATTTTCTCTTCCAAATTGTTAGGTTCATCACAATTTTCCCAATTATCTAATTGCACTGCATCTTTCCCTTCTTCTTCTTCTATTGTTGTAGGAAGTAACAACCCAAATGCCTTTTTCCATATCAAAATACTTTCCTGGACAACACCTACTTTATTTATGAAAATTTTATAGGCCCTTATCTTGGGTACAAATTTATTTGCAAAATATTTTAGGGTAATAGACATATGAGTCTTCCCTAAGTCTAACATTTTTGGGCTAAAGTAGCCTCTCTTATTTGTCTCTTTGTGGATAATGTCAACTTCTATTTTGCATCTAATTTATTGTATAAATCTTGTGGAATGCCTTTGCCTAATCCATAGACATGTACTTAAATTTTGTCATCATATTTATCATCATTTTTTCAAAATTCTCTTTTTTTTAAATTTATCTAAAGAATAATAATCAATATGTTTGAAGCCTAAAATTCTTGCTGAATTTAATATTATCACATACCTGATCAATATTCATAGGAGGTTGTTTGGGAATAATTTGAAGTTTTCTCAAATTGCTAGACTTAATTTTCTCTCCTTCATCTTCTCCATCATCAGGCATGACAACTAAATTTCTTATCAACTTCTTCTTTGGACTTTTCTTGGTCCCTTTTGCAACGTACTTCCTTTTGGGTGTCCCTTTTCCCTTACTTGTCTTGGTTATCTTTGCTATGCTTTTCTTTGGTTCACCAACTATAGGTAGTGCTTCCTTGGATCCTTGTCTTGTTACTATCCTTCTTTTAGGTTCAGAGGTAGGATGGGCAACCATTTTCTTGACATTCTTCTTTAAATCCCTCTTCAGCTAAGGATCCACTATCACAACTTTATTTTTTTTTGTTTCCTTGGGCTTTGCAACCACTAGTTCTTTTCCTTTTGATTATTCCTCTTCTTCCTCTTCCCCTTTGCCTTCAATTATCTATAGGGGTTATTCGCCAAGTTTTCCCTCAAGATCAAAAATCACCCTCTTTCTTTTTCTATCCATCTTGGGAACTTTATAGTCTACATCATCATTTTTATCTTGGCTGACTACTAGTTACTGAATGGTTCAACATTCTTGTCATTCTCTTTAGATAACATGCTATACCAACTATAGCGATCTCATCTACATTCCCCTCATATTGCATCAGCCTTAGCCATGCAATTCTCAATAGTACAACTTGTACATATGTGTAATCAATGTCCACCATGAAGTAAATGTCTTCATAATGGTGGTCAATAACAAACTGTGGAATTCTTAATCTATTCTTTATTTTTCCTTTAAACTCCTCAAAATAACCATCCATAATGGTTTAAATTTTTTTACCCAATTGTCCAATTAAAGCATTTATTTTCTCAGTCACGGGTCTTGTCTTATCCCACACTACAATACCTATAGTTGGAAATGAATTTTTCATGTAGAAGAACATACATAGCAATAGTAATGTAAAATTACATGATGTGTTTTTCACTTTCCTGATCACTCCAAAATTCTTGGCTAGTTATGTCAATTGTAGCTCACCAAGCTCATAGCTATGGTCTTTCTTTACTATCTTATAACCTAAGTCTACTACAATGCATGGACACTGTTTAGTCAAATCGACTAATAGAGCTTGTATGCAATGACACATACAAAAACTTCAACAATATAGTCTTTGATTCCATCTATTCAACATTCCTTGCCCATTCTATTTAGCCTTTGTTTGATCTTCAATTACATTTCTTGATACACACCTCATTGTCTTCACTTGATCTAGGGTTGGATATCCCATCACTCGATGGATTATTTCCTTATTGATTTTTACTGGTCCACTTTTCAGCCACAATTTCATGTTGTACACTCTACTTAAGATAACCCTAATCTATTCCACTTTGAAAACCTTCAGAAAGGCTAGGGCATGAGTATTCCCTTTCTTGGCAATGACCCTATTTTCATCTTTTATAACTCTATTTTAATTCAATTTGTCATAAGCATTTCTCAGTTCAAAATATCCAATTTCTCCTACCTTGTAACATGAGAAATATCATGTACAATATTGAATTTGGGAGGAATTGATGAAAAAGTGTGTGATGCATCTCCAATCATTGCTATATCAGGGTATGCATTAAATTTTGGTGGGGGACATTGATCGTTCCTCATGATTTGTGCATTACTATCCTTCAACATTTTCTTACTAGTATAAGATGCAAATGATGCCATTTTTGAAATAGGATTTAAAAAAAAACTTTAATAATTTCACAAAACAACTAAACTCTGCTATAAAGTCTTACTTACTTCACTCTACAAACTATCGATGGTACGTTGTAGGTTCACACAATTTTTTCCTCAAATTTCTCTTTGATCATCTTTGAATTGCTTTGAAAGTTTGAAATCAGGTGGTAAATGAAAATGATCTTCAAAAATTTGATATAAACCTTCAATCAATCAAATTAGGTCTTCAATAAATTTTCCATACTATTGTAGGTGCATTACAACTATCTTGACCTTTACATAAAACTTTGTTCACAAAAATTTCTTTCCATCACTTCATATTCATTACCATTTACATTCTTATCTTGGTCAACATACCAACTTAGTTTTTATGGGAGCTCAGTTCATATAGAAATAATTAGTCGCTACAAATACTAATACTGATACTCGATATATATTATGCATATGATCTCTATTGTTCAATTCTTGCCTCAAATCTATCCTTGTGCATCTTGATTTATGTATATATGACCTTTAACATATCTTATGTTAGGAACTAATGCATGATGTAATATTTAAATGTATAGTTCCTTACATAACTTCTTTTCCTAGTCAGAAGTGGTGTGATCACCTAATCCATTGGATTGGGTGAACTCAGTTCCACTTGTTTCACTACTTCCAACTTCTACCTTCTTTATCCAAGTTTCAGTCATCTCATTCTTTGTTTTTCTACATTAACTTTGCATTTTCCTTTGATGTTTTCATTATTTGGTGTTGGTGCTCAGGTCTTACTATTTTTACTTACATGTCCAATCTTGTGACAACTAAAACAAACTAAGCTTCCATTTAAGCAACTCTTGTATTTGCCTCTAAATGTGTTCTAATGGAATTTTCTATAATGTGACCATATTCTCCACAATAATGACAACTATAGCATGTGTTTTAATCTAATTATGAGAGTTACCTTATTTAGGTGCATGCCCTTGCTTCTTGGATGTCTAGTTAGATTTTTCCTTGGATCTACATTCTTGAGCTCTATGTCTATATTTTAGATAGTTGTAGCAATGAACTTTGAATCAAGGTACAATAGGTATATTTTTTGCCTTTGACTTGAATTTATGTGCTTGGTGTCCTTGTTTCTTGCAGTTAAAATAGTGCCCATTAAATTTTGGTTTGGGATTTTGCTTACCAATCTTGCTTCTACAAATGTTTTTCATGTGTCCAAGTTTACCAAAATGATGATGGGTAGGTTTTTTCCTTGCATTTCTTTTCTCTCCACTCTTGGATGATTCTCCTTCTTTAGTGGATGAAGAGTACTTGGTATATCCTAGTCTAGAGGTGTCACTAGTTGTTCTTGGTGATCTCATCAATTCTTCAAAGTGTCTTATAGCTTCATTAATTTTTTCATCATCTCCATTAGTTCCTTTTTAGATCTTAACTCATTCCTCAGTTGATCATTTTGTGATCTCAAATTTGTAATCTCTATATCCTTTCTATTCAGTTCCTAATTTGCAAGTAGCAATTGATTCATCATCTCCAACTAAATGTTTATGAGCCTCTACACATCACATGTCATTTCATCAAGTTTGGTAGCCATTTGTCTCTTTTCTTCTTCTGCCATGAATTTGTCTTCTTCAAATTTATTTTTCTATCTTGCCATTCACGTAGTCTTACTGATTGGATTTTATGTTCTCTCTTCAATCTTCTAACTTTTTCAATTAGAATGTTGTTCTTCTCTAATATGTCTATCGCTATGTCACTTTCACTAGAATTACCATCTTCAACTAGTCCTTTTGTGTCTTCTACCAATTGAGTGACATTCTATTGAATGGTTGTATCCTTTCTCTTCTTTAAGGATTTCCTCAATTCCTCTCTTTCCACTTCAAGCTACTACAATATTATCTAGATATCAAGTTTTTGATTTTAAATGATTTTTCCTAATTTGTAAGCCTCCATCTCCAGGATCTTAACTCTCAAGATGTTAGACTTCTTCTAAGAGAACTATGCTCTGATACTAATCGTTGGAAGTCTTATTGGGAAGTAACTAACTAAGAGGAGGGGGGGAGGGGGGCAGGTGAATTAGAATCTTCAACACTTTTACCTTCTTGAAACAAATCAAGTACATTCACCATTCACCCATTTCACATCTAGATCATATACCATATAACCATAGATCTAAGTATGCATCACATATATCAACATGAAAATACGTGTAAACACATAACACACAAGATTTGGTTAACCAAAAACTCTCGAAGGTGAAGGTAAAACTACGGTGGTGATGACACCCATAAATCTTCACTACTACAACAATAAAGTTACTAGTTAAGGCTGCAATGTTTGATCACTTTTGGTGATCTACACTATGAGGGGCCTACCTTGTTAAGAGCTTACACAACTTATTTAGTCTACCTTGAATAAAGGATTTCAAATTACAAATAAGTAAGCACTCTATTATGAGATTTAAATAGGTCTATTAAAACCACTATGTTAAGAGATTTACCTTGATCCACTTGGTAGAATGTCTCAATACCCGATCCTTTGGTTTGCACTTGATGCTAGATTATGGATCTTCTCTTTCCTTGATTGATTTGATGTCTTTATCTGATATACTCTATTTTTCCCTTCACTACTAGGTTTCTTTGTCTAATCTCTACTTCTTATCATAAAAAATAGCCTTCCTTCACTCTCTCCTGATCCTTCTCACACACATTTTGATCATTCCTTGTGATTTAGGGCTTTAACCCTTCTTAAATAGACTACTAGAGAAGGTTTTAGATCATGATCAATGATCTAGAGTTCTCCCTTTTGCCTCTTAGTCCTTCCAATTTTTTGATTGGTTGCTTTGCCTTCCTAGGGATTGATGTGCTCTGCCAAAATACATAATTACCTCCTCATCTATCTCCTCAATCCTAAAATCTCACATAGAAGTTTTCAAAAAATGGTTTACGTAAGTTTTTGTGCCATCACAAACAAATATGTCAAAACTAGTTTACTCAACATTTGAGTATCTTGATGCTTGGTCATAACTGATATTCATGTAATACCTTGACTTTTGAATATCTTGACACTTTGTCATAATTGATATTCATGTCATCCCTTGACTTTTGTATGCTTGGCAATAACTAAATCACTTGGCATATACTATCTTTGATTTTCTTGACAAACTCTATCTTTACTCAGCATAAAGTATCACTACAACATAGAGGGGGTAATAAAGACAATTATAGGGACAATTGTTAAGTCAATTGTCTTAATTTGAGATAGAAAAAAAGTTGTTTATTATCATAAATAGTATCTTTAATTTTCTATTTAATTATTATCTTTAATTATTGTCGATGTATGATGATATAAAACAAAGGTATTGATTATCTTTGTAAGAAAAATTTACTTTTCTGTATCTAATTATCATCTTCAGTTATTGTCTCTTAGAGACGATATAAAATGAAGGTAGTTATTGTCTCTTAGAGACAATTTTACTTTTTTCTTTGTCTAGTGACAATAGTTTTCTTCAATTGTAGCCATTGTCTTTAGAAAGACCACATGTTTTTAAATATCACCTATTATCTTTAGTGACAATATGAACAAATGTATTAAAAAAAAAAAAATCTATTTTAATTTAATTTTTAACATTCCATGTTTGAAAATAATAATAACAAAATATTCACTATAATTATTTTGAATATTTTATTCTAGCAAATCACTTAACAAAATAGTATAAAACTAACTTGAATTAAAAAATCATATTTATTACATTTATTATAAATGTTGTCTTACAAAATAATGTGGGAGTTTATCCACAAGAAAGTAAATGCACCATCAACATGAATATTATTGAATATCGATATTTGACACTAATTTGTCAAACATTGCAACCTTACAATTAACTAGTTATAAACTTCTTCATACAAAACATTTCCACCAAGTCTAATGGTGTTTAATAAAAGCTTCTAGATTTGACAACATATTTTTAAGAAGACAACTTGTAGAAGCAATAGTCCATATCCAAAATGACCACTTGTAGATGTAGTAATCCATTATTTTTTATTAACCAAACAAGAAGAATATCCCATTCTTCATTTTCCTCTAATAACCTGAAAGTTCAAAAAAAGATGTGTAAGAATATAATCTAACTAATCAAATGATCTTTCTCATAAATGCAATACTTCGTCAATCAAATTAAGAAATTATAAAGAAAATTATAGAAGATAATATAATTAACAATTTATAAAGTTCCATTCTAATAGAAGAAGGGATGTTAGCTAGTCCTTGTTATAAAGATGGGTTTTAGACTGTTGGTAATTGTTCCAATTTGATGGAAGAAGTGAAGGCAGATAGTCCTAGTCAAAAGGATGGGCTTCTTTTTGCTACTGCTATTGGAACTAGTAAACAAACTAATGGTATCAGTTCCAGTATGCTGGATGCAGTGATGTCAGATGGTCCTTGTCAAAATTTGGATGAGTTTCCCTCTATTTTGGATTCTCAAAATTGGCAGTCAAAGGCTGCAATGGTAGAGGAGGGGTGGATAACTATGACTACGAAAAGGTCTAAAAAGACCCTACCTCAATTTGATATGAATTCGCGCTCTCACAAAAAGGGAGTGAAATTGAATTCTTAGTCCCCTTGGCTGGTTAAGTACTTCTTGTTGGTTTCTTTTCTAATCCTTTTTATGTTGCTAGTCATATTGTTTTTCTGTTGCAACATGCTTGTGGTTTAGATCCCTATGGGATGTTTGGGCTTTCTTTGAATATCTTTTGGGTCTTTGTTGTAAAGGGGTTTCAGTGTCCCCTAAAAACCTATTTTTGCCTTAATCTAAAAAATAAATTATAAAGAACACTACAACAAATAATAGAATTAACAAATTATAAAGAACACTACAAAAGATAACTCAAAATGAACTACTTAGAATAGTTAGTTATTGATATTAAGGTCACAAAAATTGAAGCATGTTCATTCATTGTATGTGAACTAATAATAATTATCTCTAAAAAATGTTAAGTCATGAAAAAATGTGATCTCAACAACTTTATTACAATAGAAAGTACAAAATGTATCACAAACATTGGCTAAAATTCATAGAAGACTTGTTGTAAATTCATCAATATACACTCAAAATGGTTATTTTTCTTTACCATTCTATAAGCCATTCAACATAGTGCTTTTGGTAAAGGTGAAATATTATAAGCATGCTTGCTTTCATTTTTGAAACATCCAATCATAGAAATATTGTTGATAATGCCATTGAGAGAACTAATATTCCATTTTGTATTTCATAACAAATGCAACTAGTAGCTTACCACAAACAACAAACACAATAGAAGCTTTTCCACAACTAGATATAATATAAGGTAATTTAAATGTGTCCAAATTGTAAATAAAATTAACAATTAATAGGCATACAAATTTAATTAGGAATTGAACATAATTTCATATTTTGTATCTCTACCAATATGCAATCAATAAAAAGATAACCTTCATTTAGGTGACCAATGTTTTGAAGAGTTAATTCTCATTAAGGAGTTTTTTTTGTAAGATATATCAACTGCATTGATGTTGAATAAGGGCTTCCACTATCTTCATGGTCATCAATCTAGATGGTTGGAATGGACTAGCAACATTGAGAATGATGTATGAAATAGATATCAATCCTCAAAAAGTTCTTTTGTTGGTGGAATATAACTTTGATCTCATTTACTAGATAGACATGTGATCAAATAAAATAATAAGGGATTCTTTTCTAATCCATAAAAAGGTTCTAAAGTAGTGGGACTTACTTTTAATATAGTACATCCAAATCTTTTGATCATTTGTGGTAATGATCAATTTTTTAAAGCAAGTGCTTGCTTGGTAGAGTTGACACACATTGAACTCAATGTATTCTTCACCAAGAATTGGAGCAAAATTATGATCCCAGAGGAGGATAAATAAGATAGAGGAGTTCATAAAAAAAAATGGGAATTCATTTCTCATGTGCCTCCAACAAATGAAAAAAATTAAGCAAATGAGTGTCGAGAGGAAGAAACATGAGCTTCTTAACAAATTTGCAAGTGATGTCTTTCTAAACAACAATTTGTTGATAAAAAATGCTCAATATTCATGGTTAATATGGCATACCAAAATGTTCCATACTTGATCAATTTACCATATTAACATACGTTTTCTCTAGTTTTCCCAGTTTGAAAAATCTTTTAAGTCCATATTAGGTGAAAAAGTTCTTAATGGTTGTTTTAGATCAATGTACTAATCTGACATAGTCTTCAGTTCTTATCAAATTTGCATGGATGTGGCTAACAATTCAAATTTTCATGGATTAGTTGGTACATTCATACATTGAGCAGTAGAAGTATTGGGTGGTATTCTTGTTTGCAGTTTAATCATCTATGAGAGGCTAGAAGAATGTGAGACATGTATGAGTAACAGTTAGAAATTTCAACATAGGACTTTTATTTTGGAAAGTGAAAGTAAAAAATCATAGGAAGGTCAAATGGATGTAGGAGTAATAGTTATGATTATGATGAGGTGGAGAATCTTGTATTCAAATAAAAGTTATTCATAGCTCCCATCTATACCATCTCAGAAAAAAAAACATGTGGGAATAAATATTTTGCAATATCTAAAATTTGTACTCAGATATCAAGTTTTTAGCTAGGTGACTTGTGGATTTGCATTGGATATCAAAAAATATCTTCTACAAGTTCTTTAGTAGAAACATGAGGATAAGTGGGAATGTTGGGTCATGAGTGATATTAATTTGGATAGGCATGAAGATGTTGGAGGACTCTTGGTGAATGAAAAAATCTCTAAATGCATATCACATGGTCATTTATAATAGCTCATCAACCTTGCAACACTAACTCTTTCCATTAAATATTATCACAATCTAAAACTACTTTGAGTAAATAGATCAATAATCTTATCTAATTACAATGTTTTTACTACATTGAACTTGAGAAACAATGACAATGAACTGGAATAGGTCAGTAACAATGAACTTAAGAAATAATGAAAAAGAAATATTTAATTGCATACTTAGTTTTTAAATCCATATTATATCACATCCATCTTCTTTCTCCGTGTCCTCTTTTTACGAGGAACCATTTAAATTGTGGGTGCAATATGTTCATCACATTGAGAAACCTCTTCATAATTATTATTTCCAACATGCTAAGATTCAAGAATATTTTCTTGTTGAGGTTCTAGAATGATATTTGAATTTTTGTGTGCAACAAATAATTATTCATGCTCCCCTACCTCATCTCCATTCTCACTACTTGGTGAGATTGATTGTTGGGCTCCCTACACACAACACAATTTAAGAGATTGATTTGACAAAATACCTTTTATTGAACTATTAAGTAAACTTAAAATTTTTATAATGAGCTTACCTCATTTTCGTGACTAGTCACTAATATATCCCCTCAATCTAGCATGTGTTTCCTAAGGCCTTGGGCACCATGAAGCAAATAAAATTTTAAGTCCTCATGCAAAGCTTCTTTTTGGAATTGGTGAACCTACATAAACATATATAACTAGTTTTTGATAAATCATAAGATAGAATTGATTCACAAGTTTGACATGACTTTTTCAATGGAATAGAAAAGATGAAAGATCATTTACCAAGCCACAATGAATTCTATTGTATCCACTAGATCCTAATTTATGAGATCCAATACTTGATACCTTGGCTTGGGTTGCTTTTCTTGTGTCCCAAAGGCATCTTTTAGATCCTCCTAGTGAAAATGGTCTATAATTTGGATTATTGTTCTTCCTCTTAAATTTGGCATCTTTAATTAGTTTTTCCCATGTTGTTGGGTCTATAATCTAGTTTGGACATGGATAAATAAGGTTGTTTTTTATCTTAGACCTTAAATTGTCTCTTTTAGAATGGACATATTCCTAAGCAATATCCACAATGTATTCCTCATCAAATCTAGGGTCTCCAAATGCTATTATTACATCTTTACAAAGTTCATTTTTCTTAACTTTAATTTTCCTCCTCCAATCCTATTGAAGTGTATTTCCAAATAATTCCTTTGAATGATGATATATAAAGTGAAAAAATTTAATACCCTTTTCATCCTTAAAGACTTCGCCTTCCAAGGAGAACAAACAAGAGTGTAACTTCTTGTGTCCCTTTGGTAGTGACTATGGAAATTTTTGAAGTCTAGAGAGTTGAGGTAGATGCCCCTATAGGTACATCAATTTCTTTTTCATTTCTTTTCCTATATTTACAATGAGAATGTGAAATTTTTAGAAATCTGACCAAAACATTAAAAAATTTCTAGTTTAAAACTAATTATTGTGACTATCAAATATGAATGCAAAAAAATAAATTAGTTACCCTTGATATTCATTAATTGACATTCATTATACTAAGACATTCCAAACATTACATTGGACAATTTGAGACATTTTCCAAAGAAGAGGAGACAAAATGACTGTCCTTCCTTTTTACTATATGAATATGTTTGCATAGTAACAAATCATGATTGTATCACCAATTTTTTAAAAGGAGATATAATATTGAAGGCAATAGGAATAAGTCTTTTGTAATAGGTTTTGACATGAGTTACAAATTAGAGCTTTAAAGGTTTGATTCTCATATAATTAGTTATCGCGTTTATGCATTTTTAGGCCCAACTAGATGTTTGGTCAATTTCTTAGGAGAGTTTTGGAAGATACCTTATTGTTTTGAGTAGATTGAAAAAAAACAAAACAAAAACTTTGTTGATCTTCCAATTCATATTTTTTCTTCCAAACACATTCATGATTATATTCAAGCCAGTTGGAGATGACTATGCATGCAATAATGGCTAAAGACACTCCACTTGGTGATTACAACATTCTTAACAAGATTTTTCATTTTAATCTTGTAGAAAAAAAGTTAGTAATAAATATTCTTCCAATACTATAGCTTGGAGGCCAACAAACCTATACATTTCCTTTGAAATGTTGGCATTTAGCAACCTCTAAAGATGGTTTCTTTTAACACACTATAGAATGAGTAAAATAATAAATAGAAACCTGCTTGAACTACAAAGAAGAGAGTAAATGGGAAGCCACTCTCCTCAAATTTGAGTTTCTCAACTCATCATTTGAACATACTTTAAGAAAAAACATAGACTTACTCTTTATAGTCTAAAAAACAACGAGTAAAGAAGATACTCCAAAAAAAACCATCATTTTCTTGTAACAAGGTAGTTTTCACAAGTTGGTTGTTAATAGGTGATACATGTAATTGAGGCACACTATACGGCCAAACAAGATACATATTATCACCAATTAATATGAAGTAGTGGATCTTATTCATTTGGGTCAATGTTGTGATAGTAAGGAAAATGAAACCAACTTTCCCTTAGAATATACATTTTTGTGCAAGTGATTAAAAATAAATAGTGAAGGTCTATTGGTTTGCAAATTAATTTGTATAAACATGTAAATATTTTAGATCTAGATGGTTGACTTCAGGAAAGGGAAAGCTTATTGGACTTAAAAATCCAAAATAAACAATGTCAATAGATCTACTCTTTGCACAACCACACTAGAAAAAGAGGACCAACATAGAAGAGGAGGGGAGTACACATTGCCAACCAAAAATGAACCACATGCTACATAGGTAGAGGAAATAACACTTATTTAAGAGATCTTTGGTTACGAAGGGGGGTCTAGATGGCCAAAGAGGCTAAAGGTCTAAGTTGAGCATAAAATCTAGGACTTATATAGTCATACAAGATGAATTTGTAAGGGACTTGATAATGAAGAGAGGGGGAATTGAAAATAGATCACCAAGATCTACATCTGAAGAAGCTAGAGTGTGGGCTTGTACAAGTGGACAAGAAGAAACATAAGGAGTCCTAGAGGCTTTCTAAAAAAATGCCACCTACAACCCCACAATGGGGGCAAACTTTAGGAGTGGGAGGGATTCTAAACCAACATCAGTCCTATAAACTAAAAAATAATGATATTTTAGCATCTTTCTATCGAGGCTGAAAAGCTAAATCTTCATAATGTACATTTGATTTCCAAATTTAACTCTCCAATATTAGACATATTTCTATTGATAAACCATTAGAAATTTTAAAGAAACCTAAGTACATGCATAAGAGGTATGAGAAAAGTGTCTTTTTCTAGAGATAAGGCCAAGAGGGTGTTAGTAGAATTATTAATGACTCTAAAGAAGAATAAATTCAAAAGTGCAATAGAAGCTAATGTATCCTAACCCCAAAAATAGGTAATACAGAGATGAACTAGGTTGGACACATGATACCAAGGCTCAGATAAAATTACAACCTTTCTCCAACAAAATTGCCTCCTCATAGGAAGACTTGACTTAATCTATAAATTGACAAAAAGTGCAAAAAGATCCTATGACCAGGGGTATTTATAAAATTTAATAGATTTTGAAAGAAAAAGCTTCTAATGCTTCAAAATCCACAAGTGATTAGGCTAGAGATGATTAACTTATAAATTAGTGTACTCTTCTCATAATGAGGTTTTTCATTGAAAAATTAATTACCCAAAATCGGGGAAGATATGTTCTTACAGGAGGAAGTATCCTTTTCACAAACTTGTCATCAGTATTTGTTGCATCAAAAGTAGGCTGAGCCAAAATGGTACTCTTATTCTCCTCAATTGCATCAAAAATAGTGAAAAATGAATGCCTTTTGGGAGAGGAATAACCATTAAGCTTAGGGATGCTTGCACAAGCACATTGACTATCTACACAATTAAAGTATCTAAAGGTTTGGTGATCCTACTGGTGAATCTAGTACTATGTGAATGAAGGCAAGTCTAAATTTTTTTTTTTTCCACAAGAGAAAAATTCTTTTGTCATCAACCATAAAACATTTAAATTTAGCCTATAGAAGTCACTAAGTGTGAAAGACATCATAAATACATAGATTATAGAGCACAATATAACCTCAATGTTACTAGGTCTAGTAGATCCTTTTTGACAAAGAAGCCACCAAATAAATTTATTCAACAAATCTTCCCTGAGGTCACATTAATATTATGTGTGTGAGAAAGGAACACTCCACCCCACATATATTTCCCCACAAAACATCATGTTTATCAATATAAATCTTTCACACCCCCAATCTTTTTAAGAAAATATTCACAATAGACCAGTGTAACTGGATGAAGAGACATTAAAATGTGCAAAACTGATAAAGTGGGGTTCACCCCTCATATTGAAAGTATGTTTTTTCTTATTTTCCAACTTAGAAAATGACCATACATTTTTTTTTTTTTTTAACATAAACAATGGGGTTTTCCTAAAAGTGAAAGCGTGTTTGTCTTTTTCCCAAATTATGCCTTTTCCAAATAAAAAAGTGGACCCAAGAATGCTATTTATATAAAGAATTTGATCCTTCTCTAAAGGTGAGGGTCTTATAAAATTATAATATAGTTAATCTTCCTAAATTACTGACAAATACTTGTTCTGACTTAGTGGCACATGTAACTTAATAATCCACTCCCAAATTTTTGAAGATTGAATATAAAAAGAAAAAGGAATTGACCACTAATTGTAGAACATAGAAGCAACTAAAACAATCATTATCAACTATATCCTAGAAATTTATAAATTCGAAGATAGCCATACCTAGATGAGACATTGGATGTAATTTTGTTAGATAAAAGTCTTCTATGTTGGTCCATTGATGCAAGTGATGGTGAGTGGGTAATCACACAAAAGTACTTAAAAATAAAGGCACATAATAATACCTTAAGGCATGCCATTAGATGTTTCTTGTAGTCTAAGTATATGAAATAATTCCAATCATGTACTACAACATCACCTTGATCATATCTTTATTCCTCCAGCAAAAATGCACCATCAAATATGGTTTACTTGACTTGCAATTATGCATATCCATGATGGACTCTACTAGATCCCACATGAAATTCTAATTGGATCAAGACCTAGAGTCTCTAAGCTTTGGATCTAGTAATCTAGTTTCTTTCTAACATAGATCAAAATTAGAGTGTAATACACATCATGGAATAAAAATGAGTTCAACATATATCACCATAGAGTTTGAGAATACATAAAAATTGTATGATATAGTTTCAATGCTCATAATCTACTTGTAGGTGTCATTTTTATTTTCAAACTTGTTTTTTAGATTACTCATTAAAAACCCAAATAACATCAAATAGTTCTTGCTCAAAAGAGGTGCAACAAATAATAGTTGTATCTCTTATATTTATTGTATATATGGCAATGATTAAAGTCTGAACACTTTGCCCAATAATTTTGGTACTACTTATCCAAATTTTTCTACTGCTTATCCTTACTAAAACCAAGAATAAAATGAAAATTAACACTCAAATCAATCAAATAATTCACAAAGTGAGACACAACTTGACAATGAAATGAGTTAATTAGAATAGAGTAATATAATAATACTTGTAAAAAATTGTACATGTTCATCTAAAGTAGGCCCTACAATCCCCAACAACTTCTTCTCCCATAACTCACTTTGTTTATGTATTTCTTTCCTATATTCATCATTTTTAGGAGTGTCTAGTAGGAGCTTTAATGTTTTTAATGTAATTCTATACGACTCCTCAAGGAAGCTTGTTCAAGTGTTTGTGGGAGAATTATGATTGAATCCATACTTGATGGATTATTTATTGATTGTAGTGTGCTCCAAACATGGGTGTGCATGTCAATTTGAACAAGGATACTAGGACCACCCATGCTTGATGCCACTTCTAGGTAGGCGTTGGCCTTGAAACATTTGCTTGAAATATTATACAAAGAACAAATACAAATCTTTCAAGTGGTATAATAGGGTAAATAACATAATCAAACCCAACAAATGTATGACTGAATCTTACCATTTGTATAATATTGGGTGTATTATATGGCGTAATTGGATCATGCAAGCTTGGGGGAGTTACTCTTGAGATTCCATATGAAAAAAAGAGATAAATATTATCAATTTTAACAAGGTCAAATAAGTTAATTAATTTTGCAATAATTTAGATCAGATCTTACCATTGGCACAATATAAGATGTACTAAATGACTTAATAGGGGTTGGAACAACTTTGGAGACGGTATGCATTCCATAAACATAAATTAACATGAAATAATACAAAACATAAGATAATTGGACTTATAGAAGATAACTTTCAAACTTAACTCTTGCACCATCCTAGTAATATTTTCACCTTGCCCATTTCTTAGCATGTCAATTAGACCATTTAAGACCAAATGATCTCCCATAGTAGAATCTAGAGCACCCATAGGAACATCCTTTAATGAACACATAATGACATAAAATTACAAAATATTGATTAGACATAGAACAATCTTTGATTTTTCATAAATAATCTACATTTTTTATAATATCATCTTATTCATATGCCTCATGTATCTTACCTAATGAGAAGGTTAAATATACTAACATTATAAGCACGTCATTCAACAATGACAAGACCTTTAGAAATTGCTTAAATCTAAGGTCACCTAAGTATACTTCTTTGTTTATTGATAGTATAATTTAGAGGCCTTAAAGTAGTCAATTTAATGTTGGGAGCATTTGGTGATGTGAATAAAGATCCTAATTTGGTTGTCTAGGTTTTCACTATAGGTTCATGGGAAACACAAGTTGGTGCAAGGTGCAACTTGCCAAGAGAAGTCTTGGCAATCCATGACATGTTCAAGTCATACTATATAAGCACTCACACTAGTCGTAAGATGACATGGTAGACAAATATGGGCACAACATATTTAAAGGAAGTCTTTGGAAAAGGTCAAAAACATGAACTTAATGTCTCAACCTATCAGATGTATATCCCTATGCTTTTTAATTTTGCACAACACTTGAATTATAACAAAATTGCAAAAACAACTGACATACCTACTCCAGACCTAAAAAGATGCACGTAGCCTCTTTCATGTGTAAGGGGAAGAAATGTGCTGGTTAAGAAACCTATAGACACGGAGGTTGATGAAGATGATAACTTCTACTTCAATGAGAAATTTACTTGCAAATTCTACAAGGTAAAAATTGGCATGCTTGCTGAACAAAGAGAGAGTGAACTAGAAAAATAGGAGACCCATCAAAAGGTGGAGGAAGATAGGAAGCCCCAAATTGAAGCTTCCATTGTTTGGATTATGAAAGTAAGACATACTTTAGACCATAACAATATTGTTGGTGAGGTAACCACAAAGTTACAACCATGTTTTTTCCAAACCCTTTAGTAATAAAGAAATGGATTGGGACAGTTATAGAAAAGGAGCTCTTGAAAAGGGATAAGATAGATGAAAAAATGTACAAGTATCTTGCATGAGAGTTAGTTTTTATTTCAAACTCTTGAATTGTTTGAAATGTATCTTTGATTAATAGAGCAACATTTTTCACATTATGACTATATTGTTGTTCTCACCTACAAGGTTTCTCTTACTGATGTAATTTCTTTATCTTTAGACATTCATATATGATTTGAACAAAAATGATATGAAAATTTGTCATATTATTTTTTTGAATTGTTTTACAGACATTTCTCTTGATATAAGCTATCTCCACTTATATCTAGTTGTGCTTAGTCTTACACTAGATTTCTATCCTTTTAATCTGACTCCCAATTGAGCTTCAAATAAAAAATTTAGTTATGTTTCTAAAATCACTCATAATTTTCATTGGTTATTTATCTAATATACAGTAGATACAATCATGCATGTGCTCAAGTCCAATTGTTTTGTTTAACTGCATTAAAAATTTAAAATAACCCCTACAAACATTCATATGTTATGGGTTATATACAAATTTAACTTTTACCCATCCCAAACCTTGAGTTACAATTATGATAGGGATCAGTGATAATATATGATTAGTTAAGGGTATGTGCAGGATCATGGTCAACCAAACTTTTCCCTTAAGTGGCACTGAAAAATTAGCAATTCAAGGTTATGTTAACTTGACGTGTAATTTTAAAGTAGTTATGGAATTTATATCAAAAATTTGTAAGAAAAGAATCTATAGGAAATTGAATGTAGTTTCTAAACTCTTAGGCCTTATCTAAAGAAAAATTAAATTGTTTGGTCAAAATTTTGGATTTTAAAGCAGTAGTACAAAAGTTTCAGGACAAAAATAAGAAGTAAGTGTATGTCTAACCACCTTAATCAAAATCAAATGATAATATTTTTTTAACAAGATTGTAGATATAAGAAGTACACTCCTGCCCACATGTGACACATATTTTTGGGTATTTCTAAATAAATATTTAATTATGAATTTTCTAGGATACCATTTTCAAAATTAAAAAACTCTTGTGTCTGACCACCTTAACTAATTCAAAAAAAATTCAAAATTAATTTTTTTCCCCCTTATAGTAGTTGAAGCATAGAATGTGATGCATCTTTTGAATTTCAAAAATATTATATAGTTTGACAGTTATAGTTATTTTACAATTAGTATGTCAATCAACACTTTGTAGCTAACTCCATTAGAAAATAAGCAATAATTACTTACTAAACTCATAATTTAATAGAAATTATATTGATGGAAAGATGAGAATATTCTCAAGAAACCCTTTTCATTTCATCGAATTTGGATGAAAAAAATTTGTCAACTACATGGCCAAAGGCAGAAACATACAATAATAGACCAAAAATATGTTAATGGGATGTTTTTGGTGTTAACCATGGAGGGTTGACATCTAAAGCAAAACCAAGCCTAATTGGGTACTTAATAATATTGGGTACCTATTCCCAAATTGGATACCCATTCCCAAATTGAGTAACCATTTAAAAATCGAATACCCAATTTTCCCAAAAAAAAAAAAATTTAAAAAATAAAAAATAAAAAAGATTATTTTTTCAATTTTTTAAAATAATAGTTCAACCCCTTTTTATGATCCTTAGTGTTCTTTTTTAAAGGCTTTAGGACCCTTAACCATACATATAATGGTTCCAAAGGATCAAAAGGAGTCATAAGGTACCCTTTGACACTCTTTAACCCATTCAATCACAATATGTATGCTTATGGGTCCTAGGACCCCTAACCACATAAATGATGTGATCTAATGGCTCAAAAAGTGTCCTAGAATACCCTGTGACCCCTTTTGACCTATTTGATGACATTAAGTGTGTTTAGGGGTCATAGGGTACTCTATTACCCCTTTTGACTCACTCAAACACATGATATGAGTTCCTAAGACTCAATTTTCTTGTTTAATGGGTCAAAAGGGGTCATATGGAACTTTATGACCCCATTCAAACACATAATGTAAGTCCTTAGGGGTCTTAGGACCTCTAGGGACATATGTTGTCATCTAATGCATCGAAAGGGATCATGGGGTACTTTATGAACCCTTTTGACTCATTCAAACACATGATATATGTCCAGAGTGGTTCGAAGATCCCTAGGAACATATGTTCTTATTTAATGGGTCAAAAGGGGTCATTGGGTACCCTATGACTCCATTAAACCAATTTAGACACATGATATATGCCATTAGGGGCCCTAGTACCCTTAGGAATATATGTTGATACATAATGAATCAAAAGGAGTTAGGGTATTGTATTCCCCTTTTAATTCATTTGAACATATGATAAATGTTCCTAGGGGTCCTAGGATCCCTAGGAACATATGATATCATTTGATGGATCAAATGGGGTCATAGGGCACCCTATGACCACATTCAACCCATTTAAACACATGATGTATCTCCCTAGGGGTCCTAGGACCCTTAGAAGCATACATTATCATACAATGAGTCGAGAGGGGTCACTATGTACCCTATGACCCATTTGATCCATTAAAACACATGATGTATGTCCTTAGGGGTCCTAGTACCCATAGAAATATAAGTTATCATGTAATGGGTCAAAAGGGATCATAGGGTACCTTATGACCCTTTTGAATCCATTCAAACACATGATGTATGTCCCTAGGGTTCCTAGTACACCTATGAACATATTTTATCATATAATGGGTTGAATGGGGTCATAGGGTACTCTCTAAGCCCTTTCAACTCATTTGAACACATGATATATGTTTCTTGGTGTCCTAGGACCCCTAGGAGCATATGTTATTATTTAATGGGTCAAAAAGGGTCATAGGGTACCATATGACCCCTTTTGACCCATTCAAATATATAATGTATGTCCCTAGGGGTCATAGAAACTTTAGGAACATAGGTTATCATATAATGACTTTAAATGGGTTATTGGGTACTTTATAACCCCTTTTGACTCATTCGAGCATATGAAATATCTTCTTAGGGGTCCTAGAACCCCTAAAAACATATGTTCTTAATTAATGGGTCAAAAGGGGTTATAGGGAACACTATGACCCCATTCAACCCATTCAAACACATTATGTATTTTCCTAGGGGTCCTAGGACCCCTAGGAAGATATGTTTTCATATAATGGGTCGAGAGGGATCAAAGCATACCATATGAATCCTTTAGATATATTCAAACACATGATGTATGTCCCTAGGGGGTCCTAGTACCTCTAAGAATATGTGTCATCATACAATGGGTCAAAAGGGATCCTAAGGTACTCTATGACCCATTTCAATTCATTTGAACACATAAAATATGTTTTTAGGGGTTCTAGGACCCCTAGAAACACATGTTCTCATTTACTGAGTCAAAAAGGGTCATAAGGCACCATATAACCCGATTCAACCCATTCAAACACATGATGTATGTCTCGAGGGGTCCTAGGAGCCTAAAAACATGTATTTTCATATAATCAGTTGAAATGGGTTATATGATACTCTTTGACCCCTTTTGACTCATTCAAACACATGATATATGTTCCAAGGAGTCCTAAGACCCTTAGGAATATATGTTCTCATTTAATGGGCCAAAAGGGGTCATAGGGCACCCTATGACCCCATTTGACCCATTCAAACACATGATGTATGTCCTTAGGGGTCCTAGGACCCTTAAGAACATATGTTGTCATATAATAGGTCGAGAGGGGTCATAATGTACCTTATGACCCCTTTCAATTCATTCAAATACATCATGTATGTCCCTAGGGGTTCTAGTACCCCTAGGAACATATGTTGTCATATAATGGGTCAAAAGTGGGCCTATATTACTCTATGACCCTTTTAGACTCATTTGAACACATGATATATGTTCCTAAGGGTCCTAAGAGGCCTACAAACATATTTTCTTATTTAATGGGTCAAAATGGGTCCTAGAGTACTCTATGACCCCTTTCAACTCACCTGAATAATTATAATATGTCCCTAGGGGTCCTAGGACCCTTAAGGTTATATGTTATCATGAAAGGGGTCATAAGTTATCCTATGAACCCTTTTAACCCATTGGAACAAATAAAATAGGTCCCTTGGGGTCCTAGGACCCCTAGGGGCATATGTTGTCATGAAATGTGTCGAAAAGGGTCATAGGTTATCCTATCACCCCTTTCAACCCATTCAAATAAATGAATTAGGTTCTAAGGGGTCCTAGGACTCTTAAGGACATATGTTGTCATGAAAAATATTAGAAATAACCTATGACCTTTTTGACCCATTCGAATAAATGAAATAGGTTCCTAGTGGTCCTAGGAGCCCCAAGGACATATGTTGTCATGAAATGCATTGAAAGGGGTCATAAGGATAAAAAGGGGTCATAAGTTATCCTATCACCCATTTCAACCCATATGAACAATCATAATATGTCCCTAGGGGTCCTAGGTTATCATGAAATATGTCAAAAGAGGTCATAGGTTATCCTATGACCCCTTTCAACCCATTGAAACAAATAAAATAGGTTCCTAGGGATCTATATGTTATCATGAATTGTGTTCAAAGCAGTCATAGGTTATCCTATGACCCCTTTCAACCCATATGAACAATTACAATATGTCCCTAGTGGTCTTAGGATCCCTCAGGACATATGTTGTAATAGAATATGTTGAAAGGGATCATAGGTTATCCTATCATCCCTTTTGACCCATCTGAAAAAATAAAATAGGTCCCTAGTGGTTCTAGGACCCCTAGGAACATATGTTGTCATGAAATGCACCAAAAGGGGTCATAGGTTATCCTATGAACCTTTTCAACCCATATAAACAATTATAATATGTCTTTAGCAGTCCTACGATCCCTAAAGATATATGTTGTCATGAAACATGTTGAAAGGGGTCATAAGTTATCATATGACCCCTTTTGACCCATTCAAACAAATAAAATAGGTCCCTAGGGGTCCTAGGACCCCCTAGAGACATATGTTGTCATGAAATGTGTTGAAAGCAGTTATAGGTTATTTTATAACCCCTTTTGGCCCATTCAAAAAAATGAATTAGGTCCTTAGTGGTCCTAGGACCCCTAGGGACATATGTTGTCATGAAATATGTTGAAAGTGGTCACAGGCCCCTTTCGACCCATTTGAACAAATTTAATAGGTCCCTAGGGGACTTAAGACCCCAAGGGACATATGTTGTAATGAAATGCATCAAATCTAACCTATGACCTCTTTGGACCCATTCAAATTAATGAAACAGGTTCTTAGGGGTCCTAGGACCCCTAAGTACTTATGTTGTCATGGAATGCATCAAAAGGGGTCATAAGTTATTCTATGACCCAATTCAAACAAATAAAATAGGCCCCTAGGGGTCGTAGGACCCCTAAAGACATATGCTATCATGAAATGTGTTGAAAGAGGTCATAGGGTACTCTATGACCCCTTTCAACTCATTCAAATACATGATATGTGTTTCTAGGGGTCCTAGGACCCTTAGGAACATATGCTATAATTTAATGGTTCAAAAAGGGTCAAAGGTTACCCTATGACCCCTTTTGACCTATTTAAACACATGATTTATGTCCTAAAGAACATATGTTGTCATATAATGTGTTGAAAGGGGTCATGAGGTACTCTATGACCCCTTTCGAATCATTTTAACACATGACATACTTTCTTAAGGGTCTTAGGTTCCCTATGATCCCTTTGACCCATTAAATGATAACATATGTTCATAGGGATCCTAAGACCCTTAGAAAAATATGTCATGTGTTAAAATAATTAAAAGGGGTCATAGAGTACCCCTATGACCCCTTTTGACCCATTTAAACACATGATGTATCTCCCTAGGGGTCCTCTAGGGGTGCTAGGACCCCTAGGGACATACATGATGTGTTGTAATGGGTCAAAAGGGGTCATAGGATATTGTATGACCCCTTTCAACCATTACATGAAAAAATATGTTCTTAGGGGTCTTAGGACCCTTAGGGACATACATGGTGTGTTTTAATTGGTAGAAAGGGGTTATATGGCATGCCATGACACATTTTGACCCATTGCATGGAAAAATATGTTCATAGGGTTCATAGGATCCCTGGGGACATACATGTTATGTTCCAATAGGTCAAATGGGGTTAAAGGATATCTTATGACCCCTTTCAACCCATTAAATGAAAAAATATGTTCTTGTGGGTCTTAGGACTCCTATGGACAAACATGTTGTATTCAAATGGGTTGAAAGGGGTCATAGGATAACCTATGACCTATTTCAATCAAATACATGACAACTTATATTCCTAGGTGTCTTAGGGCCCCTAGGGACATAAATTTTGTGTTTTAATAGACCCATTACATGAAAACATATGTTCCTAGGGACCATAGGACCCCTAGTGACATACCTCTTATATTCTGATGAGTAGAAAGGGGTCATAGGTCAACCCAATACATGAGAAAATATGATTCTAGGGGTCCTAGGACCCTTATCACCATGTGTGTTATGTTCTAGTGGGTCAAAATTCTATGACCCCTTTCAACCCATTACACAATAATATATGTTTGGCCATATATGTTGTGTTCCAATGAGTCAAAAAGGGTTGTTAGATACCCTATGATCCCTTTCGACCCATTGCATGATAACATACATTCCTAGGAACGTATGTTGTCATGTAATGGGTTGAAAGGGTCATAAGATACTCTATGAGCCATTTTGACCCATTGGAACACAACATGTATGTCTATAGGGTTCCTACGACCCCTAGGAATATATGTTATAATGTAATAAGTCGAAAGGGGTCACAAGATACTCTATAACCCATTTCTACCCTTTAAAACACAAGATGTACATCCCTAGGCATCCTATGACCCCTAAGAACATATGTTGTCATATACTAGGTCAAAAGCGGCCATAGGATATCCCATGAACCCTTTAGACTCATTGGAACACATGTATGTTCTTAGGGGAACATACATTGTCATATAGCTTATTAACTTAGGTTACTAATATATGTAATATATAATTATAATAATTATACTATATATGATATAAATTATATAATAATATATAATAAGTACTCTCTATATATAAAATAATTATATAGTAAATTATAATTATAATTATTTAATACTATATAATAAATTTTAGTAACTATATATAATAATCCCTCCCAACCCCAAATTATGTTATAACTATATTATAGTAGGACAATATAACTTAAAAATTGGTTGTCCTTTGACTTTGATAAATAAAAATTGATATTTATCTTAAAAATTGGTCCCCACTCCCTTTACATTTAAATTTGGTGACATAATTTATGAAATTGGGTACCCATTCTCAAATCAGGTACCTAATAAGGAAAGGTATTACATTTTTGGTTTAGTATTAGGATGGGTGGGAAAAAGTCAAAGCACATTTTGAAATGCTTTTAGACATTTCAAAACTACATATTTTTTATGTCACCACTTTTTGGCACACCATGATCCTACACACACCCTTAAGGAAAATTCAAAAATTATATTTCTTTGGAACATAGCAATGTGATAGAATAAGAAATTCCACTCTAATTCATCCCATCATATGGAAAATATCATTTAAAAAAGACATCATTTTTTAGTTTCACTCATTTGTTAGCTTTTCCTTTTCTACTATCTTCTATTAAGTATATAATGATTACTAAGTGATTTGAAGCATATCCTCACATACTTGGCTCTAGAATACTTGTGCCACAATTTGGTTTTAGTTGAAATGATTTACCATAGAAGTTCTCTTGTTCCTTAAACTTGCATGGACAAGGTAACATCAATCATTTTACCGTAGTCATTTCATTTTTGGAATTAGAGGCAAATTCTTTTTACTTAGAGTGGCAAATTAGTAAGGCCACAAATGAGGGATCTCACCCTACTTAAACATTTAACAATAGAATCACCTAGTAGGGTTTGGACCTTGATGAAAAGAACAACAAAATAACTACTAGACCATCACAACATGTCAATATCGACATTTTGTTGCAGACTATTGTACATATGAAGTTTTTTAGTAATTAGAAATTGAATGGATTTCAAACATAGAAAATAATCATAATATTTGTATGCAAATTGTAGGCTTAGACAATAAATCTTGATCTAAAATTTTCTTATTAATGTTTAACTTTGAATATATAAGTTAATGCCCACAAGCTAAGCTTCTAGAACATTATGCGTTGCCTTTTGGTTAGTAGGCTTTTTTCTACATGGGTTATTTTACAACATTCTTGCTCTTGCCATTGGCCACCAAATTTCAATTAATCTTCTACTACAATATTACTATGCTAATTACTCTTGACTACAAAGAGAATGAGAATAAATTCTCTACATTAAGGCTATCTAAAATATATATATTTTAAAATTATTTGTGAAAATATACTGTACTATTGAGATTCAAAATTTGGGTGCAAGACACATGAATATTGTTGATATCATCTTGAAATAGTGAGAGTGGGTATAAATTCAATAAGAACATGGTAGAGGATTTAACAATATTATCACACCAAAGCCCACCAGTAAAGGATTTCATTACATTATCACACTACATGTAATCATTTGGGCATTGACATTATAGAAAATTAAGAGGTGGATTGTAAGGCATTATTTGTAACAAAATATGTCCTCTCAACATGTGAATTTAAGGATAAATTTACACATCTTTGTGGTTCAAAATTGTGTAGCTTTGTGGTAAATAATTCACATAATAAAAGGAAATAATTTGGTTGATCGAATGAAAATTGATAAATGAAAGATATAATTATACTATATGAATCTTCACAAAATCCTAAAGTGAACACGGTGATCAAATATTGTCATCTTCACAAGAAATTTCCTCACTTGATGGAATGGACACTCTATCATTAATGGGACCTAAATCTACAAATAAATAAATACTATCATTTTCCTGCTCTCTTTCATCTTCAAATATAGGTAAATGCAAATCAATAAATTCATCATCTTCATGGACTTGATGCCTATGTGCTTTCTCATCTCCTTATGAATCTTCAGTAAACTCATCATGATCTTCATCTTAGCCGTCTACATCATTGACAATAAAAATTTCATCATCTCCATCTTGGTCATCTATTTCTTCAAGGGGAACTTCTTCATCTTCAAGTAAATCATGACCCTTTGTTTCCTTAAAAAATGTTACTCTTCATCCTCTTGGATATAATCAATCAAAAATGACCATCTGTGTTGTTCTAAATTAAGAATGAGGAATATTTGTTCACATTAAATTGGAAACACATATGGTTCAAAAGTGGCTTCAAACCTAGATGTATTAATCATATAGAATCCATTATTGTACAAAATGATAGGTTTTTCTTCACCCACTTTGATAAGCTTGTACCATTCAACATGAAAATAACTTTCTTAAAAGAGACAATCAAGATCTATAATATCCTCCACATCTCCATAATACTAAAGTGTACTAGTGACTGGTTGTCTATTATTTGCATATGAATGAAATTCTACCTCAAAAAATGCTAAAACTCCACAATCATAAGCTTGCCTCTTTTTGTCAACTTTTTTGATGAGAAAATTATGCCCTAAATTGCACATTCCTTCGTAATATATTATCTAAATTTAAATAAAAATTAACTAATTAGATTCAATGATACAAAATAGAAAATTTATTAAAATTTTCCAACATGTTAATATATATGCATCACCTCCCCATTTGTAGACCCCTTAACAACATTTAGTTGTTGTGGTGTCACTCTATTCCTCCCTTTTGATGCCTCAAGTTCAATATTGCTCTTTAGCCAATTCCATGTGCATCTATTTGGCCATTTTCTTTTATGTCTTAGAGGAAGTCCTCGAGCAGAGTTTTGACCATGTTTATTATATATGTTGGCCATCTCATCCTCAAATTTATTTTGTTTAGTGCACTTCTCCATCCATTTTGACATAATGTTAAAATTGTATGCAATATACAACTATAATGTCTCCCTCCTTAGCATCTACATTGAAAAATAGAATTAATAATTATTTAAAGTAAAGTAATGTATTATCAAACTTTGGATAAAAAAAAAATCCCAGTATTATGAATATTAAGGTAAAAAAAAATCCATGAATTATAAAAAATAAGATTAAAAACTACTTTCCTTTTCGTATACCTTTTATCCTCTTTGAAGTCCCTTGACCCTCTATTTTTTATCCTTCAAATGATGGAGGTTGGTTATAATTCCATAAGAGTGGGGCTTCGAAGTGCCACTAAGGTAAGTACTCACTCAAATGAACCATTTATTGGAAAGCCATGTTACGCTCAATCATGGACCCTTTTGGGCAAGCCTTTTGCCTGACAAAATATTTTAAAACTTTCATATATCTCTCCACAAGCCACATTATTCAAATATGAATAGGCCCACACAACTCAATCTCTATTATATATTAAAGATTATTAACATGGTTTTTTTTAATAAAATGATAATTATTTGAGACAAGAATAGTGTTTTAAAATGATGGAACATTAATTAGTAATCCTAAAAGAAAGGAATTGCTATTGAAATTAAGAGCAATGGACTAGGATATGCATGATAAAATAGAGACATCCATCAAAGTAGTCATTAAGGATACCATTATGAGGACATGAAATAATAAAGGTGTATTATGTAATGGAAAAAGATTCACTAAGAAGACTAAGGTCTCAAATCTTGCCATGAGATCAAAGAGAATTGTCATGATGTGACATACCTATGAGGTCCTTATAATAGTATTGAAGATTGATTTAGTGAGGATGGAAAGGTTGTAAAAGGGGTGTATGAATAACAATGATGAATAAATTATAACCACACTATTATGATAGTGTTGAAGGTATGTTAATAGTACAAATGAATTTTGATCCAAATCAAGGATTTAGTAGCATGTAAAGGATAGTGGTTAGTGAAGCATTAAGGTAGTGATTTTAAGTGGTGGACATGAGTGACCAGAAAATATGGTAGCATTGTTATTAATAGCCATATGGAAAGTCTTAAAGTGGTTCATTAGGAAGATTGCAAAGGTAAAACCACTATAAGAGAGTAGTCAACAATGTTAAATCTCAAGACCATAAATCAATGGTGATAAACAATAGTAAGAAGGAGCCAAAACTGAACCAATAAAAACCAGAATTATCTTGAGAAAACCCTTTGAGAATAAAGGGAAAACCTCGCCACACAACACAAATATATCTTTATTGATAATGAAATGTTCAAGTATACAATATCCTTTGCTTGGTGCAAATATATAACAATAGGAGAGACTCTTCACATTATAATTGGAGGTCTCTTGAGATTCCCATAATTCCTATAATTAATTGTAACTCTTTGGATATTCATCCCTCAATGCATGTGAATGACACATGCCATTTACATTTAATATTTCAAAATAAACTTAAGTAACCTTTTCAGCTTAATGTAACAATAATGATAATAACATTCATATTTCTAGAGATAAAGATCTCTATCACAACTACTATCTTTAACACTCCCTCTTAGCAAAGAGAGATCTTTAGCTAAACAATCACACAAGACTGCAATCAAAATGTTGATGATAAAATCTCATCCCATGCCAATAAGATTCATAAAAACCTATAACAATCAATTAGATTCATGGAATCACTCAACATGAAACCTAGTAATAATTACTCATATTCATGGAATAAATCAACATGAAAACCTATTACAATTACTCATATTCATGGAATCACTCAACATGAAAACCTATAACAATTACTCATATTCAATGAATCACTCAACATGAAAATATTTGCAAGGCTTGCAGCTAAGGCTTTATTCATGGACTCTCTCAACATGAATAGAGGCTTAGTTGTGGGTCTTGCAAATCTTTTCATGTTGGGTGATTCCATGAATATGAGTAAATGTTATAGGTTTTCATGTTGATTGATTCTATGAATATGAGTAATTGTTATAGATTTTCATGTTGAGTGATTCCATGAATATGAGTAATTGTTATAGGGTTTCATGTTAAATGATTCCATGAATATGATTGATTGTTATAGGTTTTCATGAATCTTATTGGATATATGGGATGAGATTTTATCATTGACATTTTCATTGCAATCTTGTGTGATTGTTCAACTAAAGACCTCTCTTTGGCTAAGAGGGAGTGTTGAAGATGGTAGCTATGATAGAGATCTTTATCTTTGGAAATATGAATGTTATTACTATTATTGTTATGTTCAACTGAAAAGTTCACTTAAGTTTATTTTGTAATATTAAATATAAATGAAATGAATCATTCCCATGCATTAAGCCATGCATATCCAAAGAGTTATAATTAATTATAGGAGTTATGGGAATCTCAAGAGACCTTTAGTTATAATGTGAAGAATCTCTCCTATTGTTATATATTTGCATCAAGCAAAGGATATTGTACACTTGAACATTTCATTATCAATAAAGATATATTTGTGTTATGTGGCTAGGTTTTTTCATTCATTCTTGAAGGGTTTTCCTAGGATAATTCTAATGTTTATTGGTTCAATTTTGGCTTTTTCTTATTGTTGTTTATCACCATTGATTTCTAGGCATTAGATTTAACATGGTATCAGAGCCTGGTTTAGATATCAACATTAAAAGAATTTTCTTTTGTCCATTACCTCTTTTTTTAGCAATTTGAGAGTGTTATTCTTTATAGATCTGATATTTCTAATGTTTTGTGATTTAAGTATCATTCTTTTGGAAGCTATGTGTTTGTTTCCTATGGTTTGATGTTCTCCTCAAACTATTTGCTGCTTTAATCATTTTTTTAAAATGCTTTTGTTGTTGTCGGTTTAAGGTAGAAGCTCATTGGTCTTTGTATTGCATCATTGGTTCATTTACTTGTGATAATACTCTTATGGCTGATTTCTATTTTGAGTAATTATTTGAAGGGATGTATTTCTATGTTATTCATTTTTGCAAATCAGTGTGAAGCAATCAAAGCATCGTGTTTGATGTTGGCAACTGTTTTGACTTATATAAGTTTTCTTTGTATCTGGTGATGTAAAGATATGCTTTGAGAATGGGGAACTATTTAGAATACTATCTTATTAGTCTACTCTTATTTTTGGCATTAAATCAATTCCATCTTATGTCCATCTAAAGGCATCAAATTTCATGTCATCGAACTTTCTTCTTGTTTTCTTCTTGGCTTTATTTAATCTCTAGCATCGGTTTCGCTTGTCTCCATCTATCTTCCTTTTTTCAGGATGTTATGGTGACACTTGTCAAGGTTCATTTGTATTTTAATAAATTCCTTCTAAGGCTCATGTATAACTATCACTAGTTCTACGTTATTGTACATACTTCTTTCTATATCGTCGGTTGGAACCTTTTACTTACATGGGTCATAGTATTCTTTTTGATCCTCTTGTAGGGGTCTACTATTTCTTTGCTTCCCTTCATTATTTTTTGTTATGTGTGATGCATGTCCAAGATTTTTCATTTCAGGTTTGAAAATAGCAATGAAGAAGTTTTTTTTTTTTTTTTTTCTAGTTTGAAAATCTGTTGAGATTTTGATAAGTGTCAGAAGATTTATTCATGCTTTTTGTTCAAAAACTATGAAGGAGTTTTCTGATTTCTTCTTTTGTATATGTATGTGTTATCTTTATAATGCATTGTTTTTGAAATTAAAAGCAACCATAAACAAGGGCGTTGGCCCTTACAACCAAAATGCTGGTAACCAACACATCACCAGAAAGAACCAATAGAGAATATTACTGAAACAAAAGAAAACTAAGAAGTAATTTAACCACAATATTTCTACCCAAACTTCTAACCAGCATACTACTATGAACAGAAACAACTAAACTATAGCAGAAGTCCATAGAGTTAACTAAACTACTAAAGTTCACAATAAAATTGTTGGCACAGTTAGGCCAACCCAAGTTTGAGTAACAACTGGATACCAGCACCAAGTAACAACATAATAACATAAAACTGTAACTCAAAAGTGTCCCACTCTAAAGCCTTCTATCCAAATGATTCCATGAGTTTGGAATGCTTGGATGCTGGCTTAGAGCTCCCTATCCATGGAGTGCAAGAGAGTGTATTTCAAGTTCAAGGGCTCTCAGATGAGCCTTAGAAATGTACTTGTTGCTAGTAAACCATGCAACGGGAGGTTCTTTGAGACAAGAGCAAGAGTGCAAATATCTTCAAGGAGTTCTTCAAAAATGCAATGCAAGTATGGAAACTAAGCTAAGATGATAATGCAAAATGCAGCTATTCTAAGCATGGATGAGAGTGTTACAATCCAAATATTAAGCTATGTGAGATAGATTATTGCAAAATAGAAGCTAAACTAACATGCAACATGAATCTAAGCTAAAATGCTATGGTATGAGAGAATGTAGACAAGAAATAGAAGTTCTCCACAAAGCTCCAAAGAAACCTATTAGAAAACCTGCAGCATAACAATATTCAAAATGTGGATTGGATCCTTTTAGGGGGAAAGCTCTCTCCCTTTTAAAGATGTATGGACGGTAGAGATCAAGATGAAGATGGTGGATGATCAACGGTGGAATTTAAAAATAGGAGTGATCCATGTGCACACACAAGTCAACCAATAGAATATAAGTTGACTTGTCATATAAGACAAAAGTCACAAAGCCTTTTCTTTTAATTGCAAAATAGAAAAAGGACTTTATGTGTGCACTTTAAGTGGGTTAGAAGAATGGGGTCTTTTATTTAATTAAAAGGGGACATGTTCTTTTAATCAAATAATGAACTTCGGATAGTATAGTGAAACTATAGGTTATAATCAAATAAATTGATTATTAGCAATTTGGTCTAGGTAAATGATTAAATTAATTTAGCCAAAATGTTGAAAAGGGGGCTAATAGTCTAGATGACCATTTTTAGGTGATTACATTTGCCCCTCTTTGACTAATGCGTGATCGATTTGGGAACACATTATGTCAAAGAAAATAGAAAGCCAAGTAGGCGGTGATAGATATAGATATTTGATTTCAAAGAATGAAATGCAGAAATAGATAGCAAGTCCTGAATGCACAGCCTGATAGTGGTAGTACTGAACACTAGGAAAAGATGATGTAAGAATTCAATAAGAATGCTAACACTTAGAAAAGTAGATAGATTGAGAACAAGTGATAAGGTCAAACAAATGCTCCTAAGAAATAGATAGCTATAACAATTAGCAATAGAGTATTTCTGCCCCCTCAGGATCGAAATTGAAATGAGGTAAGAGGAAGCAAAAACTAGCTAGACATGAGAAAATTGAGATATAGCAATGTCTAATATGATAGATAAATGATTAGAACCCAAGAATGACTATAAGAAACTGATAAAATGCCCCAGTTTGACTAGAGCTGACCTTGAAGGATATAGCATAAAAATTAGGTCAAATCTAGTACAAAGATGATTTAGACATGAAATAGTGAATTGAAGTAGATATGAAGTATGGAAATGATGAAGACATGAAGAAATGAAGATGCCCCAGTGATGATTCGGAGATTATACCTCAAAAGGTCAGCTAACTGCTTAGAAGAAAGTAGAATTTTAAAAGACAATTTTGACCATCAAGATGAACTCAAATTTGGATTTTGATCTCGAAAATGAATCTAGTACGTTGAATTATTTAAGAGGTCAAAACTTTATATAATGCGATTATAAGATAGAAAAAGAGATGAAGTGAAAGATTAAGAAGGTGAAAAGACATGAACAAGAAGAAAGTAAAGAAATATATGAAAGGAGTTAGCTGATATGTCCACAAAAAAGATGAAGAGAGAGCTCTCCCCATATGCAAGAATGCAAGACTAATCTAGAAAATGAACCTAAAATGCAAGCTAATATGTAAAGTGGTTTACTAGCAAGAAGTGCATAACATTTAGACTCTTAATTTCATCATTGAGCATTTATTAGGGACATCATGAGATCATACAACCATCACTAGTATAACTATGAGGATATGAATATGATCGATATTAGATAGGTATGTAGAAATCCAATCTAAGCATCAGAGATATGTAAGTCAAGATAACTACATGATTAGATTCCCTAAGTTTAATTTAGCAAGATTACACCTGTATCAAGGTATAAGTGCTAGGATAAACCCTGAGTGCGATCTTGCAAAACAGTCAAGGATGATACATTTGTAAGTCAAAATGTTGAATAGGACAAGCATAAATGCTTACAACACTATAGACAAACAAAGTATACCCACAAACAAAAATCAAGAAAATATGTCCCATGCCCCTAGTCTTCTAGTCAATGACATCCTTGAAAGACTATTAGGGATGGAACATATAGTAAAGAAATTGTCATAGATATCACACAAAGAAGATAAAGATCAGTATAGCTCAGTCGTTTAAGTGTTAAAGTGTGTGTGTGTGTAAGTCACTTGGCCATTTCTTCAAGACTTGATTCTGATAGTGAGAAATATTGCAACATTGGAGACCATAGGTAAACTATCTGAAAAGTGTTGAAAAACACTTGATGTCAAAGTGGGTGGGGGTAGTGTTGAGAAACACTATTTTGTGAGTTGTCAAAGAAACCCTAATGCACTAGAATACCTCAATAGGCTAAGTAGCTATGCCCCTGAGATGAGGAAAAGAAACAATTCCAAGCTAGGAAATGTGTAGCAAAATAGGTGATTGAGACTGATAGACAGAGGTGCAAGGGTCTCAAGTAGTGCTTGTTTCTAACTTTTCACCACTTGACAGATTTTTTTAGGACTTTTTTCAATTTTTTTTGTATTTTTATATATTTTTTATTTTTTTGGTGATACATCAAAGCACCTATTGCTAGGTTTTCACTAAGATGATCATTTTTTCAAGACATTTTCTGATTTTTAAAATTTTTTCAGCATCATATATGATTTTTTTTAGATTTTTTAGAATAATCTAGAGATTACTAATTCTCAACCAAGATCACATTATTTTCTCCCAATGTCTAGCAAGGTGTAGGACATGATGGAGCAACGAGCCAGTGGATAAGCAAAGATGGATGAAAAAAGAGTATGAAGCAAGTGAAAGTGATCCTCAAGGACTGACTCCTCAAGAGTACCCAAGCTAGGGAAAGAGGTGAAATAGTCATATGAAGCATATTTTTGATAAGCAATGGAAGTAATGAGAAAGATAACATGTAGGATAAGAAATGAAGCCAACAAGTGAGATAGCATGAAGTGTGTAGTCCAAAAGAGTAGCCATGTCAAGAGACCTATGACAACCATGTTTCATTTATTATGATCAAGACCAAGGGGTCAACTAGATAGTATAGCAATGGGATAGAGCAATAAGAATAAAGCTCAAGATAGAGGCTATGAGTGAATGGGAGAGCACAATAGAAAATCTTGTGGATAAGATAGCCAATATGCAAAGATAGCTCAACATTGTCAAGATCAAAGAGAGAAGAGGGGATAGGTGGATGATAGAAGAATTACACATGATGCCTATTTACTAGGTTTTCATCATGGAACTTATCCAAGGTGCCACAAGAAGTAGTTTTCACCATAGGATGCATTTATTTCTCTTTACTTTTGCTACCAAGGTGCCACAAGAAGTAGTTTTCACCAAGGCACATTTTCTTTTTCTTGTTTTCAATTTTTTTTTTTTGAATTTTTTGAAAGAGCTCAAGCTTTTTGAATGTAGATAGTGCTCCTATAGGAAAGATAAGTCATGATAAGACAAGACCATAGAAAGGTATGCTCAAAGATGTTGATAGGGTGATGAAAGAGAAATGGTAGTAGGAAGAATATATTGAGGATAAGAGTTCATGTATAGAAAGTAAGTGTAAGTTTTAGAGGATTTCATGAGGGTAGTTGAAATATTGGACAAGATCAACATTGACACACACCTTGAAGGGTATTGGAATGATGGAGGAATCATGGATGAAGTAGCTTGAGGTTTAGATGTATGAGCTGGTAGAAGAGATTTGGAAAAAAGTGGAGTGGAAGGCTTTGGAATAATTTTAGGAATATTTTTGGAAGAAGATGGAATGGAAGCCTTTGGAAGCTTGAATGTCAACTTTGAAATATTTTCAATATTCAAGTCTTTTAAAAGAGACTTGGGAATCCACATAGCTTTAGATTTTTCTTGTTCTTTGGGTGCTTGAGAGTGCATTTGTATAATGATGGATTTAGGAACCCATATTTTCTTTGGTTTAGCTCTTTGAGTAGTGGACCTTTGCGGTCTCTCTTGTGCATTCTCCTTCTTAGCATTCACATGTCGATTAGATGGGACATAGTGATCTTCATTTTTCAATGGATTCTTATGTTTATTCTCACTTCCAAAGGACTTAGGATTTGTGGATGAATAAGGCTGATATGATTGGTTTAGATGTATATATGGGTGAAAAGTCATCAAGGATGAGTGTCTTTGTTGATCTTGAAGTATTATAGGAGAGCTAGGGAATGAGCTAGGAGTGAATATAGGAGATGGAGGAACATAAGGCCCCAAAATGGATGGAAGGTTTGAATGCTTTAGCTTAGATGGATATGGACCAAGGATAGATTTAGAAGATGCAAAGGGATAGTGGGAAGGGATATCAACATCTTTAGAATGAGCAACATGGTCAAATCCATCAATAGACTCATAAGTACCTTTGATAGGAACAACATTTTTAATAGAAGCACTTGAAGCTTGAGCACAATTTTGAAGTGGATGTGGAGAAGTAGAACATGAGGGGATGCTCTGATCTTGACAAGTAGCCTTGGATAGCATATGAAGAGAACTTTTCTCATAATTTTTAGTAAGCTCAAGGGAGATAATGGAAGTGGTATCTTCATCATACTTAGGAGGTGGACAAGTTATAGGATATGGAGGGGAAAAATATTGAAAGAGATGAAAGGGTGCTTGATCTTGATCTTTCTTAACATTTATAGATTTTTCTTTTTGAGAGTCCTCTTGACATGGAGCCACTTCTAAGGACAAGGGAGAATGAAGAGTGAATGGAGTAGTGCTTGGATTAGGTATAGTAGTGCATGAAGGTTGAGGATGTTTAAGATTAGTAGCATGGAAAAAGTTTGCAGCCAACTGAAGGTTAGCTTGAGTTTCTTTTAGAGATAGCCCTTGAGGATACACATAGTCAATGTGGAAAGCATTAGATTCTTTATTTGATGGAGGCATGTTGGAAAGATTTGAAGTGTTGGGAGATGCACGAGTGTTGGAAGAAGTGGAAGATGTAATAGAACTGCTACTAGACATAGGTTCGTTAATGTAATCTTGTTCAAGAAAAGTATCCTCATCACATGAATCATTAGAGGTATCAATAATTCCATTATCAATAAGATCTTGGATTTTATGTTTTAGCTCAATGAAATCTGAAGTACTATGCTCATTATGTTGATGATAAGCACAATAGATATCCAAGAATGGGTTTCCATATGAGCTAGACTTTGGTAACATGATGATCTTATTGCTAAGAATTTTTTGCAAAGTGTCATCATAAGAATCTTCCAAGGGAGCAAAAGTTCTATTAGAAGTATGTCTAGGATCTTCTTGTTGTTTCTCAAATGAATAGAATGCATTCATGTCTTTATCATTATCTTGGTCAAAGATAGGCCCATCATGAAATTTTAGAATAGGCTCAAAGTAGTTATCACTTGCTTGTCCTCTAAAGAGGTCTTTAGATCTAGAAGATGAAGACATTTGATGTCTTGAAGTAGAGCATGTAGACCTAGAAGAAGAGGATGACCTCAAAGAAGGTGACTCACATGCATATAAAGACCTTAAGGAAGATTCATGTAACAATGTAATCTTCTCCTCCAACCTTTTCTCAAGTTTAGACTTCATTTCTGTCATGCGCTTAGAGAGATGAAGGTAAGAAAGATCATTTGTCTCTTCTAGTTCTTTGTATTGCACATATAGATCTTGAAACTCTTTAGTGACATGGAGGATATCATGATCATCTAGATTTGGTTGAAGTTTGGTAGCACAAGGTTTAGATCCCATAGTTTTAGATGCAAAGCCAAGCATAAAAGAGCCTAGAAGATAACTTGATGTTGAAACTATAGGAGGTAGAGTGTTCACTTGCCAAAATAGTAGAGAGAGATTAAAGTGAATTGTCAAACAATTTGTCCAAGAAACTTATGACATGAATGACTCAAGTCAATAGCAAGGCAAGATGCCCAAATAGCCAAATAGATAGAGCAAGCAAGGTGACAAGTGAAGAACTTTCCCAACCCAAGAGTGTAGTCAAGAAATCAAGGCAACCATTTCAGCAAAAATATAACTAGCAAGTGGACATAGACCACGAAGATAGAAAGACCAAGAGTAGCAAGACCAAATAGTCACTTTAAGCATGTTCAAGAACTAGAGACATAAAAAATAAAAAATCAAATGATGAGACTCCCCTTAGCAAGCAACACAAGAAAATGTTTGCATTTGATGTTTTGACTTGGTTGAAAAAGTTTAACAATAGTTGATAGCATAGCAAGTTTGATATTCAAAAGCAATTTCTTTCCAAGCAAGATAGTGACACATGGAGTAGTCTTCAAACAATCAAGCAAGGGACAAAGCAACCTTGCATGATACAAGCAAATGTGAGGTCTTAAAAGAAAGCCATATAACTATTATCATGTGTATGTTCCAAAGATTTCCATAGGTCTAGCACATTCATGAACACATCAAGCAATATCTATCTAAAGGACATGGTTCATTACTCAACAACTTGGCCCACACTTGATGCTCCTTCACCTCACAGCAAGTGGTTTCCCACAAGAGATATTGGCTTTGTCATGAAAGTACCATAAGCACAACCAAGGGAACACATATGGTGAGTGTAAAATCTTGGGGTGATTCGGGTAGTCCACTAGGATCGATCCTTGCACCAAGAAGTTGAGCGATTAAAAAAGATAGTTACTAACTTAGGGTGTTTAGATAGGGCTTCCGTTCATAGTGTTCCTCTTGCTTCCAATTACGAAACACCTCACCTTGCGATGAGTAACCGATCTCGTGACCACAAGAGTACCTTAAGCATTCTTGCCTAGTGATCTCCCTATGGTCAAAATCCCATAAGCAATCACACTAGGCAAAGACAAACACTATGTCTACCAAAGTTTTGTGTCCTTAGTAGCCTTGAGTTTATAGTGGGTTGGAAGAGCTGGGTAATTTTTTTGTCCCCACTTGGGTCGTTCGTCTCAGGTTGTCCGAGAGCAGGCCCTCTAAAGGATTCTAACTACACAAAGAGTGGATCAACTTTCAAAAGTCAAGATTTCTGATTCACCACAAGGGTGAAGAGCATACTCTTCTATTCCAATTGTTTTCTCCCAAACACACTAGGAAGATTCAGTTACCCCTTGCTTTTGAAACCAAATGGCAAGTCAAGATTTCTGATTCACCACAAACGTGAAGAGCATACTCTCCTATTACCAAAAGACTCCAATCACAAGTTTTAATGTGCTTAAAAATAAAAAACTAGTATATGCCAAACATGTAAAAGTAAAGAACAAGAAAAATTGGGTTTTTATGCACTGGGCAGCCCTGCAAATAATTGTTAGTAGCCTTTGTGCATTTGAAGCTTTGACATGCGTTCTTTTTATGCAATGTTTTAATTTTTTTCATAAGGATGGCAACTTGCAATCACAACTTGTTAGCACCACAAGTTAGTGTAAAATAACATAAATTACTGCAATAAGAAGTGGTTAGTTGACTCAAAAATCTAATTTATCTTCCAACCAAGTGCATGCAAAGAAAGTGCAAGTTAATCACAAATGCTCTCATTTTTACTCTTTGATTTTGACCTAGTCAACAAGATTGGATTTTTTTGCTATGATTTCGGATTCAAAAATAGAAATGAAAAGAAGAGACCCCTACTAAAAATCAGAAAAAATTCCAAAAATGTAAGAAATTCAAAAAATTCTCTTCATTTGCTCCCTAGAGATCGATTTTGTTAAAACAGGCCAGATTTATCAAATCAAGTTTTTGATCCATAATACGACCTCAAAAGTCAAAACACAAAGAGAGTACCCCTCTTAGAATTCAAAAATATTTTTGAAAATATAAGTTTTTCCAAAAAATGTGCTGATTTGCGATCAAAAATGGCTTTTTATGAAAAATAAAGAAAAAATCATAACTCCCATAAATCACATCAAAATTCTCTGAAAATTAGACTAAGACCTTTTGAACACATACTTAACTTGTGAAAAAAATTTCAAAACCAAAATCCAAGTGGTTTAAAAGATATGATCAAATCTTTAAACCAACTAGATTTTTGGCCTTCAAACCAATTTACTTATGGGTTGGCTTTAAAACCCAAGTGATAATTCTGCAAAAGCACTTGATTAGATCCAATATGCTGCTGTAAAAAACTATAGATAAGAAATGAAAGCAAATGGAGTTAGAAACTTGATTCAAGCCCCACAGTGGGTGCCAAAAATGTACACTCGAAAGTGTCCCACTCTAAACCCTTCTATCCAAACGATTCCATGAGTTTGGAATGCTTGGATGCCAGCTTAGAGCTTCCTATCCATGGAGTGCAAGAGAGTGTATTTCAAGTTCAAGGGCTCTCAGATGAGCCTTAGAAATGTACTTGTTGCTAGTAAACCATGCAACGGGAGGTTCTTTGAGACAAGAGCAAGAGTGCAAATATCTTCAAGGAGTTCCTCAAAAATGCAATGCAAGTATGAAAACTAAGCTAAGATGATAATGCAAAATGCAGCTTTTCTAAGCATGGATGAGAGTGTTACAATCCAACTACTAAGCTATGTGAGATAGATTATTGCAAAATAGAAGCTAAACTAACATGCAACATGAATCTAAGCTAAAATGCTATGGTATGAGAGAATGTAGACAAGAAATAGAAGTTCTCCACAAAGCTCCAAGGAAACCTGTTAGAAAACCTGCAGCATAACAGTATTCAAAATGTGGATTGGATCCTTTTAGGGGGAAATCTCTCTCCCTTTTAAAGATTTATGGACAGTAGAGATCAAGATGAAGATGGTGGATGATCAACGGTGGCATTTGAAAATAGGAGTGATCCATGTGCACACACAAGTCAACCAATAGAATATAAGTTGACTTGTCATATAAGACAAAAGTCACAAAGCCTTTTCTTTTAATTGAAAAATAGAAAAAGGACTTTATGTGTGCACTTTAAGTGAGTTAGAAGCATGGGGTCTTTTATTTAATTAAAAGGGGACATGTTCTTTTAATCAAATAATGAACTTAGGATAGTATAGTGAAACTATAGGTTATAATCAAATAAATTGATTATTAGCAATTTGGTCTAGGTAAATGATTAAATTAATTTAGCCAAAATGTTGAAAAGGGGGCTAATAGTCTAGATGACCATTTTTAGGTGATTACAAAAACAACTAGGATCCAATTATCCTTTAAAACTATAGATTTATTTCTCAATTTTTTCCTTTCCCTTTCCTGCCAAAAGAACCCAGGCCCAATCATCAGCAAGAAACTTAAAGAGAAGCTTATGATCCTCCATGTCCATTCCTTTGTCTTCTTTCTAATGTGCCAACAATTGGAGGGTGGTGGTAGTAGCATGAGTGACCTTTAGGGTGAATTTAGAGAAGGTAGATAATCCTTCCTCTAAAACATTAACCCTTTGGTTCAGTTGGGAATCACTTCCATTTGCTTCTCGACCTTCTCTTTGTTTTTAGTTCCCACCTTTTTAGCTTCCTCTTTAACTTTTTCCACCTGGTTATCATCCTGCAAGACCTTTGGGTTAGTGTAAACCTTGGATTTTTCCTTGACTAGGGAGAAAATGGTAATGGGGGAGGTATTAACTTTGTTGCTATCTTCATAGAAGGTAAGGGGTTGTGAGGTGAAGCTAGGAGAAATATGGGTAGTCTCCATGGTGATGGCATTTCCAGCTGACACCTGAGTGTTCCCTATAGACATCGAGGCATTATCAATAGAATTGTCAGCATAATTCTCACTCTTATCTACTTCTTCTTTCCTTTTTTTTCTCTTGGAGTCAGAGTTATTCTCCTCCTTCTCCCCTTCATTGTTCTCAAAGCTCTCCTCCTCCACCTCTTCAACCTTAAATCTATTAGATTTTTGCTTATGCTTTGCACGGGATTAGGCAAGTCTACCTAACCTTCTCCTACCCTTTCTACATCCCTCCTCCTTTGAGCCCTCCTCTTCCACCTCGACCAATTTTTAAACTTTAATCTTTTTACTAGCCTGATGTTCAACAACCACTTCAACTTCAATTTTTATAATGCATTTTTACTTATAAGTAAATTTAAAATTTATTCATTGGAAAGAGGACAAGGATTGGTGACCATTTACATGCAGAATCCAATGACATGGATATTTGAGGTTGAATCGTATTACACATGACCAGAGGATTCCATTTTGACATCTCTTTGTTCTATCGTTGATCCAATTTTCATGTCAACAATGTGAAGCTTTGTCAATTCTCTTTCTCATACTTTTTGAGACATTAGTTTCTTCAATCTTCAAGCCTTATTTTTCTTTCCTGTTGGCAAGTTTTGGTTCATTAAAGTTCTTTGTGTTCTATCTATTTTTCTTTGGAAACGTTATTATGTTCACTTTAGTTTTTCTTATCTTCCTACAAGAGGTGGCAATAATCTTTATTTATTTATATTATTATTTGATGTTCCCATTGAGTTCTATTAATCTACCACACATTGCTAGAGTGGAGAATGTTGAGAGCATCTCATGAAAAATGAATGTGCAATGGTAAGTCAATTGTAGAACATCATCAATTTCACAATGATTCCTAATGGTGTTGGCCACTTTGTCTAGTTTTTGTTACTTAAATATCCATGATATTCTAGTTTCTTTAAATCTTTAGTTGTGATTCTTTGCTAATCATGTTCACGAGATTACAAAATGATGTGTCATAGAGCTTCTTTGTAACAACTTAAAGAAGCCATTTCCCATGATGACCACAAACATGCATGGAGCATCATTTCTTGAGTAGCAAGGTAGTACCTATGTTCTCTCTTGATTATTGACATTTTCTTGCCAAAAGAAAAACAATGGAGGATTCAGGTTAGTGAGTATTATCATTCATGAGGAAGATCTGTTAGAAGTAATAGTTCACCAATCTAACTGGGGGGGGGGGGGGGGGGGGTGGTTGAATCAGTTATGTATCAATATTAAAAAATCCTTAGTTTATCAACCAAAGTAAACAACAATCATAAAGAAATGCACATACACATATACACTAGATATGTTGACTAGGGAAACCGTTGATTAGAGGGAAAACCCCGGTGGGAATGATGCCCACAAAATAATGTACTAATCTGAATATTCCTTGTTAGAGGATACATCTTGTTAGGAGTCTGTTACAATACTTAGTACAAAGAGTCCTTTTTAGGAGTCTTTGAATCCCTGTTAGGAGATTCCAACCCTGTTAAGAGTTGTAGAAGGTAGCTAAACCCACTATCCAAATAGCTTCAGAATTAGATCAACAAACCCATTGTCCAATTGATCTTAGTACTATTCTCATGTGAACATTCTAACACTTGTGTGAATGCAACATTTATTGGTAACCAGTTTAGATACTCAAGACCATGTACACTGCTCATGAAACCTTTTGGGTTATGTGAGTGGCAAACTCAAAGTACTTGAGCATGAGAGGAAAGCCCTTCTAAAAGAACAAGCTAAGAAGAAAGAACAATTTAGATGCCTCGAGGAAGAAAGGAAAGTTATTATTGAGATGGAAAGGAAATCCCATCAAGAAGCACAAGACCTTCTCATGTCTTTGCAACTTGACAATCAATTCAACAATGTTCACATTGGTGGTGGAAACAACTCTCCTCTATCTACCCCTCCTAAGACTCCATGAGATGGAAGACACTCAAGAACATCTTCCTGATCTCCTAGCCCTAGAGGAAGGAAATATTCAAGACATGATTATTATAGGAGACCAATACCTCCTAGAGTTTAAAGACAACCTTCACAACAAGCTCATCATGATTCACGATATGGAGGTGGTAGCTCAAACTTTGATTGTAATGCTTATGATTACTTGGCTATGCAACCAGACCCACATTTTCAGCAATATATAGAAGCATATATGGAAAAAAAATAGAGATGCATGCTTTCAAAATTTAATCAACAAGGGTTCTAAAGTCCCTTACAACTTTGATTTAGATAGAAAGATTCAAAAGCATGATGGCTCTATGAAAGCAGAAATTGACCAATTGAAGAAACAACTGAAGCAAATATCGGCACCCAAGAGTTCTTTTTCACTTGATTCAATTTGATTCAATTTTTCCTAATCCTTTTCATAAGAGTGTTGACATGAAATATTTTCCTAGAAAAATTGAAATCCCCCAATATGACAAATATGATGGAAATAGGGATCTAAATGATAATGTGCATCAGTTCTATACTATGAGTTTTGAGTTTCATCACGAGGACTCATATATTATGAGATTATTTTTAAGGATTCTTAAGGGTCAAGAAATGGAATGATTTACCAATATAACTCATCCTATTAAGCTATTCCCTAAGTTAATTTAGATATTTATTCAACTCTTTTCATACAATCTTTCATGATTTGTCTCGCTATTGGACTTATGTCACACAAAGAAAAATCAAGGAGAATCCTTTGTTACTACTTTCTTGCAAAGATGGAGATGACAATACTCTCACTATTCTAGGACTATTCCTAAGAAAGAAAAGATTGAAATCCTCATTAGTAACATGGTTCCTAAAATGAAGTACAAAGTTAAGAAAATGGTTTTTGAGTCGTTTGATACCATGGTTGAAGTTTTATTTAGAATTGAGGATGCTTTGAGAGAGCAAGGTATTTTGAAAAAAAATGGAAACAACAACAACAATGGTCAAAATAACAACAATGACAAGGATAAAGGAAAGAACACATATTGGAATAAGAATAGGAAAGTGGTTAATGATGGAGTTTTGGATTCCTCTAAGCCTAAAGACCAAGCTATTATCTATTTGGCTAGTGCTAACCAACAAAGTAAAAAGCCAAGATATCAAGAAAGGCCTAAAGGAGAGAAACATAACTTTACACAATTGGGTGAGTCATATGAAGAGATATTCATGAAGCTCCTTGCTCGTAATCTTGTGTGCCCTTATGATTCCATAAAGTTTTGCATATTTGAGGTTTAGCCATGGTGGTGGGATGAGAAGGCCTATTGCAAGCTTCACAATGGCATTAGACACAATATTGAAAATTGTGGGAGATTTAAGCATATTAATAGTTCAATATCTTATTAAGAATGGAAAACTTGAAATAGATGGATTAAATGCCATTGCTGATCACAAAACATTCAAAGAGCCTTTTCCCAAGTATGAGAAAGGAGAAGCTTCCCAACTTAAGAATGGCAATGCTGTAATCAATTTCATTTATGCAAATGTAGAAAAAATGTTGTCAATATGCTTAAGGTTGTAGAAGAAAGTTTCAACATGATGAAATATAAAGATCCTAGTGGTTATGATGTAAATTTGACCTCTCTTATCCTTGGTGAAAAATCTATTTTGGTGCTAAGGGGTGCTCACTCTAGAGAGTCATCTCAAGGTCCTTTTGTCATTAGACGACCCAATTCAAACCAGTCAAGTAAACCTAAGAAAGTGTCTTACCAAAGTCTCAATGTTGTTACACAAAGTCAAGGTTCCCTTGTCATCAAAGGACCTAGTTCAAACCAAGCAAGTAAGCCAAAACAAGTGCAATCCAAGTATGTTCCTTCAAGACCGATGCTCAATCGTAGGTAAAATTATAATCTTGTTGATCAATTGCAAGGACTCAAATTTTGATATTTGAGCTTTTATAGTTGTCTCTGAGACACAAATAAGTCCTTGAGGACACTTTGTGCATGGCAAATGTCCCCAAAATTTTAGATGTCAATCTATTCCAAAACATGGTTAATCATATTGCTAGCCCTCATTACCTTTCCTTTCTGAAGGAAGATGATAAATCTTTGAGCCATCCACACAACCTTTTCCTTCATATTGAGGTCATGATCCATAGGAACTATGTTAAGTGTGTGTTGATAGATGGGGGTTTTGGGCTTAATATTTGTTCTTTGAGTCTTTTAAAGGCATTAGGTTATTCTAAACAAGTTATTGATACTAGAAGGAAGATTATTATCAAAGCCTATGATGAGGTAGAGAGAAGTTCAAAGGGGTTGGTCATCCTTCCCATTAGGTTTGGTCCTATTGAAAAAGATATTTTATTTCAAATAGTTGATGTTGGACCCCTTGCATACAATATTTTACTTGGTAGACCATGGATTCATGATATGCAAGTAGTGTCATCTACCTATCATCAGTGTGTTGAGTTCCCTTACAATGGAACAAATATTTGTATACCTAGGGATATTACTTTATCTATTAACTCAATTTAAGCAAATACTCATGTTCCCCTCATTAGAGAAGCAGATGATTTTGATGCAACTTTAGCTGAATATAAAGACAAGTTCAAATCCCTGACCTTGGCATGGGGGATATCAACTCAACTTCCTTGTAACATTACTAGTTTCACCTAGGTCTTATGGTAAACCTTGACAAGAGATGAAACCTTCCTCTTTAGCTATGACATTATTTGATACATTTGTATAGTTGTTATTTCCTATTCAAGATGAGAAAGAAGATGTCATTGTTAGATATTGGATTTATAGAGAAGAAAAATATATGCACAATGAGAACTTTACTCACTCTCCTAAAGCTTATGGAAGAGGGTATACTTTTTTCAAGAAGATGGGCTATCATGGACATGGCCCTCTTAGTAATAGATTATATGCTATAGACAAACCCCTTGATCATGGTATTTTCAGACACAATTCTAAGAAGTCGATCGACCTAGGATATGCAAATCACAATAATGTTGCTCTTATCCTTGATAAGTCAAATAGTGAAGAAGAAAAAGAGTACATAGTACAGACCTAATTTGGAAAATCAACAAGATATGTGTGAAGATTGGGTCCCTTCTACTAATCTCCTTTGGGGAGATTTAGATAGTCCAGTATCTCATGAGATAGTCACCAATTTAGAACAAGAGAGTGTGACCCTTGATGATATTGAGGCTTCCATGTCTAGATGTCCCAAGCCTTCATGGTGTAAGTGTCCTAGTTGAGATTCAAAAATAGATTCTAATGAGTTGTTGGAAAATGAAGATGGGGTAACTGAGAGGGGAGGGGTGAATTAGTTACCACAAAAACAAATTTAACAGTCCCAAAGATGCCTTAAACTTAGTTGCTACTGCTACTCGGTAAACACATAAATTACTGCTTAAAACTTGATAGATGTTTAGTTAATTTATTAAACATTTACTGAAATAAGCGACCATGCAAAAGAAAGTAATCATGAACACAGTAGACACCAGATTTACGTGGAAACCCAATATGAGAAAAACCACCAGCAACTAGTCACCAATTTTCACTCTTCTGAAGTGAGCCCTGTTAGGAGCCAACCCTGTTAAAGGTTACAAAACACACTATTAGGTGTGACCCTGTTAGAGGATTTAATCACCCTATTAGGAGTGGCCTTGTAAGAGGTCTTTAGAACAATTCAACTGAATTTCCACCCTATTAAAGGATTTATGGAATGGCTATTAAACCAACTCTGTTAGGAGATTTTGGAATCACTGTTACAATGGTTAGAAAGCAACAATGAATGATCTGAAAATACATGCAACTTATCTTGCTGAATACAGATCTCAGTTTAGCTCCACAAGATCCTTATTGATTAAATATATCTTTGCAGCTCCAAGATTTCCCTTTGCTCAACTCTGCTTAGGCACACACAAGTCTCTTCCTTGCACTTCCTTGCACTATCCGTATACACTCTCTATTCCACACTTTTTCGCATCTTGAGCACCTCTTTATATACTATACATAATACCAGGTCGGCCCAACCAACTCGAAAAAACATATTCCAAAGTCGGCTTGAACTAACAATCAATACAAAATTCTTCACTGGCCGACGCTGCTCGGTCAATACAGAACAAAAAAAAAACTGCTTCCTGTGTTAACCGGCAGAACTCGGTAAAAACTACAATTACCGGAGAATTCGATAAACCTGCCACTTCCTTTGGAAACTGACTAGACTTGGTAAAAGCTGTCTTCGACTACCGAGTGAGCTCGGTGAAAACTAAGCTTTCCTTAGGTTACCGTGCGAACTCGGTTAACACTAACTGTCCGCTACAAAATCCTTTGATACCCGAGTGATCTCGGTAAGAACTAAACTTTCCTTAGCTTACCGTGTGAACTCGGTTAACACTAACTCACCGTGTGACATACAGGAACACTCGGTATACACTGCAAAAGGCTTTATTGACCGACTGAGCTCAGTAGACTCTGTAAATTGTTTTCCTGACCGACAGAACTCGGTAGACTCTGTCTGATAACTGATATGGCATTTGTGTAACATCAAAGATAATACACAATTACTTAATTGTATCCAGCAATCTCCCTCTTTGGCATTGATGGCAACACAACATGTCATAGCAGAAATGAAATTTGAAAGCAAGTCTACAGCAACACAGCACAATTAACAATTCTCCCTCTAAGATAGAGAACTCTCCCTCTTATAGTAATCTCCCTCTGTGAAAGAATTACATAATCAAATTTCGGAAAGATATGACAGTAAAACTCTCCCTCTTTGACAACAAATGCCAAAGACAATCCAATTTCAATTAATTTCATTGTACCTTTAGTACTAATTCATATGCAATATTTCCTTGATTTGCTGCATCAACTGATGATTGTTCAATTTTGTAAGAGCTAATGCATCACTAAAACTTATTTTTAGTGAACTTCAGATAGGGGAATGACCCCTAACTTACCTCTGAGATACAAAAATGCATCCTTAGGTAAAGGCTTTGTAAATATGTCAGCAATCTGTTCCTTTGTATGGACATATTCCAATCTAATTTCCTTGTCCTGCACCAATTCTCTGACAAAGTGATACTTGATTGCAATGTGCTTAGTCTTAGAATGCATTACTGGATTCTTAGATATGTTGATTGCACTTGTATTATCACAAAACATGACAACTGGTTCCTTGATTTCCATCTTCATGCCTTGTAGCAATTGCTTGAACCAAACAATATTAGAACAGTTTACTGCTGCAGCAACATACTCTGCCTCTGCTGTTGATTGAGATGTACAATTTTGCTTTTTGCTTGTCCAAGAAACCAACCTCTTTCCAAGAAAGAATGCACCTCCACTTGTGCTTTTTCTGTTGTCAAGGTTTCCTGCCCAATCAGCATTAGTAAACACTTTTAAGTCTAGGTTTCCTCCAAATTTATACCATAATCCATAATCTTCAGTTCCTTTCAGATATCTCATTATCCTCTTGATTTCCATCATGTGATTTTCTCTTGGTTTGGCTGAAAATCTTGCCACAATTCCAACTACAAGAGAAATATCTGGCCTAGTATGAACTACATATTGCAACTTTCCAATCATAGATCTGTTCAATGTCTGATCTATTTCCTTTGAATCATCTTCTTTGGTAAGTTTTAGTCCAGTACACATGGGAGTTCCAACTGGTTTACAGTCTTCCATACCAAACTTTTTCAATATCTCTTTGATTTATTTTGCTTGAGTGATGTAGATGCCATTCGTGTTCTGCTGAATTTGAAGTCCAACAAAGAATTTGATTTCACTGAACATTGACATTTCAAATTCCTTGCTCATTTGTTCTAAAAATTCTTTGCAAAGATCATCATTCCCTATGAAAACAGTATCATCTACAAATATTTCTGCCAGGACAATCTTATTTTCTGGTCCTTCCTTGATATACAAACTATTGTTATCATTATTTTTTTGAAATCCAATTTGAATAAGATAGCTATGCAATCTTTCATACCATGCTCTAGGGGCTTGTTTTAGACCATACAATGCCTTGTGCAATTTGCAAACCATGTTCTTTTTTCTGGATCTATAAAACCTTCAAGTTGTTCAATGTAGACCTCTTCATCCAGTATACCATTTAGAAATGCTGACTTGACATCCATCTGATAAACTTTAAATCCTTTGTAAGCAGCATATGCTAATAAGGTTCTAACACCTTCCAATCTAGCAACGGGAGCAAAAGTTTCTCCATAATCTATGCCTTCCTCTTGAGAATATCCTTTGCACACTAATCTAGCTTTTTTTCTTGATACTTTACCATTTTCATCCAACTTATTTCTGAAAACCCACTTTGTACCGATTACATTTTTGTCTTTAGGCCTGGGTACAAGAGTCCATGTCTTGTTTTTCTCTATCTGCTCTATTTCTTCATTCATTGCTTCAATCCAATTATCATTTTTTAATGCATCTTTGACAGTTCTAGGTTCAAAATCAGCAAGTAAACAAGTACCTTTCAACTTACTTCTTGTGATGGTTCCTTCAGATTTATTTCCAATGATCTGATTTGCTGAATGATGTCTCCTGACATACTTGGCTAGAACAGGTTCTTTTCCTTTTGGATGAATCTTGTCGTTATCTTCTTGCATTTCTCCTTCATGCTCGGTTTGGTCTGGCTCGGTATCAACTGGCTCGGTATGCACATGCTTGGTTACCTCTGGCTTGGTAGACGTTGGCTCGGTAGATGTTGGCTCAGTAGATGTTTCCTGCAACTCAGTTAGTGATGACTCGGTAGAAGAAGGTTTCTGATTCTCAGATGCAGTTGATATTATATCCGGTTCACTGAAGATGAATCTTTTGTAATCTTCTGGTTCTCTTCTGCTTTCTTCTTCAGTCTTTTCTGCAAACTCATCAACTTTCACATGTATACTTTCTATGACTTTGTGAGTAGATAAGTTCAAGCATCTATATGCTTTACTCTTGCATGAGTATCCAAGAAATATACCTTCATCACCTTTTACATCAAATTTACCTTTTCTAGATTCTTTCAAGATATAACATTTGCTTCTAAATACTTTCAGATAACTTACATTGGGTTTATAGCCATACCATAATTCATAGGGAGTTTTGAATGAGTCTTTTTTCAACTGTACTCGATTTAAGGTATGAACTGTTGTACTGATAGCCTCCTTCCAGTATTTGATAGCAACATTCTTTTCTATCATCAAGGTTCTTGCACAATCCATGATGGATCTGTTCCTTCTTTCAGCTATGCCATTTTGTTCAGGAGTACCTGGTGTTGAAACCTGTCTTTTGATTCTTCTTTCAATACAAAAGTTATTGAATTCATGTGAAATAAATTCACCACCTTTGTCTGACCTTAGGCATTTCAATTTTTTCCCTGTTTCTTTTTCTACTCTTGCCAAATACCATTTGAACTTTTCAAATGCTTCTGATTTGTTCCTTAGGTACATGAAGGTCATCATTCTTGAATAATCATCAACAAAAAGAATAAAATATTTTTCACCAGTATAGCTTTCAGTTCCAATAGGTCCACATAAGTCAGTATGCACAATTTCTAATAAATCCTCAGACTGATAATTTTTGTTTTTGAAACTAGACTTACCCATCTTTCCAATTTGACAATTCTTGCATAAACCGACCTCTGGTTTCTTTAAATCAGGAATGCCTCTCACTTTCTTGAATTTGCTTATCTTTACCAAATTGTCAAAATTCACATGACATAACCTTTTATGCCATAACCAACTCTCTTCTACTTGAGCAATAAAACATGAATGTTCACCAAGTTCAAGATAGAACAAGTTACCTTTAGTTTGAGTACCAGATCCAATCAGCTTTCCTTTACCGTTCAGCAGTCTTGCTTTGCCTTGGATGAATTCTACTTTGAGTCCATTGTTGAGTAACTGTGCCAAACTCAACAAATTGTGCTTTAGGCCTTCTACCCAATAAGCATTATCACATACAAGTTCCTGGGTTAGAGTGATTCTTCCTTTTCCTTTGATGCAACAAGGTTCATTGTTTCCAAATCTTACACTGCCACCATCATACTCTTCAAATTGATCAAACTTTATTTTATCTCCAGTCATATGATGTGAGCAGCCACTATCAATGATCCATGTATCATTCTTACTTATGTGAGAGATGAGTGTCATTTCTTCATTGTCAGATTCATCTTTTACAGCAATGTAAACAATCTCATCCTCTTCTTCATCATTAGAATCATTAGAATCTTTAGCCATAAAACATGATTTCTTACTTTTATCCTTAAATGATTTGAGATCTTTCTTACTGTTCCATTTATTATCTTTCTTTTCATCTTTATCTTTCTTGTTTGGACACCTTGCAGCAATATGATCGACTTCTTCACATGAAAAGCAGATTAGGGGTACTTTACCTTTGTATTTACCTCTTCCTCTTGAATATTTCCTTGCAAGTAGAGCTTCAATTACTTCAAGGTCACTGTCAGAACTCTGATCTGATTGATCTTCACTCTCTGACTAAGATTCCTTCTTCTTCTTGCCATTGTCCTTGAGTGAAAGCTTGGCTTCAAATGCAGACTCAATGTTCTTTGCAGCTGGAACATAATTATCAAAATTATCTAGTTCAAATGCTGTCAATCTTCCAACTATGGCCTCTAGGTTTATCTTGTGATTGGCCTCACACCTTCTTTCTTGAATGGCTGATACCCTGATGGCATAAACTGGAAGTAGAGTTCTAAGAACTTTACTTATGACTGTCTCTTCATTGATACTTCCTCCAGAAGCTTTGATAGCACTGACACATGCTTTAATTCTTTCAACATATTTGACAATGTTTTCATCTTCTTTCATTTTCATCTGATCGAACTGTCCTCTCAGACTTTCAGCTTTGGCTCTTCTGACATTGTCATCTCCACCATAGATCTCTTTCAGTCTTTCCCACATTTCATAGGCAGTAGTGCAGTCCTTGACATCATCAAACTCTTCATAACTCAAGGCAGATGCAATATCAATCATCATAATGTTATGAGTCTTCTTTATAGCAATGTCATTGACTGATAATGTACCTGTTGGTTCTACATATTCCTCATCAAGATATTTCAGACCAGTGTCACCAATGAAAGCTAGATGAAGTCTCATTAATCCCTGCCATGCTGAGAAGTTGTTTCGGTTAAGCCTTGGGATTTCCCTCTTGTAAGACATCTTGATCTTTGGCTTAGATCTTTGAAATCTCCTCCTACAAGCACCAAAAGCTCTGATACCAATTGTTGGAAAATGAAGATGGGGTAACTGAGAGGGGAGGGGTGAATCAGTTACCACAAAAAAAAATTCAACAGTCCCAAAGATGCCTTAAACTTAGTTGTTGCTGCTACTCGGTAAACACATAAATTACTGCTTAAAACTTGATAGATGTTTAGTTAATTTATTAAACATTTACTGAAATAAGCGACCATGCAAAAGAAAGTAATCATGAACACAGTAGACACCAAATTTACGTGGAAACCCAATATGGGAAAAACCACCAGCAACTAGTCACCAATTTTCACTCTTCTGAAGTGAGCCCTGTTAGGAGCCAACCCTATTAAAGGTTACAAAACACACTGTTAGGTGTGACCCTATTAGAGGATTTAATCACCCTGTTAGGAGTGGCCTTGTAAGAGGTCTTTAGAACAATTCAACTGAATTGTCACCCTGTTAAAGGATTTATGGAATGGCTGTTAAACCAACTCTGTTAGGAGATTTTGGAATCACTGTTACAATGGTTAGAAAGCAACAATGAATGATCTGAAAATACATGCAACTTATCTTGCTAAATAAAGATCTTAGTTTAGCTCCACAAGATCCTTACTGATTAAATATATCTTTGTAGCTCCAAGATTTCCCTTTGCTCAACTCTGCTTAGGCACACACAAGTCTCTTCCTTGCACTTCCTTGCACTATCCGTATTCACTCTCTATTCCACACTTTTTCGCATCTTGAGAACCTCTTTATATACTATACATAATACCAGGTTGGCCCAACCAACTTGACTAAACATATTCCAAAGTCGGCTTAACTAACAATCAAAACAAAATTCTTCACTGGCCGACGCTGCTCGGTCAATACAGAACAAAAAAAAAAATTGCTTCCTGTGTTAACCGGCAGAACTCAGTAAAAACTACAATTACTAGGGAATTCGGTAAACCTGCCACTTCCTTTGGAAATCGACTAGACTTGGTAAAAGCTATCTTCGACTACCGAGTGAGCTCAGTGAAAACTAAGCTTTCCTTAGCTTACCGTGCGAACTCGATTAACACTAACCGTCCGCTACAAAATCCTTTGATACCTGAGTGATCTCAGTAAGAACTAAACTTTCCTTAGCTTACCGTGCGAACTCGGTTAACACTAACTCACCGTGTGACATACAGGAACGCTCGGTATACACTGCAAAAGGCTTTACTGACCGACTCAGCTCGGTAGACTCTGTAAACTATTTTCCTGACCGACAGAACTCGGTAGACTCTATCTGATAACTGATATGGCATTTGTGTAACATCAAAGACAATACAAAATTACTTAATTGTATCCAACATGAGTATGAATGGGACTCCCTCTCAAAGCCTTCTACAATTGATATGGACATTGATGTTGTTCATACATATAGTTCTCAACCCAAGCTAGTTGATGATTCATGTGTAGGATCAGATGATTTGAACTCACATGTTACTTAGTGGATGATTCTTCACTTGTTAAGATGAATCACGATTTAGGTAGTTTAGGAAGTTACTTGACAGACTCTGACTCTTCGGTCACTAGAGATATCATTCATATTCACAACCTTGAACTAATCACTGATTTACCTCTTGTTCATCCTGATTTGATTGATTGGTCCCAACGCAATCATGAACTTGAGCTTTTAATGTTTCAAAATGATTATGAGATAGCCTATTATTTGAATGTAATTGAACCGATAGTCTCTTCCACTAGTGAACCAACTACCAACATGATAGAGCTAGATGCCAAGTAACTTAGTTGCAAAATAAAAATAAAATAAAATAAAAAGAATATGAGTTCTGATAGTGAAAATCACTATGTGGCGGTGTTAGAACCAAAAAAAGTAAAAAGAAAGGATGTATCCAAGGGTGAAAACCTCTTTGAGGTGCCTAAGGATGAGGTACTTGATCATCTCCCTAGTTATTTTCAAGATAGATCTTCAGTGCTTATTGAACCAACACAAGCCGTCAATTTGGGTATGGATGAAGCTCCACAAATGGTACATTTGGCTCAGTCTTTATCATCACAGGAAAAAGAGTCCTACACAAAGTTCTTATGAGAAAAAAAGATCAATTTTGCATGGACTTATTCAGATATATCAGGGTTGGACACTAATATTAGTATGCATCACTTATCCATAGCTCTAGGTGTTAAACCAGTAAAGTAGAAATTGAGAAAGATGCATCCTCACATAGCTCTCCTAGTCAAGGTAGAATTAGAGAAACTCCTTGGTGCAAAATTAATAAAAGCTATTGACTATGTTGAATGGTTATCAAACATTGTACCAGTTTCAAAACATGACAAAATGATTTGAGTTTGCAAAGATTTTAGAAATGTTAATAGAGCATGCCCAAAGGATGATTCTCCACTTCTTAATATGGACATTATAGTGGATATGATTGCGGGTTATGAAATTTATTCCTTAATGAATGGTTTTTCTAGATATAATCAGATTAAGATAGCTTTTGAAGATCAAGAAAAGACTGCATTCACTTGTGCATGGGGTACCTATTGTTGGAACATTATGCATTTTGGATTAAAAAATGTAGGAGCCACCTATCAACAAGCTATGACAACTATTTTTCATGATATGATGCATAAAAACATGGAAGATTATGTGGATGATACCTTGGCCAAGTCTAAGAAAAGAGATACACACTTAAATGATTTAGAAATCATTCTAGATCGCATGGAACAACTTCAACTGAGGTTGAATCCTAAAAAGTGTGCATTTGGAGTCACCTCTAGAAATTTACTAGGATTCATTATTTCAGCAAAAGGAATAGAGGTGGACCCTGAAAAAGTTCAAGCAATCATGGATATACCACCTCTTAAAAACGTTAGTCAAATGAGGAGTCTTCAAGGGTGTCTTCAATCTATAAGAAGGTTTATTTCATAGTTGGCAGATAGAGCTCAACCTTTCAACAAGAACTTACCTAAAGGAGTCAAATGTGTATGGAATTAAGAGTGCCAAAAGAGCATAGATCAAATCAAGAAATACTTACCAAATCCTCCTATTTTAATGCCTCCTATCCTAGGGAAATCACTTATTCTATACATTTTAGTGACAGAGTCTTCCTTGGGGGCATTATTAGCTCAAGTGGATGAACATGGAAAAGAAAGAGCAATATACTACATTAGTCATATTCTTGTTTCATATGAGGTTAATTACACCAATATTGAGAAAGCTTGCCTCGTAGTTGTGTTTACTTCCCAAAAGTTGAGACGTTATATGCTTGTGCACACTATACACCTCAGTAAAAATTGATCCACTTAAGTATTTACTACGTAAGGCTACCCTCATGGGTAGACTTACTAAATGGATGATGATTCTTTTAGAGTTTGACATAGAGTACACTGAGCATAAAGTAATCAAAGGGCAAGCCATAGCAGATCAATTGGCTAATTTCCCACTACAAGATAATGCACCTATTCAAGTTGATTTCCCAGATGGGAACCTCATCTATATGATTAAAAGAACATGGAAAATGTTCTTTGATGGGTCCTTTATGCAAAATGGTTCCAAAGCTGGTGTGTTGTTTGTTTCTCCTCATGGGTACATGATTGCTATATCTTACATGTTATTATTTCCATGTACAAATAACATTGCTGAGTATGAAGCTTTAACAAATGGACTTAAGATGACTATAGAATGGAGAATTATAGAGTTTCACATCTATGGGGATTCATAGGTAATAATCAACCAAGTCAACGATAATTATTTCACAAAAAATGATGAATTGGTACCTTATAAACAAATGGTCAGACTAAAGAAAGTGTCAGATTCAAAGCGGGTGTTAAAGATTACAGATTAACTTATTATACTCTAGAATATCAGACCAAAGATACTAATATCTTGGCAGCATTCTGAGTCACTCCTCAACTTGGAGTGCCCCCTAAAGAAGCGGGAGTAGCGGTAGCTACCGAATCTTCCACTGGTATGTGGACCACTATTTGGACCGATGGTCTTACCAGTCTTGATCGCTACAAGGGGCGATGCTATGATATTGAACCCATAGAGACTAAAGAAAGTGTCAGATTCAAAGCGGGTGTTAAAGATTACAGATTAACTTATTATACTCTAGAATATCAGACCAAAGATACTAATATCTTGGCAGCATTCTGAGTCACTCCTCAACCTGGAGTGCCCCCTAAAGAAGCGGGAGTAGCGGTAGCTACCGAATCTTCCACTGGTATGTGGACCACTATTTGGACCGATGGTCTTACCAGTCTTGATCGCTACAAGGGGCGATGCTATGATATTGAACCCATTCCTGGAGAAGAAACTCAATTTATTGCCTATGTAGCTTACCCTTTAGACCTTTTTGAAGAAGGCTCTGTAGTTATAGATGAAGACTACCATGCCGTGAGACTTCAAGAGTTAGAACTTCTAGATGAGAAATGAAAAGCATCATTTGACCATATGAGGGTCTATCAAAAGTGCATGTTAAAAGCATTCAACAAAAAGGTTCACCCTAGAAAATTCTAGGTGGGAGATCTTATCCTACATGAAAATCCTAAAAATCAATAGAATAGAGATCAAAAGGGTAAGTTTGAACCTAATTGGTTTGGACCTTACATTGTTAGAACAAATTTTGGGTCTTGTGCCTATTTACTATCTACAGTAGAGGGAGAGCATCTCCCTAATCTTGTCAATGTCTTGCACCTGAAGAAGTTCTATCCATGATGCCCATTCTATCTGGGGACATCTTTGTACATATTTATTGATCCTGAAAAAAATGATATATTTCAAAAATCCAAAAAAATGATATACTGCCAAAATTCAAAAAATTGGAAAATGTCCTGAAAAATGATCATCTTAGTAATAAGTTCTTTGATGTATCTCCAAAATAATTATATATTCCAATTTTTTTTTTAATATATATCTAAGTGGTGAAAACTTGGGAATGGGCACTACTTGAGGCCTTTGCACCCCTATTTCTTAGCGTGTGTCCTCAACACTTGGCTTTTCTCCATTGTGCCTTGTCCTTGTTGCCTTGGTTTGGAATTGGTCTTTGCCTAGGGGCATAACTATGTTAGCTTTGGTCTCTTGGTTGTGTTAGTCTTTAGGATACCTCACAAATGGTGTTTTCTAACACCACCCCAGCTGTATTTTTCAATAGAACTCCTAACATTGAGTGTTTCAACACTTATTAGTTTGGTCTTACCCAATTTTGTCATGTGATCTTACCTACTTGCAAGAATTTGATGCTTATCCTCAAAACTCAGTATAAGTTAACATAATTAAAATTTTAAAAACAAACACTTAATGCTTGACCTATGTCATGATCTTTTCTTTGTGTGCTGATTGTTCTTGATTTTTGTTGAGTGTCCTTGTTTGATAAGTCTCTTTGGGATGCATAGCTAGAGGACTTGGGGCATGGGACATGTTTTTATTTATTTTCTACTTGTGGGTATGGTCTTGAAACTCTAGAGTGTCTCTTGTTGTCCCCTTGAAACACTATTTTTGCATAACCACTCTTTCGATCATCTTGGCATCTATGCCTTGATACAGCATGGTTTTGCTAAATTAAATTGGGTAAGCTAACATCGAAGTCATTGTGACCTTTGTGTCTTTGATGCTTATGTTAGAATCTTTCCACATTCCAATCCGATATAAATCACATTCATATCTTCATAGTTGTGCTTGTGACTAGTGATGATTGTGTGCTTTTACGATGTTTGTTAATAATGGCCCAATGATGAGAATAAGTTCTTTTATATTCTCTAATGAATGATGAACAAAAAATCCTATGTTACGGTTTCTCTTTTACAAGTACACCTTTGCATTTTCATGTAGCTTGCATTACTAGACTTCATGTTAGTTTTCATTTTTAGGCTGCATTATGAGTTTGAGAGGGTTTTTCCCTTCATCTTTCTTGTTGACTTTTAATCATCCGTGGTCATGTTTTAATCTTCATTTCCTTATCTTCTTTCGTGATCTCAATCAAAATTTCTATCTTAAACAATTGATTGATTTTGGGGCATTATATTTCTTACAAAAATTTTCTTTCCATATCTTCCAAACTTATATCTTCCATTTTCTTTTACCCCACTTCTTTTCTTCTAATTCACCTATGGGGCATAATATTTCATGCTTGATGATCTACCTTTGTTCTATGATTCTTATATCTTTCATCTTACATCAAGAACTTTATCTTTTGTTCAATTTGATCAAATTTATCAATTTGTTGTTTCTCCTGTATCTCATTTCAATTTTAATCACGAGGGGGTAGATCCTATCAACATCAATCCTTGATTCAGTTATATCAATTTTATCCTCAACTTTTTAAAGTCAAAATTTATTTGTATTCTTCGTCTTGATGTGTTCTTGAATCAACCATACATCTAGGTTGTTTTGTGATCCCAGATCGATCTCACACTTCAATTTATTTCTTTGACTACATGTGTTCCCAAATTGATCACACATTAGTCAAAGAGGGGCAAATGTATGTACCCTAAAATAGTTGCCTAGACTATGGGCCCCTATTATTTAATTTATCAAATTTCTTGAACCATTGCAATATTTTATTAAATCAATTCAAATCAATTTCTTTGATCAAATTGTAATTAATTTGATTATTTTAATATTTCCTAAGGTTTGATCATTTTGTCCTAAGTCTTATTTAATTAAAAGAAAACCTCTCTTTTAATTAAATAATTAATCCACATTTAATTAATTAAGAGGAAAACCCCTCTTTTAATTTAATTAAATATTTCCTATTTAATTAAAAGAAATTTCTCCCTTTTAATTAAATAAAATCCCATGTGAAAAAAGAAATTAATAAATAAAAACTAAACACACTTGAGAAAGGAAATAACATTAATAAAATTTAAATAAATCTTTTTAAATTTTCTCTACACTTAAATGTACATATCTCTAAGTGGGATTCCTCTTTTTCCTCTTTCCACTTTCTTCTCAAACACTACTCTTTTCTCATTGATGGAATTTTGTCTCACATGGATCAAACTCTATTATCTCATATTGGTTGTGAGAAGCCTCTCACCTCCACATTTTCCTTTATAAGGAACCCTCGCCTTCTCATTTTCATATAGAGAAATATGGAGCAATATAGAGCAATAGAGAGAAAATAGCTCATTGCTATAGTATTGTTATGCTACAGGTTTAGAGAGTGATTTTGGAAGAGTTTGAGCCTTAGGGTTTGAACATTGGAGCTTCATTGCAACTTCTCTCTTCTTGTCTTATTCTTTCTTGCATCCATGGCTTCTATCATGAGGTTTCATCCTTGCATTTTCATATTATCTTAGAGTCATATTTGTTTTCATAGATCAATATTGCCTTGTTATATCCTTTCATAGATTAGATTTCCTTTCTTGCATTTCTTTGCATTGTTATCATTTAGATTAGCTTGCATCTTCATTTGCATTGATATTTTGATCTTTGAATCTCTCATTTTATGGTGTACTTGCATGGGCACAAACTAGGTCAAACTGAGGGCCTCCATCACAAACCCTTGCACTCTATGAATAGAGAGGTATGAGCCACCATTCAAGACCTCATTCTTGAGCAATCTTGGATATAGTGACTCATAGAAGTGTGCTCACCTTTTAGGCATACACCATTAAATTTACAGAAGATCATGAGAAAAGTTCTATGCCTATTCTATCTAAAGAAACATGTCAAGATCAAAGTGTTCCCTCATGTTCTACTTCTCCATATCCACTTCAAAAATATGCTCAAGCTTCACATTCTCCTACCAAAGGTGTTTCTCCTATCAAAGATACTAATGAGTCTATTGATGCCCATGGTCACATTCCTCACTCTAAAGATGTTGATATCCCCACTCACTATCCATTTCCATCTCCCAAATCTATCCTTGGTCCTTATCCATCTAAGCTAAATCCTTCCAACATCCATCTGTATTAGTACCATATGTTCCTCCATATCCCACTTTCACTCCTAGCTCATCTCCTACCTCTCCTATCATACCTCAAGATCAACAAAGACACTCATCCTTGACAAATTTCCATCCATGTATTTATTTAAATCATTCATATCAGCCTTATATATTCATCCACAAATTCCAAGTCTTTTGGAAGCAATTTTGATGATCAACTTAAGAAGAAATACAAGAATCCATTTACAAATGAAGATCACTATGTCTCATCTAATCAATATGTGAATGATAAGAAAGAAAAAATATTCAAGAGACCATAAAGGTGCACTACCCAAAGAGATAAATGAAAGAAAATATGGGTTCCTAAACCCATTAATGAAGAAATGCGTTTTAAAGTATGCAAAGGAAAATATAAAGCTATATGGATTCCAAAGTCTTGTTTGAAAGACTTGAATATTGAACATAAATCTTGTTTGAAAGACTTGAATATTGAACATAAATCTAAGTTAACATTCAAGCTTCCAAAGAATTCCACTCCATTTTCTTCTAAACATCTTTCTCAAAAGCTTCCAAAGACTTCTACTCCATCTTCTTCTAAAATGATCCTACCACCTCATACATCTAAACCTCAATCTATTTCCTCCATAATTCCTCCATCATTCCAAAATCCTCTATAAGGTGTGTGCCAATGTTGATCTTCCCCACTTTGTCATGTACCCTTACGTAATATTTTCAAAGCTACACTTACCTACTATCCATACTCCTAAAATCCTTTCAAGACATGAACTCTTATCTTCCATATACTTACCCTCCTACCATCTCTCTTCCTTCACCATATCAACATCTTTGAGCACACTTATCTATGTTCTTAGAATATCATGACTTTATTTCCTATAGGAGCTCTATCTAACTTGATAAAGCTTGACCTATTTCTAAAAATAAAATAAAATCTTTCCAAGTGGTGAAAACCTACAAACAGGTGCTACTTGAAACCCTTGTAATTATGTTTGGTAGAATATGGCTTTGCAGTCTACACTTAATCCATTTCACTTCATATGTCCTTTTCATATTCCTTGTTTGGAGTTGATCCTACTTTAGGTCTAGGGGGCATAGGTAGACTTTTACTTTATCTAGGATCTCTTTGTTGCATTGGTATTTCTTTCATAACTCTTGAAAATGGTGTTTCTCAACATTTACCATTGGTATCAAGTGTTTCTCAACATTTATCGGATACCTTTGTCATAGTTTATGTTGTGGTGTCCACAACACACGCCCCATTCCTCACTAGGAATGGGGACCCCCTACTTTTTTTGACTCCTGGACTCATAGTTCGGGAGTCAGGAGAAGAAGAGTTTTATTAGACCTTAGAATTTTAGAGTCCAAAAATCACAAAAAATTGAAAAATTGAAAAAATAACAAAAAAGAATTTAAAAAAAAATAATAATAATAATAATTTAAATTTATTATTAAAGATTTTGCATTGTGTGCGCCTCCCGCGGCGTCCCCATGGGAGGATAAAAGGGGTTTAAAATATATCATTTAAGTATAAGTTACTTATACTTAAGATATATTTTAATATATGCGACGAATCTTTTGAGATAGGTTTCAGACCTCCCCGAGATAAGGTAAAGATTCTAGGAAATTTCAGGGATTCAAGAATCTAGACTTAGCCAAATTTTAGGGCTTCAGGATTTCAGACTTAGCCAGATTTCAAGATTCATCTCCAGTTTTGTTTGAGTAGCTAGTGTGTCTTTACTATGCATTGTTAACTCTACGGACTAATGTTTGCTTCTTTTGTAGGTAAAAATGGCATCCTCAACTCGTCGAGGTCATAACTTTTGACTCGGGCCTCGGAATTCAGAACCGCTTACATCGTTGGAAAGAAGAACTGAAGATCTAATTTTAGTTCCTAAAATAATGAGCCTTTGGCTACCCAATTTTAGGGACCGATGAAGGTTCCAACTTGAAATTTTGAGCAAAAGACCTCCAAAAAGGTCATTTAAAAATGCCTAAAAAATTTGTGAAAAATATGAAAAAGTTGCAAACATTTGATCATCTTGGATAATCTGGATCACTTGGTTTCTCACCGGAAGGATTGGATAGGTGGAGAGAAGACAAAGGTCAAAGATACAGAGGTTGGACACATAAAGAAAATTAGGTTTCTCATCTTATGCAGCTATTGGGGATAAGATTCAATGCAGGTGCCTTGAGATTTTTGATTGAAGAAGTAGAGGGAGTGTAAGTTTATGAAAGTAATTAGCTATAAAGAGGGTGTAAATTATCAGAAAGGGGCATGTAACATATACAAAAAAAATCTAAAACCTCATTTGAGCAAAACCCAGAAACTGTTTTCAAAATTGAGAACTTTGATTTTTTGGCAAATTGAGCTCTGCAGGTCTGCAGCTTCGCAGCTTCACAAGTACGTAGCTCCACAGCTCCACGGGTACGCAGGTTTGCAGCTTTGCATTTTCATGCAGGTTCATAATTCAGAGGTGTGTCGATAGTTGACTGCCAGTTCCAAAAATAACACTTTCCATGCATTGAGAGCACATTTTGATGACAAGTTAACTCCGACACACATCAAGTGAAGGGCCAGCTTCTATTTTTGGTGTCTCCATGTACTTCTACTTCAACTGATGTCTTCCTCCTACTTTCTCTCTCATGCTTTCATTATTTTTGACATGTAAAGGGCTCATGAATCCAATTAATGAATAAAATATGGATGAAGTCCCTCTAAGCACTAGTTAGATTACTAGTTTGTATATATTTAGTTTGTTTTAATGTTTTAAAAGTATTTTATTGCATAAAGATATCGCTCACTCTCAACACAAATTGAGGAGACGATTTCTTATAAATACCCCATTGTAAAATGTAACAAAGGCCGCCGTTATCATGCAATAAAGATATGCTTTTGGTGCTAGCATTTGGAGTGTAGTTATTCTTGCTTGAATGTGTCATTGTTTTGTGGATTTTATTCATGAGATTGTGATTGAGCCAAAGGTTTATTGCATTATTTCTGGTTGTGCGATCTTTTAGTTCTGGTGTTTGCTACAAATACATGAATTCCATTGACGTAACGAGCTTGAGAAGAGATCACCCGATTGTGTCTACATAGCTTTTTGTCTCGCATGAGCACACTTTCCGTGGCCTTGCGATTTGATGAAGAGTGAAACATCATTCAATTTGTTAAAGATTCTCACCGACGATTGCATCAGTGGATTCTAGGAAGTGCTGCTCCTGTTTTCATTGGTTTCCTACCGATTTCTTTGAAGGTTTAACTCACAGCATGTTGTGTTTTGTAGCTTATGTCCATTTAGGAATTTCAATTTCAAGTTATTTTCTTTCAATTTCGTTATTTTCTTTGCTAACCCCCTGTTAGAATAGGACCTCATAGTAGCTGCATTGTTAGAGTTGCATTCATTGAAAAATAAAAAATACAAAAATATTGTTCTTTTGGTGTGATATTTTGAGACAACGAACAGATTTTACTTCAATTCCAAGATAAAAGGGTTTTAGAACCAGCAAAGGCCTCCTCATGAACACTCACATTTATCTTCTACTGAGCGAATTTTGGTACGTCGCAAGACAAACACTGAACCTTGGAGTGGATCCTTAAAAAGATTTGCTTTTCAAGAGAGGAATTACATTGTGGATTCTTACCGTTGACCTCGTGCAAAATGAATGCCCAACAATTTATAATGTCACGATGTTTCTCATTAGCAGATTTGATGTCCTAGGAAGATGACTTTGTGACTCTCTCTCTCTCTCTCTCAAACTAAACACTGGCTAAGACTTGTTGATTTTATTTCTCTTTGTGTGTTGTCAACGATGATTTATTTGTGTTCCTTCCCTAATAGTCTCTTGAGGATGTCATGGACTAGAGGACTAGGGGCATGGGGCATGTTTTCCTTTGATTTATGTTTGTGAGTATTCCCTTTGATTTTATCTTAGGTGTCTTAAGCATTCTTCTTGGTCCCATGGATACTTAGGATTAATTCAAAGACCTCATCCAAGTTGTCTATTTTGTGAGTGTGTACTTATGGTCATCTCAACATTCTTGTGTCTCAATGCAAGCACAATCTTGCTACATTGAAAATATGGAATCTAATTGTCTAATCATCTTGACCTATATGCCTTTGATGTATAGGTTCTATTCCCACATTTCAATCTAATATCGATCATATTCATATCCTCATAGTTACACTAGTGATGAGTGTATGATCTTCCAATTTCCCTAAAAAAGGCTCAATGATAAAAACTAGGACCTAATTATATAACCCTTACTATCACACCTTTATATACTCGCTTGCATTTTAGGGTTCATTTTAGCTTAGCTTTGCATTTGAATATTGATAGATCCTTCTCTATATTTCATGGGTGTGCCATCTAACTGTGTTCATCTCATTTCACTTCCTCTTGATCATGTCTTACACTTTTCGACAGTCTCATCAACTTAACACTTATTTAATTCCTTTCATCAAAATTAGGTTTGATCTTATACTCACATCTATCTATCCTTTTGACCTAATTTTGACATTCTGGATTGATTGTTGGGCTCAAAATCAAAATTTGAGTTCATCTTGCTTGTCAAATTGGCCTTTAAATTTTTTTCTTCCTCTGTGCAATTGACTATTCTTTTGAGGCATTATCTCATATTTTTATATGAGTTTGACTTGATTTTAATACTCTATCATTCTTAGTCAACTTTAATTACACTGGGGCATATTCTGTCATTCTAGTGGTTACTTATCTGCATCAATCAATCTATTATCTTGGACTTAATTCTTTATCAATTTGATCAAATCAACATATTTATGTTTCTCCATCTCCTCTATTATCATTTTGATTTCAATCTCGAGGGGACATACATATCTATTGCTTGATCCTTGTTCTTATTCTGGGGTAGGATATTTTCTTAGTTTTTTCAAGTTCTACCAGTCCCCGATTGACCCACTCAGTCTTTGCTTCATCTTTGACTTGATTTTTTCAATCTTTCTTAGTCTTTGATCATCCTTTATCTTTGCTTAGTTTGCTAAGTTCTTGCATAGTTTGTGCAATCCTTGATTTGTCTTTGCTCAGACCCATTTCTCAACCACTTGTTCCATTCTGGCGCAAGATCTTTCTCTTTTTCTTTGATATCATCATTCTTTGATATAATGTGTTCCCAGATTGATCACGCATGAGTCAAAGAGGGGCAAATGCAATCACCCAAAAATGGTCTAGTACAATTAGACATGCAGAATAATCAATGACGACATTGGGATTTCTATTGTGGTATGAAGATGTCAAGTTTGATATTTTCATATGGTAAACAAAAATTATATCCACGTAAATGAAAACCCAATTGACTTCTTGAATTGTTAAAGCTCTCATAAAAGGATAGGGAAGTGAAATGTATCATATTTTTTATACATCAAAGATAGGAGAAAACCTATTGTTGTGCCCTGTCTATAATTTAGAAAAACTGAAAACTGTAGTATTTGAAAATAAATAAATGTAAAAAGCAAGATTATTTTTGTCTAGGAAGAATAATAATCTTGTGGATATACAAGTTGGGTTCGATTGAAGGGTGTGGAGATGGAAAAATGCAAAGGCCAATGGGAAAATAACAGATTTAGAGTTGTTCTGTAGCTAAACTATGCGAACAAGAAAAGTTTCTAGGCAGAATCCTTGAACTAAACTGCTAGGGCATAGTAAAAAATACAAAATATCCTTCTACTATTACAAATAGATTGACCAAAATACCTAATATAATAATTTATGGCCACCATGATAACCACTCTTGTTGCTGATAACTCCATTTCCCTGATTTTTCATGTGCAACACATCGCGATGAGTTTTTGTTGGCAGTGTGTTTATTCACTTGCAAAAGATGAGGATAAAATTAAATATTGAACTTACAATCTCTAATAAAATTAAATTTTTATTAATTTGAGACCATGAAAAATTAATAAAGTAGAATTTAACTTAAAAATGTATATTTAAGATAAAATTAAAACTTTGTCTAAAATTATTATCCTAAATTGATCTATTGTATAGTAGTGTATGACTCGGTCCATACTAGGGTGCTCAAAAACCTTAGATTTTCTCATCTTATACTAAAATATAAAAAATTCCATAAATACTTGACCTTCATGGGTGGCTCAATCGCTGTGATGACCAAACAACTCTGCCTAGAAAATGATTAAGTGTTGGATGCAAATATGTAACATGGCTTAGAGATCAATAGAACCAACATATTGGTGACTCTTCTAAGGAGAGTTTCTCACAATTGACATTGTGAAGTTACCCAGAGATTTTAGTTTTAAAGGCCACAAGACCCAACAAACAATACATTCCTCAAAGAGAGGTGGCGACTCTATTTAGACAATGATCAGTGGCTCTACTAAGGAGAAGGCTCATAAGGAAAGGGAGAGGATCATTTTTACATCATAGAATAAGAACATTAAACATTTCCCCTAGATGCAACTTTCAATCTGGAAATATATGAAGGAAAATATACAATACAAGTGTTTATGAGAATGTTAAACATTTATCATGAAATACCTTTAGACCTGAAGTCTTCACACAATGGATGATTGAATAAAATTTAATTTAAAATTATAGATGATCTTGATTTAATGATTCTATTTGAATATTTATGAAATGCAATAGTGGAGGAAGATAGTGAATGTGATGAAGAAAATTTAGAAGAGAAACAAAATTTTGATAAAATTCTAGCTTCACCTAGTTTGGAACAAATTGAGGATGAATTCACATTAGATAAGATTGATGTCAAAATGAATATTAATGAAGAAAATATTCTCACTTCAGAAGAAATTTCAAATACATTAGACATTGAATACCCAAAATATGTATAGAGAAATGGTACAAATTTTTCTTAATATATCAGAATAATTAGATTAACAATTTAGTACACATTCATGAGGTATCAGATGAAGATGAAGATAAAATTCTACGAGACAAGACTTTTGATTATAACTTGGGAGGATATTCAAATATATTAAATAATGAGATCTGAAAAGGATATGAAGCAATATTCAATAATCCTTTTTATGGGATAAAATTGCATCACTATTATGGGAATGAAATAAGGCCATATACAAATATACAAGAAGAAAGCATAATATAAGACACTAGTGAAAATATTGCTCCTATTGGTGAAGCACAAAAGGATTCTTAAGAAAATCCTTTCATTGGAAGTATTCAATATTACACATCCCATGAATTCTTGTACGATGATCAAATAAAGTTACTAAGTACTGAGAAAACATGATTATAGAAGTTGAGTAACAACATGAAGATTTTCACATGACTCAGTGTCAAAGCATTCAAGAACTGAGTAGTTTAGTTTTGACATATAAGTTTGTAGTGGCAAAAACACATTTGAAAACCATTTTGGCTGACTTTTCTATGATATTCATATTTGAAGATCCATATAAGGAGTTGATTACATGTCATTATAGAAGGTAATGATCTCAAGGCATGCAATCCAACCAATTAGAAAATGGGATTGAAATGACAAAAGATGATGATGTATAAGTTGTCGATCAAGATCTAGAACCTTCATAGGACATCTATTTAAGGAGGACTCTAACCCTAGAATCATAGGATTGCAAAGATGTGTAAGAGTGTATGCACATGTGAAGGAATGAAGATAAAGTTTGAAAGCAAAGCAGATAGAGAGAAATTAGAGCAGTGAAGGACTAAATAGATTTATTAGATTAGAAGATCAAATTAGAGATACAACAAAGGGGAGACCCAAGATCAGCTTGCAGAGAAAATTGAGGGTCAAGTACTGAATCAGTTATTGTTAATTGAGATAGGATAAATATCTTAACAGAGTGATCTTAACAGATCTATGTAAATCTCCTAATAGAGTCTTTACTTCATTGTGAGTGTAAGATCCTTTAACAAGGTGAGACCTAATAGTCTCTTAATCTTTTAACAGAACACACCCCTCACAGGGTAGATCATATTTTATGATCAAACATTGTAACCCTAACAGGTTAATTTTATTGTTGCAACAATGAAGATTTGTGAGTTTCATCCCCACCCCAGTTTTACCTTCATCTTGAAGGGTTTCTATGTAACCAAATCCTTGTGTTATGTGTTGAACTATTTATCGATGTGTGATGTATTTCATTTATGTTTCAACATTTCAATTTTAATGGTAGATATGTGATATGAATTAGGTGTGGATTTGTGTTATTAGTTTTGAATATAAAAGTTTAAGATCTTGATTCACACCCCAACCCGCCCCTCTCAGTATCTTGTTTCCCATATACTTGTTCCAACAAAATTCACTTTAAATGCAAGTCAATTAAATTTAATAAGATCTTTTATATTTTTTAATTTGCCCTATTAAAAAGGACATTTATTAAAATGTTGTGATGATGCTCTTGGTAGTTTAATGATGTGATAAAAAACTAAAAGAAATGGAATACATCTCAAAGATTTAAAGTAATTTTCTAAAGTGAATGAGTTTATGATGCACAAATTTAAATATCAAAAATGGAATAAAAACTAAGAGTGCATTGTTTATTCAAAAAGTCTTAAAAACGTGATTGCAAAAAATTATATGAAGGGGAGTTTTTATTCATAAATGTACTTTGAAAATATCGTGGATGATACATATGACCTGGAAGTAATATTTCAAATGTTTATTAATGCCAATATTTTATGACGTGAAATCATATTCTTTTAGCTGTATCGCAAGAGGGAGAGAAGCCAAGACAATTACCACAATCGTGTATTTGCATAAAGAATAGAATAGAGTAGGACATCCCGGAGTTTGTATGCTATGATGCCCACCATACATCTATTTCTTGCACTACGCTTGTAAAGGGTTATCCAATTTCTAGGGTCTCGATTGGATATGAGAAAAGGTGAAGGAGGCTTATAGTCAACCTTTCGGCATTTCACGGGATCATTTTCTAGTTTAACCTCCTCCCCATGTCGCAAGAGAGATGTATTGAAAATAAGGAAAACATTCTAATGAAGATGCATTATTATGTTTTCTTTATCATTATATTTGGTATATATTTCTAAGAGGATTATACATATTTGTGAAACTTTTTATTATTCTCAAAAAGAGAAATTATCTAGGGAAGCATAATTATAAGTATTTTTTTAATAAGTTTTCTTAGCATTTATCTTCCAAATGAATTTTAAACATTTTGAAGTAAGATGTATTTAAGTGAGGGGTTATCAAGTATTTTTGCCAAACATTATAGGTATAATGTACTCTTGCACTTTAACGAGATATTTAAATTTTTTAATTCATATGTTTCCGCTAGTTAGTTTTTTTTTCAATAAAAAATGTCTTAAAATATTTTACAAAAGGTTTTTAGGCAAAAAATAATAATTTTAGAAGGGAAATATAGTATTTTGAAATTCTCATCTTATTTTTTTTAAAAGTGAAGATTAACCTTTCTTTGTTTAAAAGATAATATGATCTTTTATTTTCGTAGAAAGATAGTTCAACCAACCAATACATCACAAATAGACTAGAAAATCCATAGGATAACCAAACCAACCCCCATAACTATAAACACTTACAACTTGGGGGAGGTGGCCTTATACAAAATTCACCTTAGCATTTATCAGTATCTATATAAAACTAGCATGAGTGTTCTACACATTGTATCCAATGTACCATTAAAAGACAAAGTTTTCATCAATTTGTAGAGAACTGCAATATTAATGAACTTTGTTCCAAAGACTTTGTTGATTAGTACATATTGAGAAACCTGCTATAGTTGCTTCATATATTCCTCCACTTGGTTTATCCCTAATAGACCCAAAGCCCTCTTTTTGATGATTGTTGCCTCCATTGCTATCATCTAACTCCAAGTGTCAATTCTCCATTAGGTTGGTGAGATCATCAATTTCAACTTGAGTAAGAAAACTTTGGTAGCTATCAATATATCTGGTAGCTTTCACTTCATCTTTGTGTATAAGAAAGGTTCCTTCATAAGCCAACTTTATAAATATGCTTTTTGGGATGTCCAAGCAAATAGAAACCTATGACATTATGTTAAAATGTATGAGTTTAAGATTAAACTCAATAGGACATATTCTAACTTTTTGAAATAACTATTCATTCATGTCTTTCTATAGAAGCCATAAAATTTCACTAGTTACCCTAAACCAGAATCTATTTTGCAAAAAATCAAAGGATTCAATATATCCAACAAGGACCTCACTCCAAGACAATCCAAGTTTCTTATTCCACTCAATAAGAAAACCAAGAAAGATAGACCAAGCTTTTTTAGCATAAATACATTTAAAAAAAGATGTTCAAAATCTTCAGTCTTATTACATAACTCACAAATGATAGGTTCAACATTGATGGATGACAATATAGGACCAATAGAAACCTTTTTAATGAGAAGTCATAAAAAATGAACAAGATTTTTTTATCACAGGGGCCTTTCCAAATAATGTCAAAGAGGAAACACCAGTTTGAGAAGGGACATTCAAACCCTCAACACTGAGTCACCCATGTGAGCATAGAGTGATCTTCCTTAACTAATCCATAAATTTGTCTACTAGAAGTATCTTTAAGAAGAGTACCATCTGCCCAAGTGATAAACCTACTATATTGATCACTATAAATAATTTTGGCCATTTTCTCTTTATTAATCACCTTTGAAAGAAGAGTATAGGTTTTCTTTTGAGAGTTAGGAATCCCGAATTTGGTAGAGATCTCATCCCATGACCCTATCTTATTGTTAACAAGGATATCATTAATAATGAAGATACCTTTTTTATTCCACTACTTAGCAGAGCAACTTTGAGCAAGAGGCAAAGATTTATTGTTGAGATACAAACCCTGCCATATTAATCTATTAGTAATAGTTTATTTCGAAGGGCCATCCATAACACCCCTATAAGAGATATACCCTCTCACTAGAGACCAGGAAATTCCAAAAGGAATTGAACACCTTAGAGCCAAGGATCTTCACTTTGAAATCACCCATAATGATATCCCAAATAGGAATATTAGAATAGTGTTTTCCCTTTTTGATTATTGATCTTTCAATATTATTCATCATAAGAATCTTCCATGGTTCATTCCCCCATAAAGCTTTATATATCCATTTGGCTACGAGGGCTAGCCCATGGGTCTTGATATCTATTAGCCCAAGACCATAAAGTTTCCTTGGTAAACAACACCAGTCCAATTTTACACAATGTCTCCTCTTGGAGCCCCTACTATCTAACCACAATAAATCTCTCAAAATCTTTTCAAGCATGTTATTCTGGTACTTAGCAAATAATCAAGTAGAAGCAAAATAAAAATGATGGGAAGAAAGCACTTTCTATATTACCTAAACTCTCCCATCTAGTCCTAGAGATTCCTCATTAGCCATAGATTTGATGGTATCATTGATTTCATCTAGATAAATACCTCTACTAAACTTGTCACTATCCAAGGCAGAGATCTTCTTTGGGATAATGCTCAAACAACATTTTAAGACCTCATTTTGCTCATGATTTGCTTCTAGATGAGAAAAGATCAAAATAAAAGTCATAAGAAGCATTTCTAATTAATTTGGGGTCATTAGTTATATCATCTCCAATTTGCACCTCTTCAATCAATTCCCTCTTCTACTTGGACTTAATGATATTGAAAAAATATCTTGACCCTACATCCCTATCTCTCAACTAGTTCATTTTAGCTCTAATTCTTTGCCCTTGAATTTTACATCTTTGTATGACTCTCAATTGGTTTTTGGTAAAAATAGGGTTTTCTTTAAGTTGGCATTTTCTCCTTTATTTTGGAGTTCCAATTTAGTCTCACTAAGTATGTTTTGAAGTTCATTTTCCCTCCTATTTCTTTCTAGAGCAACATTTTTACTAGAAAATTGGTAAATCTTTCTCCAAGAAGCAACAAGAGCATCCCATTGCTCAATTAGCCTCAAGGACTGAGAACACATCTTTGACAAGCATGCAACTATTCTTATAGAATTCTTAGTATCAGTATCTTTTAGGAGAGAAGAGTTCAATTTGAATATCTTGGATCTAGATATGTCAACCCTCACATCATTGCCATGATTAAGAAGAATCATTGTGTAAATGGGAGAATGATCAGAGATGGTTGTGCGAGACACAACAACTAGAGAGTGCCCTCCTTTTTCCTTAAATGAGAAGAAAGAGGAATCTCCATAAAATATATCAAACCTACAAAAGACTATACTTTCCCCCCTTGATTTTTGCACCAAGTAAAGAAGATATCCTTGAACTCCTTCCTATTATTTTCAAGAGGATCAACCAAATTAATATATCTTTTAAATTTAAACAAAAAAAACTGTTAAATGCATTTCCAAGACATTTTCAATGCACCCTCTTTGTCACTTCCCTTTTACACCATGTTAAAAGGGCTTGCAGAGCACCAATCCCATAGTTTGGCTCTTTCCCTGTAGTCATTAACAACATAAATATTGTAAATACCAACTACTTCATTGTTTCTCCTAAAAGTCACCCACAAGGCTCTTTGACATGGAGAACTTCCATGGTCTAGGATAAACTTAGACTAGTTAGGGTTGATAAGGATAGAAATACCTCATTTTCCCCTCTCACGATTAGAATGGAAACCTATACCCTCATCCCATAAAAATCTCATCATATAGGAAGCCTAAGATTCTATCACTTTGATTTCTTGAAGAAAAATGATGTCTTTGTCTTTAAATTTGTCACACCAAATCTTAACAGACTATTTCCTATCTACCATTTCAAGCCCCCTCACATTCCAACTATGTATGTATATCATGAAAAACATATTATTTTAGCAAAGGCTTCTAATTCTTATACAACATATTGAAGCAATTAGGAATACCATTCTTACCCTATCAATCTTGAAGAGAAAATTTATCTCATTTATTTTCCTCTTCTTTCTAACCACTTCTGTAAAAGGCTCTCTTGAATCAAGGGATAATTTACTTAGGGTCTCAAGTGATAGGTTATTGTTCTCTTTAGGGTTTACAATAACACTTTTTATAGTTGTTTCTTTCTCATTAATAAAATTAATGGCCAATTGCTAGGTATTCAATCTGGTAGGGATGTCTCTATTTCTACCTTCTTCCATATCACCATATTTAACCATAGTAAGGGTCATGGGATGAGCCTTAACTAAATTTGGCTCCTTATGTTTGGTCAAGATCACAACAAAATTTCTATCATACAAAGGATTTGAAAGAGTGATAACTTCACCTCTATCAATAGTTTCAGTTCAACTGTCTTGTCCTTTGGTTTGGTTTCAACCATTAAAGGGTTGACTTCTATGGCACTATTAGATTCTAGGTTAGATTTTAGAGAGTTGGGAAAAATATTTTTATGGTTAGGCACTTGAGATCCAATATTGGGCTATTCCACTGTCACTTTATCCTTATCAAACTAAGGTTTGAGCATCGGGTAATCTTTTTTAAGATGCCCATTAAACTTGGAATGGAAGCAAGCATGGAGATTACCTAACATAGTAGTTTCCAAAGAGAAATTTTTTCTCCTTCAATTTCCAAAGAAATGATTTTTGGGAAGTCCACTTTTGGAATGAGAGCTAAGAGGACTCTAGCATTTAAATGTGGCAAAGTAACCCTAAAATCCTCAACTTGTAGAAAAGTCCCAAGTGGGCTCAATATTTGAGGGATGAAAGGCAAAATTTTTTCTTGAAGCTTTTTAATATCTACCTAATTAGGAGTAGATCTTTCCATAACCTTCTCAAAATTAACTTTTGAAGACCATGTGAAAGCACAGAATAGAGAGTGACCAACATTCCAAAATACTATTTTTTACAGTCTTTCCTACATGTTATGACTTTTTATATAAATAAAAAATAAAACCTTTTGAATCATTCTACATCAACTAACATGAATTCCAAAATTTTCACCCAAACTACATTTATCCATTCGTTAAATTTTTTTCTCTAAAGTAAAACTTTATGTTCTTAAAAAATAAAGAAAATTACACAATTTTTCAACCAACTTTGTTTTGCCCTAATTTCCTTAATCATATCTTCATTGGGAGATAGGGTAAGAATTTTAAAGCTAGAAGATGATGCTCTACCATTGTTTCCCTCTTTGGCTATGTCTCTATCTCTCTGTCTATTTCCATCATTTGTGGCTCCTCCCACACCTCTTGGGAAACTAACACAGGGAGAATCAATGTTAAGAAAAATTAGCTCAACTTAAGCTTACAAACATCCCTTCTCAAAGTTACACATGGAAGCAACATACAAAAAAATGTACATAAGGAAAGAGTCCAAAATTTTACTTAGGTGTAATTAATAAGCAACAAATTGAACATAAGGCTCGACAATTGGAAGCCACATTGGTGTAATAATGAAAAGAAGTCTATCAACATGCCCGACTTTGAGGCCTTCTAGGTTTTAGCCATATACAAGGAGTTTACAAATTTAGAATCCAAGTTTTCATCCTATCTTGCTTCTTAATATCTCATGTCATTCCCTCTCTCTTCTTCTATCTCTAAGCAAGCTTCTTATATAGCCAGCTAAGCTACAAGTCGACTAGTCAAGCATTTAATTATATCATAGGTCCAACCCAAGAAGAGTAAACTGAAATCGGTGCTAAATAAAACATAAGGCAATGTGTACTTGAGGGAAAATTTACATGTATCCTAGGAGTCAACTCCTAAGTTTGCAACACGTCATGTTAAAATAAGAAATCACACCAAATGAAACAACACACCTTGCTAGAAGGAAATACACTAAAACCAAGACTGCAAAGAATGATTCACAAATCAAGAAGTATAATCAATCAAAGCTTGTATTCTTAGGAGGATGATTAAGAGGAGGTCCTCATCAACATGTTAATTGTGCATAACATGACACCAACAATAGAAAAAACTACATCATGAACAACATACTGGTACATAAAATAAGATATATTTTTTGGTTGATGCAAGATTGCTCAAAGACCTAAGATGTTGCTGCATTAGACACCCAGGGTTAATAAATAATTGATTCCACCTCAAGCATTGCTCATATTTAGACTCGAACCATAAAGATCCAACTCAACGTGGGTAATCCATGAACTAATCCATGAACTATGTTCAACTAGTTTACCTCTCCACTGAACTAGAATTTCCATGTAATCCTTTCCTTTGGTACTCTTGCTTACTATGTTATTCATAACCTTTTTAATGTCTTATTTCTTTCTTGTAGAATAATCCAGGTTACTTTCCTTCTCATATTTTGATTCATAGTACTCAAACATATCTACAATATTAAATATAGATGATATACCTATATCTTCTAGTAACTCCACTTCATATGCATTTCCACTGTCAAACCCTCTCAAAATCTTACAAGGTCCAAACTTCATCATTTTTAGCTTATTATAGGTACCAACTAGGAATCTATTTTTCTTCAAATGAATCATAACCTCATCAGCAACTTCAAAATATTTATGTCTCTTCCTTTTATCAGATCTCTATTTATACTTATGATTATAGCCTTCCAAATTTCCTTTAACTTCTTCGAGTAAAGTCTTTATGGAAATTTCAAAGTCCTCTACTTCAAAACTCCTTATATTAGTAGGCAATTCTCTTAAACCTATGGTTCCTTTAAGATAAAATATAGTAACATTCTCAAATGGTATTTTCTTAGTGCCTCTATTTAGAGAATTATTGTATGCAAATTCTGGTTGTACCAAAACTAAATCCCAATTAGTAGGCTTATCTCCAACTAAACATCTTAATAAGTTGCCCAAACTTCTGTTCACTACTTCAGTTTGTCCATCTTTTTGAGGGTGAAATGTAGAACTAAACTTCAACTCCATACTCATATTTTTCCAAAGTGTTCTCTAGAAATAGCTAGTAAACTTAGTGTCTCTATCATAAATAATAGTCTTAGGAAAACCATGCAATCTTACCACTTCTTTGAAAAATAAATCTACTACATACAATGAATCAAAGGTCTTCTTACAATGTATAAAATGTTCCATCTTTGAAAATATGTCAACCACTACAAAAATAGCATCATTACCCCTCTAAGTTCTAGGTAACCCAAGAAAAAATAAATGCTCACATCTTCCCAAGGTCTATTAGGTATAGGTAAAGGAAAATACAGTCCCACATTCTAACTAGTTCCTTTAACTACTTGACAAATTCTGCAACTTCAAACGAATCTTTACACATCCCTATAAATCTATGGCCAAAAGTATCTCTTAGAAATCAGTTTAACAGTTTTATGAATCCAAAAATGTCTAGCAAGTCCACCACTATGTTTCTCTTTTATTACATTCTCTCTCATAGATCCTATAGGTATACACAACTAAATTTATTTGAACAACATATCCTCTTGAATGAAATAATTAGTCCACTTATCACTCACTGTTGGCTCCTTGCAAATTTTCCAAGGTTATGCAAAATCCATATTAGTCTCATATAAACACTTTGTTGGTTCCTGATTTAACAGATTTGAAAATAACCAAGAAACTAGACCAATACATCTAAGGCTAGGAAATTCCTATAATGGATGTACTTGACTGCTGAACTTGGGCCAACTATAAGGTTAATTCCTTCTTCTTCAGGCTCTACAAGACCTAGGTGAGTGGACCTCAGATTCTTTATATGGTACCAGTGCAAAGGCATACAACTAAATCTAAATAACAAATAACATCCCTTAATCTTCTATGTTTATGCAAGCATTCATGCGTGTGAAATAACTAATAACAGAGCACACGAACCTAATAAACCAAGTGAGGAAAAACTCTTTTAATTTGGTAAACATAAAGGGAAAGATATTTGATTGGTAATTTGGATCTCAACATAACTCGGGTATTCAAAAGCAAAGACATGTGATCTCCAAGTTGACCAGTCCCTTATCCATTGACATTAACTAAACTTTAACATACACATGGATACCTAAAGTATACTCATATATTCAAACATCTGATCTATCTATCTAGCTTGCAAATATACATCAATCTTCATAAAAACTCTCATATTTATGGTAATATCCTCCTGATGAAACCTGCAACCCTATCCATGTAAACAAGCATTTACTTGGATCTTTGTTCCAATAGAAAATTTATTAAGACACAACCTTCAGTGATATGAAATTAAGTTTAAGCTCTTAGTTCTTAAACACAAAATATTGCAGATAATAGAGGAAGGAGACAAGAATCAAATGAAACTAAGAGAAATGAAGCTCTTGTATTAATTTCATTGAAAATTATACATCATCTATATGTTAAAATTCAGAAAATAACACCAAGGAATGACTGTATATCTTAAAATGCTTCAAAAGAAATAAAATACTACTGTTCATAACATAGGAATACTAAGGAAAATGGTATCATAACTCTAAAACTGGAGCAAACCTTGTGGTCTCACTAGTCATAAAAATTGACACTTGTTTGGTCTCACAATAGTGAGAAAATCTCAAAATTGGAACCTATTACAATGAGTATAGAAGAAAGATATATAGAAGAGAAGATATTTAAGAAATTGCCATCTGAAACTGACATGTGTCTCACTGAAATCATCTTCAATCTGATTGTTGTTGAAATTGATCTTCTTTCATCTACCTACAAATAAAACCATAAATGATGCAAAAATATTTGATATATCCCCCTATAAAGCAATCAACAAAATATCCTATGGAGAAATATCAAGAATTCATCATAAACCATGTTGAAGCTTCAAATTTGATCTTGGCTTGTCACTTTTTCTTTTTACTGGCAAAAACTTTATTTGCAACCAACTTCATTTAAAACAATCAAATCATCTTTAAAGTTATTGATGAACTCAAAAATGATGAAATTATGGCTATATCTGATTTCAATTTCATCAAAAAACATTAAAACTACATTTGCACTGAGAAGCCCCTGGAATTATAAATCTTCTTGTATCTACTTTTGGCAAACAATTGTACAAAAATTTATTTCACAAATGGATAGTTCATTTCTTCCTAGTTCTATTGGTATATTACACTGCATGTGTCGCACAAAAATAATGCCCTTGAGACTAATTTGAAATTCTAGCTCTTGGACCATGAACAGAGCTTAAAATAAAAAATTTAAAAAATCTATATAGTCAAAATTATATAAAACCTTAAATTCATTTAAATCTTTCATCTTTGAAATTCTGAGTGTTGAATACTTCTGAATTTTGTTTTTGTATTCATTTTTCACTTCCCTACTCAATGGATGCCAAGTGTTGAATTCTAATTCGACATCTTACCAAGCAAGCCCCACACCATTTCATACATTTGAAATTTGGAATCTCCCAACGTGAGATCTTAAGACTCAACATTCAACCTCACCGATCACTCGACAACCTGATGTTACAAGGAAATCATAACATCTCATATCTCAAATTTATGCCTCTCGATCATACACTGGGCCCCATTCGTAGCATCATAAAACTATGAAAATCATTCTACAATCTCACACTACTCATAATACCACAATACATGGAAATTTAACCTATGATCTTTTGAGAAATTATACTATCGCGACTCCCCTTGCTCTTTGTTTTGATCTCACAATGCCCTCCTTGAAGCTGACATGCGACAATCCACCCTGGCATTTAAACATCAAAATCTATTGAACTTAGTCAGCAGTCCTATCCATAGTGTAAGCACCTATCTTGAACCAACATGTCTTCAAAGACACATTCACCTTTGAGTGTGTGCAATTTTTAAAAATGAAAATTTCTTGCCCTCGAAAGCATGTGGGATATTTCTTTTAGATTGCACTACCTTCTACTATAGAGTTCATCTTATTCCTGCTGCCAGTGGTCTTTCTTCAACGTGGGGCTCCCTATTCTATAGCTTCCTCTTGTGTTGTATCTTCCCTACCATGGGCATCTCTTATAGATGGCATATCTCTAATAAGCTGTAGGCTCCTTTTATTCTTGTTGTGGAGGCTTTCTTGTATGTTGCTAGCATGGAGAACCAATCTCCTCTACTGCCATGGAAACCCTAGAGATGAAGCTTCATTTTGCATGGATGCTTCTCTATGTCGTGTCTCCACACTCTATAATCTCCTCCATCGCAATGGGAAATCACGTGAAATTGATCTTCCATGTTATGGCCATGGGCTTCCTTGCCACCTTTGCCCTACGAGGGGATTCCTTGCTGGTGTTGGAAGACAATTGAGAGTATCTACAACTCTCCCCTTTTGGATGCTTGAAATGAGTTCTTTTGACATTCATGTTGGGTACTCTTTCTCATCTTCCACTATAAGATCAAAGTTTCACACATCTCCACATTGAGGAAAGGAGTCATTGCTGACATCAACAAATTGATATTGTTCTCGTCTGGTAGATACATGGTGTCATGCCTACTAGGGAAATATTTTTACTATTTGTAGGGGACTGTCACCTACCAAATCAGCATGGGAGTGTTCTATACGAAGATACTAGAACAAACAATGTGATGCTGACAACAAATTCGAAAGTAGAGTACAATGAATTTGGACTATTTTTAATCAATGGGGTTTCATACTATATTAGTAGCAATTTTAAAACATCACAATCCTATCTCCAAAATATCTTCAATCCACATTCAACCTTGCAATACTTCTTATTTAGTAGCTTGTTCAAACTCCATGTTGGATTTTAGCATTAAATTCATCCTTAATTACTCTTAAAATCCAATCAACATGCTTGTAGAGATATAAATCCCAGATGATCACATACTAGATTCTCAATTTGAGAATTATGTGCATAGTAATGGACCTTGTATAATGATTGAAGATAACTCACCCCAATTAGACCTTTTATTCCTTTTGAAAACAAAGTTTATGGCCACTTGTACCATATCAATTAATATCATTTCTTGGGAAGTCTTCAACCTGCAAGATACTCAATCAAAGTTGATGGAAAAAGTTGGGCCCTAGAGTGTGGCCGGCTAAATTTTTTTCAAATTGAAACAACTTACACCTCAAACCAATCTATTGATCTTCTCAAACTAATAGAAAAAAAAATTGTACACTGAATCATTCTTAAAAATCATTTCATGTCTTATCTACAAATTGTAATTCTCTGCTAATAGGGCCCGTCAGCTAGCTTTAGAAACTGATCCAGACAAATAACAAGGCTTTGAAAGTTGATATACTAATAATCTATCTTGTAATCTTGCATCTTGTCAAATTTTATCTCAGTCAAAAGATATTGACTTTTAAAGTTGCCTACTTAAAATCACCTGCAAATAAACATGTCAGAAAACCACAAAGTGTATTTGGATTTGACTTTGAAAATTGGGCAAATGGGTAGTTGAGTTTCTAGAAACTAGGGCATTGGTAGACCCTGACATAGAGAGTATGCACCTCTAATTTGGGCTCATGAAAAATGACTGAGCAAATTTGGCGAAGGTCTAAAGTTGGCTACTTGGATTTGCAGGACTGGGGATATTGACAGGATGACAAATTTTACAAATGGAATGGCCTTGGGAAAGTATGCAAATGGATTTTTCAAGAATTAAAAACTGACACACTTATAGTATTTTTAGTATGGAACATAGTGGTACAATTCATTTGGTTCCACCAATCATGGACTCAAAGATATGGCATCCCAAACAAGGCTTCCGACCATTCTACATTTTTGACACCAGTAAAAAAGTTATAAATTGCATTTAGAATCGCATTTGGAAACTGATCAAATGGGTTCATCACAAGCTCAAATCTAGAGTCCAGCAAGTGTATGACCTCTAGAATGCAATACAAAAGGATTTTTTTTAGTAGGTCAACTGGGTTAAAGTTGTAATCGGTCAAGCAGGGCCTTCCAGAATTGTGTACAATTTGCAAATGCATGAAAATAATAAATTACCAACTTTGATGGGTTTGAAACCTAGATAAACAGATTCAAAATTAGCTGAAAATTGGAATATAGGTTTACTGATATGCATTTTAAACATCCCCAAAGTGTGGCAGGTCTTGAAATTTTTTTGGATAAAAGATGTTCAAAGGAAAACTAGGCTACCGTACACTATTTGACATGGGCAGACACACTGTTTGACACTGGAAAAAGATCAAAGATACCCTAAAAATGTGTATCTCTATGTATAGCTAGTTGGTATTCAAATGAGTGTTCAGATTTATGCTCACCAATATTATCCTTGTCAATGACTGAAACTAATCCAGGGATCTCCATTGGTTCTTCACAATCAACACATGGATTAGTCACATTAAAGCATTCATTGTAAAATTCCTTGCAAGGTGTAGGAAAATTTTCAATGACCATTTCATCTAACACCTCACCATCATAATCATAATTGAAATGCTGATTAGTTTTTACCTCATATGAATCATCATGAAACTTATTATGAAGTGTCAACTTATTTTCAAGGAAAGCTCCATCAAGCACCTCATCTTCTAACTCACAAAATGCAACATCATTAGAATATTCACTATCATAAATGGAAGAAAAACATTTGAATTTGTTATAGCAATATGATAGTGTGTCACCATTTGCATCTATCTCAACTAAATCTGAAACTTCCATGTCCTCTTCAAATAATGGATTGATAATTCCATGCAAGGATCCTCTTTGAACATTTTGACAAAAGATGGGTTGATCATCATTAAAATCTTCATCATACAAAGCATTAATATACATTTTAAACTCACTATCCATTTCATCTTCATGGAGACTCTCAGCATATGAAGAAAAATCAAAACCAGATGAAGACTCACTTTCTATTTCTTCTACCATGCATATAGTATCTATAATTACATTTTCTTCATTATCTTGTTTAGGATAACCATTACAAATAAACCATGATTCATTCCTAAACCCTTCACTACATGCTACAACTTTATTGTCTAATGTAAAAAAACTTGATGACCCTTCTTTGAGATCTCCATGTTCAAATTCATTAACATCAATTGGATTCACCATTTCTTTATCTTCATATCTTGAGGATAAATCACTCTCAAATGCTTCAACGACTAATTGATTTGTATAATGCAAAAACTAAGATGCATTTTCACTTTCAGATTTAGAAAAAGAAATCATACCTTCACTTTCATATAAATGTTCACTTTCATCATTGCTTTATTTTTCTACTATAGCATCTGACTCATATGAAGACATCTCATCATCACTTCCTTCATCATTCTCACTTGTATGATCACTTTCAGCATTTTGTCCTTTTGACTGTGACTGAGATAAATGTGATTCACATTCTTCATCTTGTACTACCTCTCCATGAAGTGTTAGATTAGTGACATCAAACTCATCATCAGAGACATAACTCTCAACCTCTTCACTTGCACAAGACTAAGATCTAGATGTAGCAACTTCATGTCGAGAAACATTAGCCACATGATCATGTACATATTCAACACTACAAGAAATTGCTACTGTAGCTAATCCTTGATCTATAATATCATCACATTGCTCATTTCTATCAAAGTTTGAAATAAATCTTACTGTTGTAACAACACTAACATATGTGTCTTCATTGTAATAGACTCATTCTTCTCTACACACATTCTAATTTAAAATTTCAATCTGATTATTCATTAGAATAGGGGTGTTGATATTCTGATTTGGAATTATAGTGTCAACACTATGTTAAACTTTTCTTTCATAACCATTATACCGATAATTATTCATAGAAAAATGACCTCTTATCAATCCATACTTCTAATTGTTTTCAATATCCATAGCAGTCATAAAAGCTTGATATAATATCTGAGGTTCTTTATCCCTTAACCGATAACTCATTTTCTTATCAAATGCATCAAGTTAAACTATTAGACTAACTTGATCATCCAGTCTAAATTTCTTAGGGATCTCATTTAAGGTTCTTGCAAATTTGATATTAAATTGAGGAACAAGTTCACCATTCTCAATATGAATCCTTAAAAATTTACTATATGAATAAGATATGCTTACCCTTTTCTCCAAATTGCTCCATGAAGGCTGAATGCAACTCACTCCAAGATGAAATAGAACATGTTGGTAAAAAGGAAAACTATACTCTAGCATCACCTTCTAAAGTTTGAACAAATAATTTCATTTGCACATCCTCATGAGCAATCTCATAGTCACCCATCAAGTTACTGAACATCTAAATATGATGACTAGCTAAAACAATATCGTTCCCATTAAATTTAGATTTTTTTTTAAAAATATCATTAGGAATGACATTTGGGAAACCATAGATACCATAAAAAAATAATGGCATGTATCTCTTGGTAGAAAAATATCTACAAACTTCACTAACTAGTTGTGTACTTGATGAAAGGAAACTTTTCATTCTTCAAAGCCTTAACACTCATCAACAATAATTCTGATTTGTAATTTGCAAAAAGTCTAAAAAATTCATCTACCGGCTTAATCTCTAAAATACTCTAAGATGTAAATATATTTTCTGAAACTATCTTTCATAGAATATGTTGAGATGCACTAAACACTTCTCCCACTTAGTGCCAAAATATCACTTGATGGAGAAACCTTTTGTATAACTTACTTTCCCTTAAAAAGAATCTTAAGGAGTGGAAAATACCTTAAATTTGATGCTTGCAAACCTTCTTCAATGTTGTGAACAACAGTAGATTCAAATCTTGTCTTGATTTAGTAACCCTTGCATAGCATCACACATTTTCTTTACAAACATTGCCAAGGGCCCAAGATGACTTCTTCAAATCTACATTCCAACTATTGTAGCCTTCACAATACCCTCAACTTCATAATTAAACTAGTGTAGAGATATACCTTTGAGTCACCACCCACAAAGTGAAAAAAGATTTTCCCAACTTGCACAAAATGACAAGCTGGTCCAAAATTTACAACAGGTATTTGAAAACTTATACACAATCTTAGAATTTCACACCCTTAACAAAGGGAAAGAAAACTTATTCTTGACCCTTAGATTCATAATAGTCACCCTGTGTTCACTTATCTATCACTGATCTTCAAAGATACTGCTATCAAGAATAAGGCACAATTGAGAGACAAAAATCTAGCAGGGAGATGAAAAAAAACTTACAATTCCTTACTGCTGTAGTATTAATAGAGTCACCATTTTGTTGGCTCCTAATTTAACAGATTTGAAAATAACCAAGAAACTAGACCAATACATCTAAGGCTAGCAAATTCCTATAATGGATGCACTTGACTATTGATCTTGGGCCAACTATAAGGTTAATTCCTTCTTCTTTAGGCTTTGCAAGAACTAGGCGAGTATACTTTAGATTCTTTATATGGTACTAGTGTAAAAGCATACAACTAAATCTAAATAACAGATAAAATCCCTTAATCTTCTATGTTTATTCAAGAATTCATGAGTGTGAAATAGCTAATAATAGAGAACATGAACCTGATAAACCAAGCGAGGGAAAACTCTTTTAATTTCTTAAACATAAAGGGAAAGATATTTGATTGATAATTTGGATCTCAACACAACCTGGGTATGAAACAATAGAGACATTTAATCTCCAAGCTGACCAGTCCCTTATCGATTGGGCATCAACTAAACTTTAACATACACATGGATACCTAAAGTATACTCATATATTTAAACATCTAAACTATCTATCTTTCTTGCAAATAGACATCAATCTTCATAAAAACTCTCATACTTATGGTAATATCCTTCTGGTGAAACCTGCAACCCTATCCATGTAAACAAGCATTTACTTGGATCTTTGTTCCAATAGAAAATTTATCTAGACATAAAACCTTAAGTGCTTGTAATTGATTTTAAGCTCTTAGTTCTTAAACACAAAACATTGCAAATAATAGGGAAAGGAGACAAAAATTAGAATGAAACTAAGAGAAATGAAGCTCTTGTATTAATCTCATTGAAAACAATACATCATCTATATGTCAAAATTTAGAAAATAACACCAAGGAATGACTATATATATTAAAATGCTTCAAAGAAATACAATACAACTATTCATAACAAAGGAATACTAAGGAAAATGGTATCACAACTCTAAAATTGGAGCCAACATTGTGGTCTCACTAGTCATAAAAATTGGAACCTATTTGGTCTCACACTAGTGAGAAAATCTCAAAATTGGAACCTATTACAATGAGTAGAGAAGAAATATATATAGAAGAGAAGATATTTCAAGAATTGCCATCTAAAACTGATATGTGTCCCACTAAAATCATCTTCAATTTGATTGTTGTTGAAACTGATCTTCCTTTATCTACCTACAAATAAAATCATAAATGATGCAGAAATATCTTATATATCCCACTTTAAAGTAATCAACAAAATATCCTATGAAGAAATATCAAGAATTCATCATAAACTGCATTGAAGCTTCAAATTTGATCCTGGCTTGTCACTTCTGCTTTTTATTAGCAAAAAATTCATTTGCAACCAACTTCATTTAAAATAATCAAATCATATTTAAAGTATTGATGAAGTCCAAAATGATGAAATTATGGCTATATCTGATTTCAATTTTATCTGAAAACATTAAAACTGCATTTGCACTGAGAAGGCCCTAGAATTACAAATCTACCTATAGTTGCTTCTGGCAAACACCTGTATAAAAACTAATTGGACAAATGGGTAGTTCATTTCTTCTCAGTTCTATCGGTATATTACACTACAAGTTTTGCACAAAAATCATACCCCTGAGACCAATTTGAAATTCTAGCTCCTACACCATGAATAGAGATTAAAATGAAAAATTTAAGAAATCTATATAGTCAAAATTATATAAAACCTTAAATTCATTTAAATATTTCATCTTTGAAGTTTTGAGCATTAAATACGTTTGAAATTTGTTTTTATATTCATTTTTCACTTCCCTACTCAATGGATGCCAAGTGTTGAATTCCAATTTGACATCTTACTAGGTGGGGCCCCACACCATTTCATACATTTGAAATTTGGAATATCTCCCAATGTGAGATCTTAAGAATCAACATTCAACCTCATTGACCACGTGGAAACTTGATGTTATGAGGAAAGCGTAACATCTCATATCTCAAATTTATGCCTCTCGATCATATGTTGGGCCCCATTCGTAGCATCATAAAACTATGAAAATTGTTCCATGATCTCATGATAGTCATAATAAAACAATACATGAAAATTTATTCTATGATCTTATGAGAAATTGTAGTATCATGAATCCCCTTTCTCTTTGTTTTGATCTCACAATGCCCTCCTCGAAGCTAGCACATGGCAATCCACCCTGGCATTTGAACATCAAAATTTGTTGACCTTATTCAGCAGGCCCATCCACAAGGCAAGCACCTTTCTTGAACTAATGTGTCTTCAAAGACACATTCACCTTTGAGTGTCTGCAATTTTTAAAAACCAAAAATGCTTTCCCTTAGAAGCATGTGGGATATTTCCTGTAGATCGCACTGCCTTCTATTGTAGAGTTCATCTTATCCTATTGTCGGTGGTCTTTCTTCAACGTGTGGCTCCCTGTTCTGTAGATTCCTCTTGTGTTGTATCTTCCCCAGCATGGGCACCTCCTATAGATGGTATATCTCTAATAAGCTGCAACCTCCTTTTATTCTTGCTATGGAGGCTTTCTTGTATGCTACCATCATGGAGAAATGGGCTCCTCTACTACTGTGGAAACCCTGCAGATGAAGCTTCATTTTGTGTGGATGCTTTTTTGTGTCATGCTTCAACATTCTATAATTTCCTCCATTGCAATTGGAAATCACGTAGAATTGATCTTCCATGCTATAATCATGGGCTTCCTTGCTACCTCTACCCTTTGAGGGGATTCCTTGCTAGTGTTGGAAGAAAATTGAGAGCATTTGCAACTCTCCCCTTTTGCATGCTCGAAATGAGTTCTTTTGATATTCATGTTGGGTACTCTTTTTGATCTTCCACTGTAAGATCAAAGTTTCACACTTCTCCACATTGAGGAAAGGAGTCATTGCCAACATCAAACAAATTTAGATTGCTTTCATCTGGTAGATACATGGTGGCATGCTTGCTAGGGAAATATTTTTGCTTTTTGTAAGGGAGTGTCACCTGCCAAATCAACATGGGAGTGTTCTGCATGAAGATAACAGAACAAATAACGTGATACTAGCAACAAATTCCAAAGTAGAGTATAGTGAATTCAGACTATTTTTAATCAATGAGGTTTCGTACTATAATATTAGTAGCAATTTTAAAACATCACAATCCTATCTTCAAAATATCTTCAATCCACATTCAACCTTGCAATACTTCTCATTCTATAGCCTGTTCAAAATCCATGTTGGATTTTAACATTAAATTCATCCTTAATTTCTCTTAAAATCTAATCAACATGCTTGCAGAGATATAAATCTTGGGTGGTCACATATTGGATTCTCAATTTGAGAATTAAGTGCATAGTAATGGACCTTGTAATGATTGAAGATAACTCACCCCAAACTGCATTCTTAGACTTTTTATTCCCTTTAAAAAAAATTTTTATGGTCACTCGTACTGTGTCAATTATTATCATTGCTTGGGAAGTCCTCACCCTCTCAATCAATGTTGATGGAAAAAGTCAAGCCTCAGAGTGGGTTTGACTAATTTTTTTTCAAATTGAAACAACTTACACCTCAAACCAAGCAACTAATCTTCTCAAATTGTTATAAAACAAAATTGGGAACTGAATCATTCTTAAAACTCATTTCACATCTTATGTACAAACTATGATTCTCTACTAATAGGGCCTGTCAGCTGGCTTTAAAAATTGACCCAAACAAATAACATGGCTTTGAAAGTTGATATGCTGATAGTCTGTCCCACAGTCTTACATCTTGTTAGATTTCATCTCATTAATATAATCTAGTCTAAAGATACTAACTTTCAAAGTTGCCTACTTAAAATCACCTGCAAATAAACATGTAAGAAAACCACAAAGTGTATTTGGATTTGACTTTGAAAACTGGGCAAACAGGTAGTTGAGGTTTTGGAAACTGGGGCATTGGTAGAAATTGACATAGAGAATATGTACCTCCATTTTGGGTTCATGATGAATGATTGAGAAAATTTGGCAAAGGTCTGAAGTTGGCTACTTGGATTTGTAGGACTGAGGATATTGACAAGATGATTTTTACAAATGGAATGGCCTTGGGAAAGTGTGCAAACAGATTCATCAAGACTTGAAAACTGACACACTTGTAGTATTTTTAGTATGGAACATAGTGGTACAATCCATTTGGTCCCACAATCATGGAATCAAAGATATGACATCCCAAATAGGGCTTTTGACCATTCTACATTTTTAACACTAGTAAAAAGTTATAAATTGCATTCTGAATAACGTTGCGAAACTGATCAAACAAATTCATCACAAGCTCAAATCTAGAGCGTAGAAAGTGTGCAACCTCTAGAATGTAATGAAAAATGAATTTTTTTAGTGGATTCAACTTGGTTAAAGTTATAATCAGTGAAACAGGACCTTCCAGAATTGTGCACAATTTGTAAATGCATGAAAATAGTAAATTATCAACTTTGAGGGGTTCAAAACCTAGTCAAACATATTTGAAATGAGCTGAAAATTAGAACATAGGTTCATTGATAGGCATATTAAACATCCCCAAAGTGGTGGGTCTTGAAATTTTTTTGGGTAAAAGATGTTCAAAGGCAAACTGGGCTACTGTACACTATTTGACACTTGGGTAAAAATGTAGAATATGACACTTGCTCAAAACATGACTTCACCGAACCAATCGGGATGAAAAAATAACAATACAAAAAATATGTATATGCAAAATTAAGGGTGTTAGACAACTGAAACACCACTTAGGCCTTGGAAAGATAGCCAATTACAAATGCACAAAAAGCATTTATAGGGCCCAAAGTAACTCAAAATTTGAAATGGTACTCAAAATGGGGAATGTAAATTTGAGTCCCATCACACTTCAAGTCATCAAAACAAAGTACCTCAACTCTCATCTTTTTCAGAAAATTTCTTCTTTAGCTCAATGCACCAACAACTTTTTTTAGTTGTCCACTCTTATGGTTCAATGAAAAGGAAAAAAATTGTAAGAACTCAACCCACTTCATTTGCCTCTTATTCAATTTATTCTGACTTCCCAAATATTGCAAAGCTTTATGGTCAATGTAAAATACAAAATTATTAGACATCAGATAATGTCTCCATTTCTTCAAAGCTTGAACAATAGCATGAAATTCTTGATCATAAATTGAATATTTTCTCTTAGCATCATTGAAATTTTTGCTAAACAAAGCTACAAGGCTTGCCTCTTGGCTCAAAAAAATTCTAATTGCACTTCCACTAGCATTACATTCAACTTGAAAAACCTTATTGAAATTAGGCAATGTAAGTGTAGGCAATTTTGCAATCTATTGCTTCAATGTTTTAAAACTCTTTTGTGCTCCATGTGTCCATTTGAAATCCCTTTTATCTTCTCTCATAGTATCATTCATACCATTACAAATAGAATTAAAATTGTTGATAAACTTCCTATAAAAAATTTCCAATCCATGAAATGATCTTACCTCTCCAATATTCTTAGGTGTAGGCCAATCAAGACTTACTCTTACCTTCTTAGGGCCCATCTTCAAACCATCAACTGAAATTAAAAAACCAAGGTACACAATATCCTCTTTTATAAATGAACATTTCTTTAAGTTAATCAACAAATTTTCCTCTTTCAATGGTTGTAATACTTGTCTGATATGTGCAAGATTCTCTTTCTTACTTTTACTGAATATCAAAATGTCATTAAGGTATATAATCACAAGCTTACTCAAGGAATTTTCCAAAAATTCATTCATTAGTCTCATGAAAATACTAGGTGTATTAGTTAAACCAAAGGGCATAACCAACCATTCATACAAACCTTCTATAGTCTTAAAATCATTCTTCCTTTCATCTCCTTCTTTGATCCTAATATGGTGATATCCACTTTTCAAATCAATCTTTGTAAAATATTTTTCTCCACTCCAAATATCCATTATATCATCCATCCTAGGTAAAGGAAATCTATATTTCATTGTTATATTATCTATAGCTCTAGAATCATTGCACATCCTCCATTCCCTATTATTCTTAGGTGCCAATACCACAGGTACAACACATGGACTCAAACTTTATTTGATCAATCCTTTCTCTAGCAATTCATGAACTTGTCTATTCAACTCAATCTTCTCATCAGGTGTTAACCTATATGGTGCTTTATTAGGAAAACTACCTCCAGGTATCAAATCTATACAAGGACTTATACTTCTCATAAGAGGCAAATCATCAGGTACATTATCAACAATGATGTCATGAAAATCTATTAGTACTGATTCAATCTTAGTGTATGTTCTAATTCATCTTGTTTCTCAATTTTTATTAGAATTAAAGAATAGAAAATGTTCTGTTCTTTCATCATTTTTGTAAACTTATTATCCTCAACCAAGAATACCCTGACTATAGTACATTAATTTTCACTCAACTTCTCTCCCAAAGGTAACAATATTTGTTTTGTCACATTCAACCAAATAATATACTATTTCAATCTACCATCATGCAAAGATTTTCTATCATACTACCAAGGTGCACCCAAAAGAATATGACAACAATCCATAGGAATAATATCACACAAAACTTTATCATGATAATTCCAAATTTGAAATTTGACAAGGAATTGTTCACTTAAAAGTAACTTATGCTCCTTTAGGATCCAAGCAAAATGGTATGACTTAGGTTGTCTCAACCTCTACAACTATAATTTGTTAAACAACTTTTCAGATGCCAAGCTATCAACACTTCCACTATTAATGATTAATTTTTAAAATTTTCCAATAATATTACATTTGGTTTTGAGTAAACTTCTTCCCAAAATAGGTCCTTCATTAGTTTCTTTATTCCATAGGACTTTTCTTACAATCAATTTTTTACCCTTCTTAGGCTCATTAGATGTATCAACTTCTTCATAAGCCAAAGTATTTTTGTTTTTACCTCCAATTTTCTTTCCAGAGTTAGTACATTTGAAATCGTTGTAACCTTCTTCTCCACATTTATAAAAAGTACCCTTAAACCAAGATCCTCAACCAAGAATACCCTGACTGTAGTACATTGATTTTCACTCAACTTCTCTACCAAAGGTAACAATATTTGTTATGTCACATTTAACCAAATAATATACTATTTCAATCTACCATCATGCAAAGATTTTCTATCATACTACCAAGGTGCACCCAAAAGAATATGACAACAATCCATAGGCATAATATCACACAAAACTTTATCATGATAATTCCTAATTTTAAATTTGACAAGGAATTGTTCACTTAAAAGTAACTTATACTCCTTTAGGATCCAAGCAACATGGTATGACTTAGGTTGTCTCAACCTCTACAACTATAATTTGTTAAACAATTTTTTAGATGCCAAGCTATCAACACTTCCACTATTAATGATTACTTTGTAACATTTTCCAATAATCTTACATTTGGTTTTGAGTAAACTTCTTCCCAAAATAGATTCTTCATTAGTTTCTTCATTCCATAGGAATTTTCTTACCATCAAATTTTTACCCTTTTCAGGTTCATTAGATGTTTCAACTTCTTCATAAGCCAAAGTATTTTTGTTTTTACCTCTAGTTTTCTTTCCAGAGTTAGTACATTTGAAATCTTTGTAACCTTCTTCTCCACATTTATAAAAAGTACCCTTAAACCAAGATCTCTCTTCCCTTTTTTTATTATTATTATTATTCCTAGAGTAATTACCTATTTTTCTAGCAAGTTCATCTTTCCATCCTTTATCTTGCATTGAATTGTCAAATATACTACTTTCTCCATAAGTTCTTCCTCTGCTTCTTTGAAATCTACCACCTCTTCCTCTTTGTCTTTGATCATGTTTCTTTGTTAGTCTTTCTTCAAATTTCGAAGAAAATTGATATGCTTTCTCTACACTATCCATCTTAAAATAGCTAATCTCATTTTGAATTGATATTCTCAAGCCATTTAGGTATCTAGCCACCCTTTCAACTTCATCATCCACATGTCCAGATCTGATATCTAGTTTGTAGAATTCTGTTGTATATTCCTTCACACTCATATCCCTTTTCCTTAAATTTTAAATCTTCCTTAGCAAATGTAACTGGTAATCTATAGGAAGAAACTTCTTCTTCATCTTTCCAAGCATTGTTATCCATGTCTTGATCTTTTCCTTTTTGCTCTTTTTTCTATCAGCTTGCAAATGATCCTACCAAAGAGATGCATGACCTTTCAACTTTGTAACTTCTATCTTAACCTTCTTGTTATTAGGAGTACCTTCAAACTCAAAATACTTCTCTATTCTAGAGATCCAATCCAATTCCACATCATTCTCTAAGTTTCCATCATAGCAAGAAACTTCAACAATAGGTCTAGCATTTTCTCTAGAAAAAAATCTCAGAAGCACTTCTTCATCCTATTCAACTATAGGCTTAGGATTAAGGTTAGGTATTTCCTCTTCTTCATCACTAAAATCTTCATGATGTACTCCTCTTCTTTGGGATATCTCCACAACTTCAAGTCTAGTTGTAATCTACCTCAACATATCCATTATACCCTTATCAATATTTCCTTTACCATGAACCATCTTGGTAATAGTTCCTGCAAGATCATAACCTTCTACAAGTTATAGGTAAGATCTTAGATCTTTCACCCTAAAACCAATCCAATAAGGGTTCCCATGATCCAATCCTCAAGAAAGAATTAGCTCTGATACCACTTGACATAAGGAGAAAGAAAATTTAAGCAGAATCAACTCAATTTAAGCTTACAAACAACCCTACTCAAAGTTACACACGAAAGCAACAAAAATAATGTCCATAACACAAGAGTCCAAAATTTTACTCAGGTATAGTTAATAAGAAACACATTGAACATAAGGCTTGACAATTGGAAACCACACTAGTGTAATAACTAAATAGTCTATCAACATGCCTTGTAGTGCCTCTCGTGCTTACAGTCTGTTCCTTGTTATATTTTGATTCGAGAGATACTTGAACTCATGTTATTATTTCTTCATTGAGATGACCTAAGGGTCAGATGTTATACTTTTATTTCAGTATCGTAGATGCTATACTACTATGTTGTGCAATTGATCATATTTACATGTTGATGCCATTTTGAGATGACAATATGTTTTATGATACATAGTTATTCGATATTTGGACATACCTCTAATTACATTTATGTGTTGGATTTAATGCTATGGTTATTTACTTCATTGTTGCTTCATTATGCTTTATGCAAGCATGAGTGGTGTAAATGGATTATTTTAGTATAACTGAATAAATGGTTAAATTAGGTATTTAATGCATTTATTTCTTTGACTATGTTATTATATGTAATTTGCACTTGATCATGTGTTTTAGTGTACATGATTATATCCCTGGCAGTAACACATGGAGTTAGTGATTCAATTGTTTATATTTTACCAATATCATCCTTGTACGGTTGACATATCTTATATAAATGTTAAATTAACCTTTTAGTGATTTGATAAATATAGACTGATTTATATTATGTGATTAGACCAGTGAACGTGTCTGTGCATTTAGAGTTTCACATTACTGCGAAGTTGTTAAGGTTTTCTATGATTTTGGTTTAAGGGTTTTCAGGCTTTATTTAATTAATTATTAATTTTTGGTAGCTTTTCCATAGATGAATTCCAATTACTTGGAATAGGCTATTTTCATTTGGGTTGATTTAGGGTCTAACTAGTTTAACTAGTTATCTATCTTAATCAATTATTCACTCGAAAAGTGAATAAGTATTGAAAGAGGAAATCAACTCCTCACTTCTCACTTTTGCAAATTACAAATTTGACAAATTTTTCCAAAATCCTCTTTTGGAGGATTATGTTTCTATTCATTGTGAGAGCTATGGGTTCAGATCTTCATGAAATCAATCTCATTGGATCCAACTCGGGGAGACCTTGCTTTGCCATGATTTTTGGTAGCTTCTGCGGGTTATTTAATTTATTGTGCTGATTCCCATTTCTACCCTTTTGGCTGTTAGGTAAGGCTCTCTCATTTTCATGTTTCAACTCCATTTTTGGTTATATTTTTGGTAGTTGTTTGTTTGGAGGCTAAGAACTAGTGTTCCTCTCCATTTCTGTTTGCTGGTTCTGCCCAGTTGGTTGGGTATGAATATTTTCCCAATTTTTAGGATGGGCATACATAAATGAAATTATGCATCAAAACTTAAGAATTTAAGGTCAAATAAACAGAATTGAGAGAGAAGAAGATAGAGAGTGCAAACAAAGTTTGATTTCATAGTTCGCCACAAATGTGCCTACGTCTCTGGGTCGGCTCCAATAGAGTACGACTGATCCGATTATTCTCCAAAATCAATTACAAATGCACCAAGACTTATTCCCTTAAACACATCAGCATAACATGCCCTCGACGTGTAGAATAGTCTTCAAAAATCTCTTAAACATTCTCCTGTTCTCACCACGTGAATGTCTTTCCAAAGCCTACTTCCCCCATTTTATACATCAAATTTAGCCAAAAATGGGCTAAAACAATTAACAAACATAATCCCCTATTTTGATTACATATTTTCGAATTTGCCCCTTTTAGCATTATTTTGTTATGATCTCATACCAAAATTAAGGGTTTGTTTTCAACAAATACCTTTATTTAGATAAGATTGGGCGGATCTGTTATGGATAGATAACAACTCTTCCCCTAATATTACATGTACCATAAATAGCCCATTGGTTGGCCTTAATTTTAGGAGGCCAATGGTTAGGAGTTCAACTCCCATTATCTCATTCTTTTAATTCGAATTAAATAACCATTTTAATTTGAATTTGAATGTTTTCCCTCTCTTTATGGTTTTGTGATGTTATGCTGATGTCATCAAAATCCATACTTTTACTTGAATTTGAAACCATCATAACTTTTATATCCGATCTCTATTCTTGATGAAACGAACACCATTGGAAAGCTTTTGATGAGCTCTTTCATTTGGAATCCATTGTTAGATACTTTTGAAATGATTACTTTTTCACCCTTTTACGACCTTTGGTCCTAGTTTGACCAAAACTTTGACCGAGCGTAACTTCTCCATTCAGACTCCATTTTTATCTGTTCAAGTTGTGTTGGAATCAAGACACTGAGATCTTTTTGATGGTGCAAAAATCTGGATATTTGAAGCCACTTCAATTTTCCCTAAAAGTATCCATCGAATCAGGCCTCCCCACTGAAGACCTTTTGGACTCCAAAAGTGACATTTACTCTGACATAAAGTGAGGACTTGGCCTCCCCACTTGTCCCGTATCATCTGTACATCTGAATACCTGACTCACAAGCACAATGAAGACTACAACAACATTGTTGATCATAAACATTATTCTATCACTTCCATAAGCATCTACATCAGTTGTCATAGCCACTAACCAACAAACATTGACTAGCATCAAGCTAAACAATAATGCAGAAATGAAAGAGAATAAATCAACAACATATCAATCCTTCATAATAGGAACATTTTTACACAAGGAACCATCAATGCTTTCAATCATCATTCCCTCATGTTGTATTGTGGTGCATCCTACAACATCTGACCCTAGTTAGCTACTCCAAGTTCAAGTGTAGAACCACCTGTACTGACAGACATAAGAGTTAACTCTTTACTTACATTAATTACCCTCTTTAACTTCCCTGTGTTTGCAAAAGAATGATCAGTCTTAATCCTGTGAGAATGTACAATATACTGAATGCCATCTTTAAATAAGTGATAATGATTCTTTTTGCTGTAGAAAATTTCTTTTCTGTCATAAAGATAAGGGCTACCAAGCACTATCCCACAGATATCTAGTGGAACCACATCAAATTGTACTTCATCCACAAATTTACTAGTGATTGTGAATCTTAAGGTGCATTGTCTTGTTACTTGCAACTTATCATTTTCACAAATCCAACCTAGTGGATAAGGTTTCTTATGTAATGTGGTTTTCAATCCCAAGTTTCTTACAATACTTTCAGATATCAAGTTCACTTGAGAACCACTATCTATGAGTGCATCAATTTTAGTGTTCTTAGCAACAACCCTTAAATGAAATAGCTCATTCCTTTTCTTATCTTCAGAGAAATCATTTACTGTAGAAGTAGAAGCACAACTAGCAACAGAAACACTAGAAATAGGAGCTTTACCTTTGAAACCCATAGCTGTTATCTTAGTCTCATCATTTGAATCTGAACCAGGATTCATAACAACATTTGCGGCTTTCTCCTTACCTTTCTATTTTTTATTACGTCTTTGAGCCCACTTAGGCTTCAGTTCAGGATGCAACTGCCAACAATGCTCTTCATCATGACCCTTCTTGTCACAATGAGTACAAGAAAGTTTATCATCCTGCTTGACTATAGTTGTCTTCTTTCCTTTCCCTATCTCTGCAACCTTAGAAGATTTTTTTATAGAGTTTTCATCATCAAACTTATCAATAAAAGATCCTTTACCCCTTGACTCTAAGTGTGTAGCTTGAACAGACACTTCATCCAAATTACAAGGGTTCAATACCAAAATAGAATGTCTAAGGTAGGAATGTAGACCCCTTATGTACTTCAACAACGTATCCTAGGTGTACAAAGGAACATTCAAAGCAATAGCCCTTTTCCTAAATTCATGGGTGTACTCTTGGACAGTTTGATCTTTCCCTTGCCTAAACATTTGCCAATCCATCATTAACTATTGCATATGTCCTAGGGGATAAAACTGCTTCTTAAGAGCATTAACAAACCCTGCCCACGTTAAACTAACTTTACCATGTTGTGAAACTTCTACCTTAGTCTTACTCTCCCACCAGGTTAAAGCTATACCCCCTAACCTAAGAGTAGCTAATTGAATCCTATCAACATCATCTAATAGGTTCTGGACTCTACAGTAGACTTCTACTTACTGAATCCAATCATCCAATTTTTCAGCATTAAGTTCACCACAATACTTAGGTAAGTCAAAATTTACATCCAGTTTAATCGTAGGCTTATATCCACCCTTGAAAGGATTAGAAGAAGTAGAATGAGGAGAATATGGAAAAGAAGGAGAAGAGGGAGGAGTAGAAGAAGAGGGTGGATATGGTTTCTTGTCACCATCTCCATGATGTTTCCCTTTCTTGTCTTCACGTTCTTTCCACTCTTGTCTCTCCTAAAAAAAAATGTCCACCTTAGCCTTCATCTCGAGGAACGCTCTTCAAAATTCCTGCTCACTAATCTCATCAGGAACCTCCATTCCAAAAATGAACATCTTCGAAAATGTTCTTCGCTTCCCAATCTTAGGTTTAAATTCTTCAAGGTCACCTTCGCCCTTCTAAATCCTAGATCTTATTAGCATTCAAGAAAACAACTGCAATAATAGTCAACTGGGCTTTGATACCACTTGATCTGATGAACGGATCTAGACTAATTGCAATATTAAATGCTTAAATAAAATCAAATTTTAGTGAAAGTCTTATTACATGTATACATAAATGAAATTATGCATCAAAACTTAAGAATTTAAGGTGAAATAGACAGAATTGAGAGAGAAGAAGATAGAGATTGCAAACAAAGTTTGATTTCACAGTTTGCCACAAATGTGCCTACGTCTCCGGGTCGGCTCCAATAGAGTACGACCGATCCGATTATTCTCCAAAATCAATTACAAATGCACCAAGACTTATTCCCTTAAACACATCAGCATAACATGCCCTCGACGTGCAGAATAGTCTTCAAAAATCTCTTAAACATTCTCCTGTTCTCACCACTTGAATGTCTTTCCAAAGCCTACTACCCCCATTTTATACATCAAATTTAGCCAAAAATGGGCTAAAACAATTAACAAACATAATCCCCTATTTTGATTACATATTTTCGAATTTGCCCCTTTTAGCATTATTTTGTTATGATCTCATACCAAAATTAAGGGTTTGTTTTCAACAAATACCTTTATTTAGATAAGATTGGGCGGATCTGTTATGGATAGATAACAATTCTTCCCCTAATATTACATGTACCATAAATAGCCCATTGGTTGGCCTTAATTTTAGGAGGCCAATGGTTAGGAGTTCAACTCCCATTATCTCATTCTTTTAATTCGAATTAAATAACCATTTTAATTTGAATTTGAATGTTTTCCCTCTCTTTATGATTTTATGATGTCATGTTGACATCATCAAAATCCATACTTTTACTTGAATTTGAAACCATCATAAGTTTTATATCCGATCTCCATTCTTGATGAAACAAACGCCATTGGAAAGCTTTTGACGAGCTCTTTCATTTGGAATCCATTGTCAGATACTTTTGAAATGATTACTTTTTCACCCTTTTATGACCTCTGGTCCTAGTTTGACCAAAACTTTGACCGAGCGTAACTTCTCCGAACTCCATTTTTGTCTGTTCAAGTTGCATTAGAATCAAGACACTGAGATCTTTTTGATGGTGCAAAAATTTGGATATTTGAAGCCACTTCAATTTTCCCTAAAAGTATCTACTGGATCAATTATGCTAGCCATTTGTGCATACGGACTCCAAACCCAAATTTTATTGGATTTTCATGGTTTTTGTGCCCAAAGACCAAATAATTTTTAATTTTAATGTTTTCAATTTTTGAGGTTTTTACCTCGATTTTCATATTGCTCAATTTTATTAGGTTTTCTTGGCATGATATTGGTCATGGACTTGGATCATCCTTAGGGTGTCAGTCAGATCATTATTGAACTTTATATTACATTTGGATGTGTGCCACATCCATCCTCCCAAGCTATTATTTAGTTGAGTATTATGTTTTTCTTATGTTGTCATCTAGTCCTTGTGTTATAATCTTCATGATGGTGGTGCTCCACACACAAGCACGTGTGCGTACATTGTTTGGGTGACTTATGAGGCCCAATCTTCCATGGTAATTCTGAGAGTTATGATCATTAGGGGTTGGGTTGGGAATATGCATGCCTATGGGAACTCATCATTGGATGAGCATGGGTAGGGTAGGGTAGCACCATGGAGGGTCTTCTTTTTCCACAATGTGGTGACTATTTCCCAAGGGTTGACATTAATAAGTTTTAATCAAGTGATAACTAAATAAAATATTGGCTGGTAATAAAACTAAGATAATAAAAAGATTATGGAAATGCTCCTTCCATTGGGAAGTGTAAGCTACCAATAGTAGCTTGGGCTATCCAATGCCAAGTGACTCTCCATGTTGTTAGCCCTTGCATAATTACATTTTGAGTGTTTAACTAGGACTTGTAGTGTTTGCATTGTCTCACGATCTTGGTTTAGTCATTACTGTCTGGTGTGAGTATTAGCCATGGAAATTTACTTTATATGTGTTTATGGTTGGTTCATTATCTCCATTAACACGATGGGAGTGGATGGACCTACAGGTTTCATGTGGTTGGGAGGCATAGCTACCTATACCACTACTAGGGACCATTGTACAGAGATGGTCTTTTATCCTAGTGTAACCTTTGCTGGATGTTTTCACTTGGTACTTTAGGTTCTGAAGTATGCTTTCTTGTAATTTATGCTTTCATTGTAATGCTTGGATGTCATGTTTAGATGATGTTATTTTATTTGATGCATTCCTATATTATGATGTTTAGCATATGATTAGATGATGTAATTTTCTTAGTTGGATCATCTATTTCTTATTGGATTAGCATGTTAGATTTCCTATTCTTATGATGTTATTATGCTTTAGTAGTGATGTTGTCATAAGACAACTCCCTCTATTTTTCTTTGGAGCATTTCTTTCTTTTCCTGGGTGACAATGTGTCAACATTGGGCAATAATTGTAAAGTATCACACACCCAAAGAAGAAGAATCATGTGATATTGGAAAGTATTGCATGCCCATAGCAAAACTATCATGCGATACTTGAATGTATCACATGCCCTTTGAGAAACCATCATACGATACTTATGAAGTATCACATGGCCTTAGGAGAAGTGTCACCAAAACCCTAAAAGTATCGCATGGTATCTTGAGAAATGTTGTACGATACTAGAAAGTATCACACAATGCTACATGAAAGTGTCACCTGGGTTCTTGGGAAAACCTATCCAGGTAGACAGTGAGCACTTTTTAGTTTTTTTGGAAGTTTTTGAGAGTGTTTTGACTCCCCTTTACAATGTGCTTGAATCCCTTGGTTATGGATTTTGAATTCAAAATGTTTTGGATTCAAAAGTGTTTGTGTTCTTTTGTGATTTGTCATTTTTGGTGTTTGGAGATCTGTTAGTGTTTGGATGTTTTTTTAGTCATTCATTGTGGTCTTTTTTATCCTTGTATGTTGTATGTCATGTGCATCCACACTTGTTTAAAAAAATAAAAATTATCTTGGCTTATATTTATCCTTGTTCCAAGGATCTCTAGATAAGGTATTAAATCTGGTATCAGAGCCCATGTTGCAACATTGGGATCTTTGTGCTATGCTTCCACTATGTTATTGTTTTCTATATGTATGTTATTATCTTATGTCTATTATTTTGATATCTTGTTGGTTCATGCTTGTGTCTCTTATGTTTGTGATGCATGATTCTAGCTCTTATCTTGTGACTCCCTAGTGATGCCTCCTATACGTAGACTCAGTGGTCAGGGTGGCAACTGAAAAGTTGTTCAAGAGGAAGAATACCATGAGGAGGAATGATAGGAAGGTGAGGGAGAACATGGTAACAAAAATCAGGGTGGAGTTGTAGCATTAATACTGGTGTCACAAGAGATTCTTACTTGGTTGGGGCCTCATGTAGGGGAAAACCAATGTGACAATGGTTAGGAAGAGGGACCTCATGATGGAGGTTCCCATCAATTAGAGCATAGAGAGGAGGAGCATGAATTTGGATGTTCCTATACACCACCTAGTGATAGAGGGAATTGATGGAGGGGTCATGGTCATAATGATAATGATAACTTCACCTAGGTAGAGATGATGCAAGAACTTCAAATATCTAAACCACCACTATTTGATGGCCATGGGACATGACTTAAGGTTGAAACTTGATTACTAGATATGGGGTGTTGCTTCTCCTTATTACCTTATGGGAGCAATGTGAAGTCCCATTGTGCTATCATACAGTTGAGAGAATATGGTTCTATTTGGTGGGATATGGAGAGAAAGATGCTCCATATTGATGTGGTGGATCTCACTTGGGAGATCTTTGAAGAGAGGTTTGGAGAGAAATTCATTTCTCCATAGTATTGTGAAGCTTGTACTAATGAGTTTCATGAACTCAAGAAAGGAAATATGATGGTGGATCAATATGAGAAGCAATTTCTTGGATTGTGGCAGTATTCAAGTTATCGATTGGGCTATGGTAGTATTTTGTTAGGGGCCTTAGGGACTCTATCATTAGGGATGCTTGTGTTCACTAGCTGAGGATGCTTGCACTTGCCATGAAGAAGGCACAAATTTTGGAGAGCAATATGGCTAGAGGGTTTATTAGAAAATTAGGTCCTCGGTACCAAAGTGCACAAAATTTAGGGCAAGATGCTTAGTTTACATGCAAATATAAACAATATTAGAAAATAACAAATCACAAAGAAAAGATCACCTGGGTTAGTTTGTTCTTGGACTTTTCTAGTGGTTTTAGGTCCCTGTAAAACCTGATTTTGATACTATTCTTCAGTTTGTTTCAAGTTTTACCTAGTTGGGCTATAATGCTTTATCTTTTTGCTTTTTGTTAAAGGGTTTCGAGGTCCCTTCAAAACATGCTTTTACCGTAATCTAAAACAGATCACAAAGAAAAGAACACAAGACACCAAGATTTAATGTAGTTCACCCAATTCCTAGGCTATGTCTACCAAACAACAAGTCTGATATTATTATGATCTAGTGATTACAACTTGATTACAATCCATAATCCTCTAGAGAGGGCCAAACCTAGTCAACACCCTCTGAGGGTGGACACTGTCGCAAGTATGAAAATGGGATTGGGTCCAAGGATGGACAACCTTTAGGTACCTCAAGGAAGAAAGGGGATGAATAGAGCTATGGATAGAAGTCTTAGCATGATTTCCCTCCTTAGTTTAGTCAATCGAACTCTAGCAAGGGAAGTGCACCCTATTCTAATGCTACTTAGGGTGGTTGTGTAATTGATTCCAGCTTTGTAGGAAACTATTATTCTTGTGGCCAGCCTATCCATAAAGTTTTGGGATGTCCTATTAAACCATCTGCAGGACTTGGTAGAGGTACAATTGTTAGATTGTGGCGATTGATCAGAAAAGTATTGTACATGCTTCATAGATTCTTTGGGAAAAAAATTTTTGGGCCCTATTTAGGGATAACTTTAACAAACCCCTCCCAAGAAAAAAGCCTAAAATGTTGGCAAATCCAACATTTTGTGGGCAAGAAAATTTTAATGTCAAGGGTGATTTTTTTGTTCCATGTAGAGAAATAAAATATTATATGTTGGCAATTTTTGTCTTGCCCTAGCAAAAATCATTTTAAATGTGGTGAATTAATATTTTTTTGGTCGATGGATAAATAAATGATGGCTATTTTTTCCCTTGCCAAAAATGAATTAATAATGTTAGAGGCGAATTACTTGTTTTGTAAGAAAATGAATAATAATGGTCTTGGCTAATCTTCAGTGGTAAACTGAAAAATTGTTTAATCTGAAAGCAAAATTTGCACATGTATTGGCTAGTGATTGTACTGACTGTTGAGTAGTCACTTCAAGTATCAACTTGTGTACTATCTTAGGTGTGTTATTAATAATGTCATAACATTGTTACATCAATACTATTACAAAGTCGGCTACCATCATTTCATATTGTTAATTGTAAATACAATAGTTTTATTGACCATTGATTACTTGGAGATCAACGATAGAAGATGCATCTCGAGGCCACTCACTTGAAAAGAACTGTAGTCACACATAATTCTCTAGAATGGAGACACGTGGAAAGGTTTGCAGGAAAATCATTACTCAATGTCAGGCACTATCAATTGTTTGACATTCATGCCAGTACATTTTGACATTTCACACACTTAAAATTAATAGGAATACGAAAAATCAAGATATGAAAGATTGCAAACGCCAAAGAAATAAATGAAATTGCCATAATGGAACTAGAAGTGCAATTAAATAGAAAGTTTCATTAAATAGCCTCTTCAATTCCTCTTTCATTATCATTTCTCATATTCTTCAGACTTCAATCTAAATTCAGTTTACAGTTGCATTTTGCAGAGTTTCTTGAATCTTGGTCATGGATACGCAAATTTGCCTCAAATGCACTATGATGGTTCTGCAATAACCCTTTCTAGGCAGGATTCTTGACGATGTCCTTGCCATGGTTTGCAAGGTAGATGCCTAGAGTCCTTTTATCCACCATGCTATATTCATGATACTCGGCCATGAATTCTTGAGAAATGATAAGAGGTATCGTGTGTCTACAAATATTACCTCTCGCTTCATCACGTTTCTTCTCGACCTTGGAGGCAGTCAAATAGACATGCTGATGCTTCTGTATAATATTTTTAAAGAAATATTTATAGAAGATGATGTCAAAATTCTTGTATTGGCCGAGCAGATACCAGGGTTAGGCATTGGCATCCCTTTTGCAAATCTAGCAGACAAGTGTTGGGAGGAAGAAATAGGGTGCAAATGTTATACATAAGCATCCTTTCTTTCTCGGCATAAACGAATGGCAATTGACTCACCATCAAAAGTGGGCGCGGCTTGAATGGGATTTCTTGTAGAAATGGTTGTTGTTGGATGATGTCAGCGAGACCAACTTCACATGGTTGGACGAGTTCAGCGACATCATCTTCTCCAACAAATTCCTCATGGACAAACTTGAAGACCTTTTTGATTAAAGGCTTCAAACTCTCGACCCCTCAGCCCACTCATGCTTCTAGCCTCCCTAGTTCCCTGGTTCTCTTTTCCCTCAGCCCTGTTTCCAAACATTGTAACTTGTTTCCTTACCCATTGCCTTTAGGGCAAAAAAATGTTTTAAAGATATCTATATTTTTAGTTTTTTCTTTGGATTGGGCCTTGCCCTTTTTCGTAAATTACAAAATAGTAAAATCAGGCTAATTTAATTGGCTATTTTGAAAATCTATGCTATGAAATATGAATCAGTACTATGTACATTGTATAGTCTAAAATATTATCAATGAAAACAATAGTTTTTGGCTTCTCAAATCGTTGTTCTTGTTAGTCTACGACTTTGTAAAAAAAATTTTGGCACCTTAATTCTCAATGCATTATTGAAATGTTACTATTAGTCTACGACTTTTTAAAAAGTAGTTAACTTTTAATAATTAACTATTTTTTTTTAATCCGATTGGTTAAAACAAATGGAGCTTCAAGGAAAACTAAAGATTAATAGATTATAACCTTAAAAAAGTTAAATATAATTTTGATAATTTATGTGTCAAATTTTTATTTCATACCTATCTTGTCACCTATTCCTAACATTTTTTTCATTATGAAATCTTTTAAATGATGAAGAATAGTTTATAAACAATTATCACAATTTTCAATATATGTTAAATTTTAATAATTTATAGATATTTTAACTATATTATATTTTAATTTTGAAACTAAATAATAAATATGAATAAAAATGGAGCATTTGCAATTATATTTTTAAATTGTAATTAATTTATTTACATTATTATTATTTCATGATATATTGCACCAATTTTATTTTATAAAATTTAATATATCTTCATTGAATTTTTCATATCATCTAAATCTTTACAATAAAAAACTTATAGTTTTAGATTACAGTAAAAACAGATTTTGAAGGGATCCTGAAACCCTTACACATCCTCAAAAAAAGAAAAAATAGGCCATCCAACAGGAAAGAGCCCATAAACCTACTGAAAAGTAGTATCAAAATCAGGTTTTACAAGGACCTGAAACCACAAATAAAGTCTAGATAAAATACCCAGGTTTTACAAGGACCTGAAACCTACAGTACAAGTTAAAAACTAAAATCCAAAAAATAGGACCAAATAAAGGAACCATAAAAACCAGCTAGCAGACAAGACCTGCACAAGAACCCGACCATAAAAGAAGACCCAGGAAACTATTGCAATTTCATAATCATCTTCACAGCCTCCTTACCAATTTTAGCTATATCTTGGATGGAGTTAGTAGCCGAAGAAGCTGCATCTATCAAAGTCTTTCTTCTTGAACTCTATCTTGTCCTCTTGCTTGGGCCCTCCGAAGATATGGTTCCTTCATTAACTCTTTTACCCAAAGTCGCCGTAGCTGCACAGATACTTGAGGTCACTTGCTCCATTTTTGTTCCACTTTCCCTGATGAGCAGTCTAAGATTCTTCTCATAATCCTTTAATTTTTTTGGGATATCTCCCATTTGCACCTCCATGTGTTGAATAATAGCTCGGTCAACCTCCTAGTTATGTTGCAAGGTATAAAAAACTTATAGTTATGATAGAAAAGAAAATCAATTCTCTAATAGAAAAGAAAATCCGTTATTTATATATTAAAACTATTATAATAATTTTTTTGATCGGTAATAGGTTCTGTCTGAAATCTTGACCATTGCATAAAAGAAGGATCGACAGCCCGAGATGAATTTCGGGCCAATTTGAGGAATGCTTTCCCATGTGCTTAGATTCATCTGGAATCATGACAAATGTCTAGTCATTGCCAATTGGAAGACTCGGTTAATATTTTTATTTTTTTAATGTAAGTGCATTGGTTTATATTTCATATTGTAATAATGTATTTTTCTATAAATTATACTTTTTTTTTTTGTCATTCAATTAAAAATAATATTACTTATATTATATAATCATTTAAGATTTATTATTATTATAAAAATATTATTATTATTATTTATAATTATTTATTATATAATAGAACATATAATTTAATTATTTATAATATAATATAATTATAACCATATGATATATATGTGCTATTATAATATATTTATGAATAAAATTTAAATTAACATCATTACAAAAAAATTAAATTATATTACATTTTTATCAATTGAAATATTTTAATCAATAATCAAATTAACTCGAAATTGAGACACGTGTACTATAAGATTCTACCTGAAAATTGAAATCTTGACCATTGACTAAAAGAAAGATCGACGACCCGAGATGAATTTCAGGCTGATTTGGGGAATGTTTTCCCGTGTGCCTAGATTCATCTGAAATCCTGACACGTGTTCGATCATTGCCAATTGGAAGACTCAATTAATATATATATTTTTTTAATGTAAGTGCATTGGTTTATATTTCATATTGTAATAATGTATTTTTTTATAAATTATAATATGTTTTTTTGTCATTCAATTAAAAATAATATTACTTATATTATAAAAATATTATTATTTTTATTTATTATATAATAGAACATATAATATAATTATTTATAATATAATAAAATTATAACCATATGATATATATGTATTATTATAATATATTTATGAATAAAATTTAAATTTAAATTAACATCATTATAAAAATATATAATTATATTACATTTTTATCAATTGAAATATTTTAATCAATAATTAAATTAACCCAAAATTGGGACATGTGTACTACAAGATTCTACTCAAAAATTGAAATCCCGATTGTTAACTAAAAGAAAGATCGATGACCCGAGATGAATTTCGGGCCGATTTGGGGAATGCTTTCCCATATGCCTAGATTCATCCAGAATCCTGACACGTATCTGGTCATTGCCAATCAGAAGACTCGTTTAATATTATTATTAATAATTATGTTTATAAACAATTATCACAATTATCAATATATATTAATAATTTATAGATAATTAAACTATATTACATTTTTATTTTAAAACTAAATAATAAATATGAATAAAAATATAACATTTGTAATTTAAAAAAAAAATATTTATTTTAAACTATTGTCATTATAATTTATTAATAATTATTAGTACTTCCCGGTAGCTACTAGGCTTAGGGCTAAGAGCTAAATATTTCATTTTCAATGTGATATATATATATATATTAATGTAAGTGCATTGGTTTAATATTTTATATTGTAACAAGTGGCCACATAGTGGCTAAGTACTTGCCTATTAGCATTAGTATTATATATATATATATATATATATATATATATATATATATATATATAATTGTATTTGTGAAAGTCAAATATAAGTTATATAATTTATTTTAAAATTTTAATTTTTTTTATATTAGAAATAAATAGACATTGTAATATCATTCAATTGTGTATAATATCATTTTCTAAAATATTTTCTTTTTTCTTTTTATTATTTTATTATTAAAATTATATATTACTAAATTGAATGATTATAGTTAGAAACTAATTAAAATAATATTTAATATCAATCCTTATAATAAATAAGAAGTCCAATTAATAAAAATCAAAAATAAAATTAAATAATAAATAATGGACAAAATTAACTTTTTATATCCAAAACAATAATTTGATAAATAAATCAATAAAATATAATAAATATTAAAAAAAAGTTATAGATATAATATTCTTCACATCTAAAAATACAATTTAATAAATTAATTTTAAATAAACATTCACCATTGGATTATAATAGTTTGCATAAACCTTGATGCTTTCTAGCATTAAATCTTTATATTTTATAAAGATTAATATATCTTCATTGAATATCAATAATTAAATTAATCCAAAATTAGGACACGTGCTACAAGATTCTACCCAAAAATTAAAATCCAGACTGTTGACTAAAAGAAAGATCGATGACTCGAGATGAATTTCGGGCCGATTTGGGGAATGCTCTCTGAAGTGCCTAGATTCATCCAGAATTGTGACATGTGTCCTCGACAAGTGTTACGATGTCATGATTGATAGACACGTGATGATATCACTCCAAAAATTCACCCGAAAATCATATCGAATCATCGATAATTAAGTTCTATTTTATTAATTAATTTATTTAAAATGAACAAATTAATTCAAATGTATATCAATGTAATAATTTTTTTTTAAAATTTTTTTTTTATTATTGTTATGTAAATTACTAAATTATTGAGTCTTGACTCTTTTTTGTTTACATGTATATTGTACATACTATTAATAAAGTACCTAAAACCATTAATTACCTAATACTTTCTTTTTAAATACTAACCCTACCCTGTATGTTCATTGTTTTTTAGAGTTCGATACGTCAGTAGGATTTTCAAATTTCAAATTTTCTTAGACTGGCAGAATTCCATTTTGTGTTTTGAAGACTGAAAGTGTGAAACTTGAGTATAAAACGACAACACCAATTATCCAATCTCGATTCAGGGTATTTAATTTTTTTAAAACTTTTTCATTGCAATTTGCAGCAATAGAAATCTTGATTTTAACTATCTTAGGTTTACGCTTTACAATTATTTTAAATAGGGTCTGAAGAAGAATTTTTGTAATAACTAGTAGCAGGCATGGGCAAAACAAAGTCAAAAACCTCCCGTACGAGTGCAAGTATAAAGGAAAAGAAACAGATTATAGAACTCAGCCAAGTGCTACAAACCCCAGGTTTCACCGATGAATGTCATGATATTTTTTATTCTGTTATCCATGGAGATTTAGGAATCATGGGAATTAGACATTCATTGTTTAATAAGTGGAAAGATCCATAGAAGGTGAGAATTTATTACAAATATAACAACAGTAATGGTGCACATACAAATAAACTAGCTACTCTAATTACTGGATTAGCAAACCTCATTATACCTGAAGTATTCTCTTGCCCTGAAATTGTAATGCTATGTGCCAAAAATTATGATGAAAATAGAAAGACAATTGTAAACCAAAACACTCAGGAGGAAATTTTATCCATAACTGAGAGTGAATTTTTCACTCTGTTAGACCTAGGGCTAGGGTTTAAACTAGAAAGTTCTAATGAGCGCATTGACTTGGATAAACTAGCATAGGCTTATGACAAACTAGAAACTTAAAGTCCTCTAGTTCTACTAGTGTTACACTAGACATAGACCATAAGCCTCCTTATCAGTATGATATTTTTGTGCCATGGGTTCAGAATACTATTTCTTTATTATCATTTTGTCTGGGATTGGACAGTAACAAGGAAATGGGGGCCAGTGTTCTTGAAATGATTTATAATATCCATCGTCGAGGTGAGTCAGTTGAGCAGGTAGATGTAAGATATAATTTTGTTCAGCACATTATTGAATCTATGAAACAACAATTACTGATGATTAAACAAAGTACAACTACATGTAAGACCATGACATTTAGGTTCACAAGTTACTTGTGCTACCTTCTTTTAGCAAAGCATCGCCCAATATTTGAGACAGAGAACAAAAAACTTGATATTGAGGTCTATAAGTTTGATGAGAGAACCCAGAAGAAATTAGAGACTCCAAGTCCAGTATATGAGTGGACACATAAGATGAGGATGACTGCTACAAATAAAAACTATAACCATTTTGTAGACTTTTTTTTGGCACCTATTTACCAAAAAATCATAGGCACTTTGATGCCTAGATTGCTTGTGTCTTGTAAATATTGCATTCAACTGGGAAGTCAAATTCAATTGGCTGACTAGTTCTTCATGGAAGAGTACACTGTCTTAAGGTTTTACAGTTTAGTGATTGAACCTTGCAAACTTCCAATGCATGTTACAAAAAGGGTTTTTGCATTGGAATATGTATGAGAGATGGAGAGCATAGATGAACTTTTTACTGGACAACAAAAGAAAATGATATTTCCTTCCTTACCTTTTGCAATTGGAGGCCTCACATTTGAGAGAAAGGCTTTCAAACTGCCAAATGAATTGGTAACTTTTTTTGGCTTTGATTTTGTTAGTCACTGGAATTATGATCCACTGAACATAATAAAAATAAGACTTATTACCAATGGAAACTCTATGAGAAAATATCAACATTAGGAGATGCCATTGATAGAAAATTTTAAAAATAAGGATTCATGGGATGAGGTTAAGAAAGAGATGGAGAAACATGCAATAGAGAATAATATTTCAATGCAAGAATTGTCATCCCAAATTATGACATTGCACAATTCAGAGCCTCTGACATACATAAATTTTTACAAGAAAGTATCTCAACCTTCTAAGAGGTCTATGCCTAAAGAAATTAAAGAGGCATGCGCAGCTAAAATGTGGTGTTAGACCAAGATGACTGATTTCTAAAAAATGAGGCAAAATTTGGGTGAACCAATGACATCAGCTAGTTTTGATGAAATTGAGGAGGATGAAATTTTCAAAAATTATTGGAATAAAGAGCATCCAACTGTACTATATGATTTTGGCAATGATAGTGATAATGAAAGGCATAAGGACCTCCAGTCTGATGCTAACATTCAAGGTATTTAGGATTTTGGATCAGCCAGGGGCAAAGATATTGTTACACTTCAAATGAGTGATTTTGTTAAACAAATGTATAGTAGTGGGGCAACTATGATACAAAAAATGGGTTATGTAGGTATATAGCCCATTGGTGCAAGTGGTGAAGGGATTTGGAATCTAGTTCTAGTACCAAACCCACCCAAAAGAGGATGTAAACCAATCATTGGACTCTCTAAGAATGAAGATGATTCATCTAGAAAGAGAAAAAAATATTATGCCTTTGCTCCTGAAGGTCATCCCAAAACATTATTTGTTAAATCTTCGAATCCAATTGTAGTTGGTCCCACTAACAATGGCACTGGCACTAGCATGGATGAACCTTGTGCAAAAAAGCAAAAAGTTATGACAATTACACTGCCAACAATGTCAGTGGTTACTTCACCAATGTATGCACCAGTAGCTTTTGTACAAAACCCAGAAAAAAGTCCTAAAATGCCAGGATTTGGAATGGGCCATCTTTAGTCTATTGGCAATCCTCAAAATACAATTGTATGTGGAGCAAGTTTAACTAGAGTTGGAGGAGCACACAAGGATACACCTAATAATTTACCTTTCAAAGACTCAATTATGTTAGGAAACCCAAATTTTAGTTTGAACGAGTTTGTATCAAAGTTTGAATAGACAAGCAAAAGAAATAGGTAAATTATGAAGACTTTGAAAAAAGTGATGCCATTGCTAAATGTCAGGAATATACTAATAGAATATTTCCAATATATGATCAAAACAATGAAATGATGAACTTCATGACTTTTATGCCCCTAGGTAGAGATAATAATCCACCACAAAATGTAATAAATCCTAATGATATACAAGTTACCAGTCTTCAAATGGATTTGTCAAAAGTGAAAAATATTGACAAAATCAATATTTCAAAAGAGAGAAACAAAATGGTCTACTCTACACTTCTGAAAGTGTAGAGGGAAAACAAAAGGCTTACAAAGAAAATGAAAAAGTTACAGGTAGACCTTGATAATGTGAAGGCAAAGGAGAAAGAAACATTAAATAGGTTCAAAGAATTGCAAAACAGGATAAAGAAATCTTCTCCTATAGAGGCAATTGTCCAGCAAGAAAAGATGAATGAAAAAGTGAAAAAATTGACTAAAGAATTGGATGAGTGCCAAAAAAAACTTCAGCATGAACAGTCTCTACTACATAGTTGTTCAAGTCTATAGAGAGTAGTGCACAGGTCAACAATAAATTGAAAACTGACCTGGACTATGCTATCAAGGAAAATAATATATTGAAGATTGAATTGGAGAATGAAAAGAAACATTTGGTGTCTAGGGAAAATATGGTTTTTAATTTGTAAAAGAAATTGGGAAGTGAGAAAAAAAGAGAGGAGTCTAGTGCAAAAATAATCAACAATTTGAATAAGCAATTGGAGAATATGAAACAAAAAGAGGAGTCAACTGCAAAAGCTATCAGTAATTTGGAGAAGGAATTGGAGAATGTGAAGAAAATAGAGTCTAGTGCTACTGCAAGCACTAACACAATCCACCACATGAGGAGGGAATTGGAGAATGCAAAGAAAAAAGAGGAGTCAGCTACAAAAAAAATATTTGATTTTAGAAAGGAATTGGAGAATGTGAAGAAAGAGGAGTCTACTGACTCTACTCGACTCCATGATTTGAAGAAGGAATTGGACAATGCGAAGAAAAAGGAGGAGTCCACTGAAAAGACAATCCATGATTTGAAAAAGGAACTCAAGGATGAGGAAAAAAAAGAGGTAACAACTACAAAGACAATCCAAGATTTGAAGAAGAAATTGGAGGATGAGAGGAAGAGAGCAACTGATTGGCAAGGGCAACTAGAGGAAATACAGAAAAAGAGTGAAAAAGAGATGTCTCAAATGAAGAAAAAGATAGAGAATGTAATGGCAGAAAATAGAGCAACCTCTTTCGAAGACCATCATGTGAAGGATACTAAAATAAACACTCTTAAGCTTATCAAACAAGAAAATTGGGACAAAATAATGAAGAAAAATGATAGTTTGTTTGAATGGCTTGATTTAAATAGCAATATCAAACTTGTCTGTGAAAATGTAAAAGGTGATATTTTTGGTAAAAGACAAATCTTCAGCAATTCCTTAAAAAATATTTCTGACCAAATTTTGAATAAAGTAAAGATATCTAGTGACAGGGATTTGGCAAACCATGGAATAAAAAACCACTTGGATGCCTTTGTAATGACCATTGAAGTCGGTCACCATTGTGAACAAGTAATGGAAATATGTGAAGCTCTCAAATTTGCTTCCAAAGAATTGAAGAAGATGAATAACATCATACTGAACTTGTTGACTACTGGATTACCAAATCTAGCTGACTCAGATGGTAGATTCATTTGAAAAGAAAATTACATGAAAAGGTTGGAGGACAACATGAATTATGATTTAGGAAACTTGCTTGAGGAAACCATTCCAAAAAGAATTGCAAGTTGCATCAAACAAATATCAACAATGAATGAAGTTGTAGATAAATTCCTGGATTCATGTAAAAATATCTCTCAGAAGTATTCATTGTTGACAAGGTTACAACTATTTAGCTACAACCTCAAACAAATGGAGCTTCCAAATGATGTAGAATGGAGCACCCTAAAGAAATTCTTAGAAGCTGGGTCATCTTCTCAAATTGAAACTATTACTGTTGCTATCATCGGCAGTCACGACTCATAGTTGATAACACTAAGAAGTAACAACTTAGTAAGTGATAGTACTATAATCATTTTGTTACTTGGTTCTCTTTAATTTTAAATTTTGGATTTAATTTAAACTTTGTTTAATGTTAATTGTTACAGCCTATAGGAATCAAGAGCCAGCATATCAAGATAGTTGGGCAGCCAGGAATTGGCATACTATTACTACACAAAGCAGATGGAAAAAATTTCCCTATTCCTACTACTTGAAAAAATTGTACCATTGGCAATGTGATTGTATAGTACCAAAGTAACAAGAATCAGAATCAAATCAAAATTATGTAGTAATAATCTAATTATATATACAATTACAAACCAACGTACAACTATTGTTGCTCCCTTATATTTGCAAAAGAGAATTTAGGGTCATTTCAATTTGACATTGAGTCATTTGCAAAGGGTTGTAATTGTTTGTAATTGACAATTGTTAAATGTATTATGTTGCAGGCTAATTTATAATTATAAATTATAATACAATTTTTTTAAAATAGAACTTATTGTGTTAAATGCATTATGTTACAATTTTTTGAAGAAACTAGAATCAATAAAAATCTCAACATGTTAAAAAAATACAATCAATGAAAATCTCAACATGTAAGTTTGTAACATCAACATGTTAAAAAAATAATAATTTAAGCATCTATAAAGGCATAGTGAATGAAGGCTATAAATTAACTTCTACAAAAATGTTACATAATTAATTAGTAGGTAGAGTCTTAGATTAGAGCTACTAGCCTACTACTTGACTCACACAGAAGTTAGCACTTGAGGTTGAAATGCTACTATAGTTGCCATTCCACCTAGACCAGCTCAGCATCACTATCATCAGAATCCTCCTCATTTATTGCATACAATATTTCATTATCTATTTTATTTTCTTCAGATTCACTGTCAACGTTAGACTCACTATGCATGCCAAAGTCAACATCATCTTCATTGCTTACAATATCAGGATATGAACCACTACCACTTGGGTTTGAAATGTTGGCAATCCCTTTTCTTTGACATTGGTTTCTCTAGATACTGATAGCTCTATCATAAGGGAAATTTTCTACCTCATACCTAGAATTATAGAGCCTCAAACAATTATCCAAATTTTTGTCTAATTTGTTTCTAACCTTTGACTTTAGGAAGCCCAAAGTACTAAAAAATCTCTCATCCTCTATTGAACCCAATATCATTGTCAAACATAAATCGATAAGCTTGAAATATTTTGGTATTGCCTCTCTCAACTGATTGCTCTCACCAAGATTTTTTCAAAGCTTTGTTACCACTCCCTCTTCATTTGGGTTCTCCACAAGAGCATATTGTTCCCTTATTATGCTTGCAAAAGAATATAATTGATCTCTCAGTCAAGATTCATCTAAAATTCCATTTATAGTGACTCCATTGATTACTTTAGGTTTGCAAAAATGTTGAATCAAAGATGTGATCCTTCTTCAAAAATTAGTCAGATAGTTTAGAGACCAATATTGTGGAAAAACAATTGACATTGCTTTGAGCAATTCCTCTGGAGGGAATCTGAATCTAATTTCTAACAAAAGATTGTAGCAAACTCATTTGACAGAGTCAAGCACAGAGTCTTTGATCTTCTTAAAGTCTTCACTTGTAAGACATGAAAGTACCTTCTCTAGTACTAATTCAACTTCACTTCCTGCTTCATTGGGGTTGGAGTCAGGGTTGATGTAGACATGGTACTGCATTGGTATGTCAACTCCATGTACCCTGGTATATACCTCATGATTTGCACCAATATGTAAAAAGTTCCCAGGATTGTTCAAATCTAATATTTCTAACCACTTTGCAAACTTTGTTTCATCTAATGGTACTAATTGGTACAGAGTATCCAGGTTACTACATCTCATTTTATGCAGCTTATTATATTCTACAATGTACATAGATCCTTGTTGAACCTATTTTATAATATTTCTCATGTCTTGTAGCATGGAGAGAATAGCTGCTAAAGTTAAGAGTAGCTTAACATTAGCTAGGCTTGAATATAGTCGAGGGAATCTGTCTCACATAGAGTGGATTAGTCTAAGCAATGACAAGTATTCAAACATTACTTGATGCATTGGTCCATCCAAAGAGATCCATATAGTATCATTATCTTTAAGAAGCTTCTTCCCATCAGTAAGTCCTTTAGCAAAGTGTTGAAATTCTCGAACTTGTTTTGGACTTCGACAAAAGTATTGGTAAATCTCTTTGATTAGAAATTCCACTTTACTTACACAACCAAAATTGTTGACAATTCCAAAATCTAGATTTATTCGATGGTCCATGCAATGAATGGGAATAGCGTAGGGTGCCAAATCATTCATGATCTTTTTGCAAAAGACTGCCTTTATGACCTTGCATAATCGAAGCTCCATCTGCTCCAACACACACCAACTTTTTGGCAATCTCCATGCTATCCAAACCTCCAGATTCAATTAGAGTAGTCTTTAATAATTCATATAAATTTTCAACTGTCGCACTATTATTCAATTTAGCAACAGATAGTAGAAATGGTTGACGACAAAAAATGTTTATAGTATAAACATGCATGCACACCCAGGAAGTATTATCAATTGCTGTAACTTCATCTAGAGACAATGCAATGAAATTAGAGTCTTTAATTTTTTCCTTCATATCTTCTTTTTCAACCTGTGCAAGACATCTAGCCCATTCTCACCTGCTGTTTACTATTGACTGTTCAGATAGTTTCAAATTTTCAAAAAGTGCAATAAGGTAGGAATTGAAGGGCAGTTCATCATAGGATGTCCTCTTTTCAATATATAAAATACCACATTTAATTGAACTACTTTTCCCATATTTTGCACTTCTGTTGCTTTCCCAATGAAATCTTCAATGGAACTTTTTACTATAGAATGCTTCTCCCGTAATTGTTGGTGTAACTTGTATATTTTGGCATTCCTGATATGTACACAATTCTCCTTTGTTTTCCAAGTTAGCACGGATTTTTCAACTCCATCTATAGCTTCCCTCTTGTAAACTTTACCAACATGCTTTTCTATGGTATCAATTTTAAGTTGCAACCTCTTCTCCTTCTTTGTTATCTCTGTGCAAATCTTACATCTGCATTCTGCAGGAGGCTCACCATCAATTGGATTGGGCACTAGTTCAATGAACCAGTAATTTTGCACCCATTCTAACTAAAAATTCCTTTTGGACAGATCCAAACGAGATCGATATTTTGTCAATTCCAATTTTCTTTTCCACTTTTGTGCATGAACATGATTTATGGAATCAGTTTTGATTTTCTCACTCGACTGGTTCAGGACTAACTCCAACTCTATAATCTCAGTTTGTGTCTCCCTTCTTAGGGAAAGTGCCTCCAAATCTTGTTCAAGTTCATCCTCGACTGAGATATTAGGTTCACCAACTTGAACTTCAATATGGTCCGAGGGTCCAACTTGTGATGAATCTCCTTTTTCAATAACCACTAGAGATCTAACTTGTGAATCTTGTAGGTTGCCAACATTTTTACCACCAAAATATGCCACTATGGTTCTACATTTTGGTAATGGTGGCCTCTCTTGACTTTTAGGGATCCTACTAGAACCCCTATTACCCCTCTTGTTTGACATGGCAAACCAATAAAGGCTACAAAAAAATATCAACTTAGTTGTTGAACAAAAGACTCAACTACTTAGACTACATATAATAACAATAATATGATTCATTCTCAAAAAAAGGGTACTATTGCTATAGTACTATAGTCTACAATACTACCTAATATAATTCACAAACCTATAGGCTATCTTAGCATGTGAGATCATAGATGTCTAGTCACTAATGGGCACTGGATAGTAAAACTAAAAAAATAACCAGTACCACTATACCAATGGTCCAGTACAACTGTTGACATAAAAAATAAATTAAAAATCAATTGCCTTTTACAAAAACAAGGGTCCACGAGTCAATGGCCAATGCACTCAACACTCTGAAAGTTTGGCAACAATAAGAAATGTCAGTCTCTAGACTAGAAAATAGTGAATTGTGTAGAATAATAATATCTTATAGTGCAATCTAGGTTGGCAAACTAGATGGGATTAACAAGTAGGAATGTCAAATGCAGGTGAAATGCACCTTCCTATGCAAGCCCAAAGTAGGAAACAGTTGTCTAAATGGGTTGGTGATCGACACATGTCGGTAAAATGGTTGGTGATACCCAACCGAAGAGAAAATTATTTGGTTGTAGTAATGGTGAAAGAATGTGAGCCAATAAGAAATAACATGCAAAGGTTGGCGATATGTTTAAAATAAATGTATCCAAAATGTATATTGGATTGGTGATTGGATTGATATTTTTGACCAATCATGTGATAACTAATGGGTGACTACCCCAAGCGTTGGACCCAAATTTGATAAATATTCAATGATGCAGTTGACTTGCATTGCATGCGCTATTCACCAAATGACGATTGACTCATCAGACAGGATTGCCAAAAGGTGAAGATTTTCCACTAAAGTAATCACTGGCCCTATTTTATCAAGATTTTGGGCTGATGTGTAATTATTAATTATAACCCTAAAGCGGTAAAAATACTTTTATAAAAGGGCTTAGGGTTAGAGATTGTTTCATAGTTGTGATGCAAAAATTGGTTCTTATGACTATATTGAGTTGTAAGGGATTATGGATTGTAATAAAGTTGTAATCACTAGATCATAATAATATCAGACTTTTTGTTTGGTAGATGTAGCCTAGGGATTGGGTGAACCATGTTAAATATTGGTGTCTTGTGTTCTTTTCTATGTGATCTATTATTTTTTGATATTATTTATATCTGCACGTAATTGTTATTTTTGTCTATGGTTTAATCCTAACAAGTGGTATTAGAGCGAGGTTATTTTTTAGTTATCCTCTGCAGGAAAGTCTTATACTCGAGTGAGAGTCTCACAATCAAGTGGAGTGATGGCAGATGAGGGTAAGCCGAGGGTTGATAGGTTTAATAGGTAGAACTTCTAGTTATGGAAGATGCAAATGGAAGACTATCTTTATCAAAAGGATTTATAGAAGCCGTTAGAAGGCAAAGCCAAGAATTAGGGATCTATGTCAAATGATGAATGGGATCTTTTGGATAGAAAGACACTTGGAAGTATTCAATTATTCTTGGCACCATTGGTGACATTTAATATTACAAAAGAAAAGACAACATAAGAGTTGATGAAAACCCTAGCGATATTGTATGAAAAGCCCTCTGATTCAAACAAGGTATTTCTAGTGAAGAGTTTATTTAATATGAAAATGGTAGAAGGTGGATCTATTATAGATCATGTAATTTGCAGCAATAGAATTCTTGATTTTTTGTTCTTTGCCTAAATGCTAGAATGGCTTGGTAATGGCTGTGAGTAATTCTATTCTCGGATCTAGTACCCTAAAGTATGATGATGTGATCGATTTTGTTTTGAGTGAAGAAACTCATAGGAAAACCTTAGGTGGGTCTACATCAGGAAGTGCTTTGAATGCACAAAGCAGGGGCAAAATGACTAAGAGAGGAAGTAATTCAAAAAATTATGGGAAATCAAGAGGAAAGTCAAAGGGGAGGAGGTCTCAATTGAGAGGACTAAATGACTACTGGTACTGTGGGAAACCAAGGCACAAAAAGAAAGATTGTTGGAATTGAAAGAAAATGAAGGAGATAAGCCAGATGAAGAGAAGGAAGAAAATGTGGTAAGTAACAAATCCAAATAAGATGCTTTGCTTTTGTCTTTAGAAACTGTTGACGATTCATGGGTTTTAGATTTTGGTGCTTCATTTCATGCTACACCTCATAGATGATATTTCATTGATTATGTCCAAGGGGATTTTGGGCTTGTTTATTTGGGGGATAATGAACCCTATCAAATTGTTGGAAAGGAAAAAGTTAAGATTAAATTGTAGAATGGGAATCACTGGATACTACATGAGGTAAGACATGTTCCAAAGTTGAGTAGGAATTTAATTTTAGTAGGGCAACTCGGTGATGAGGATTGTGTAGTCACTTTTAATGATAAAAATTGGAAGGTTTCAAAAGGTTCCCTTTTGGCAGAAAAAGGTGTGAAAGTAGGCATCTTATATCTTTATATAGGTCATATTGTTCCTTCTACTTTAATTGTTTCAGAGAAAAATGAATGTTCAGGAATAGTTGTTGCAATTGAGCAGGGAGAAAAAATAACTGCTATAAATTCTGATACAACATTGTGGCACAATAGACTTGGGCACATGAGTGAGAAAGGTATGAAAGTACTTCATTAAAATAAAGTTTTACTAGGTCTAGAATGTGTTAATATGGATTTTTGTGAAAGTTGTGTGTATGGAAAACAAAAGAGAGTGAGTTTTGTGAAGATTGGGAAGGGAAAAAAAAGAGGAGAAATTAGAGCTTGTGCATATAGATGTATGGGGACTAGCCCAAGTATCTTCTCATTATTATGTTACATTTATTGATGATGCAACTAGAAAAGTATGGATTTATTTCCTTAGACAAAAATTTGATGTATTTTAAACTTTTAAGAAATGGAAATGCTTGGTTGAAAATGAGACTGATAAGAAATTAAAATGTCTCAGATTTGATAATGGTGGTGAGTATTGTAGTCATGAATTTGAAGATTACTACTCCACTAATGGTATTTGTAGAAAATTTTTTTTTTCAAGGACTCCACAGGAAAATGGAGTGGCTGAACGCATGAACAAGACTATAATGGAGTGTGCAAGGAGCATGTGGTTGCATGCTAGGTTGCCCTGGAGGCTATCAATACTATTGTATATTTGATTAATAGAGGTTCCTCTACTTCTTTGGGTTGTGGTATTCCAAAGGAAGCATGGACTGGTAAGAAGGTGAGTTATTCATTTCTCAAAACCTTTGCTTGTGAAGCATTTTCTCACATAGATTATGAAAATAGAACCAAGCTAGAAGCTAAGTCAAATAAATATGTATTTGTTGGATATGGCATCAATGAATTTGGTTATAGGCTTTGGGATTTTGAAAACCATAAAATTGTAAGAAGTAGGGATGTCATATTCAATGAGAAAGTGTTGTACAAAGATCTATTTCAGCAACATGAGAAGAAAGAAGATGATTATGTAGTGCTACATGATACTTCAAAAGCTAATGTTCTAGCCATTCCTCATGATGTGCAACAACCACAATAAAAAATACCACACACATCAGTGAATGTTAGATGGTCAACAAGGCAAATTAGACCTTCAGAAAGATTCTCTCCCTCTTTGAATTCAATTTTACTTACTGATGCTAGTGAACTTGAATGTTATGATGAAGCTGTGTAGGTGTGGATACTAAGATTCAGTGGGAGTCTAAAATGAAAGATGAAATGGACTCTTTGCCAAAAAATAAGACATGAGATTTATGCTAGTTTCCTGTAGGTAAAAAGGATTTACAAAATAAGTGGGTTTATAGGTTGAAAGAAGAGGAAGGAGGTAAGAAAATATTTAAAGCCAGATTAGTTGTAAAAGGATTTGTATAGAAAATGGGCATTTATTTTGATGAGATATTTTCTCTTGTTGTTAAGATGACTTCTATCCATATTGTTTAAAGTATTGTAGCCACTAAAGATTTGCATTTAGAGCATCTTGATGTTAAAACAACCTTCCTTCATGGTAATTTGGATGAAGAGATATATATGGGTCAACCACAGGGATATGGGGTCAAAGGTAAGGAGAACTTAGTGTGCAAATTGAAGAAAATATTATATGGCTTGAAGAAAGAACCTTGCCAATGGTATCTGAAATTTGATAATTTTATGCATGAGCATGGATATCCCAGGTGTCATTTAGATCATTGTGTTTATTTTAAGAGGTTGGATGATGAAAGATACATTATTTTATGTTTATATATTGATGATATGATTGTATTTTGGTCTAACATGGATCATATTAAGGGGTTGAAATGCTAGTTAGCACGTGCATTTGCTATGAAAGATTTGGAGGTAGCAAAACAAATCCTTGGTATGCAGATTTGTAGAGATAGGAAGAACAAGAAATTGACACAATCTCAAGTTGATTATGTTGAGAAGCTGTTGCAATGTTTGTCTATGAAGAATGCTAAAGTAGTCAGCACACCGTTACCTAGTCATTTGAAGTTGACTAAGGAGATGTGTCCCAAGGCACAAGAAGAGGAGGATAAGATGTCTAAGGTACCCTATGCTTCTGCTATAGGAAGCTTGATGTATGCTATGGTATGTACAAGGCCAGATAGTGCACATGCAGTGGGAGTCATTAGCAAGTATATGAGTCATCCAGGAATTGAGCATTGGAATGCAGTCAAATGGATTCTCATATATTTTAGAGGAACATCCAATAAGTGTTTACACTTTGGGGTCTCTACTACTAATTTATAGGGTTATGTTGACTCATATTTGGTAGGGGATATTGATACCAGGTAGAGTACTACAGGTTATGTCTTTACTATTGGTGGGGCAATTGTGAGCTAGGTTTCTAGGTTACATAAAGTTAATGATTTATCCACTACAAAGGTAGAGTATGTAGCTACTACAGAGGAAGCTAAGGAGATGATATGGCTTCAATTCTTCTTGAAAGAATTGAGACACCCTCAAAAGGATAATTATTTATTTATAGATAGTTTGAGTGTCATCATCTTGTGAAGAATTCAGCTTTGCATTCAAAGAATTCAAAGACCAAACACACACAGCTACAGTACCATTTCATTCAGCCAGTTTTGGAGGATGGATAGTTAAAGCTAGACAAGATACATATAGATGACAATCCAGTAGATATTTTTACAAAGGTAGTAACAAGGGAGAAGTTGAACTCCTCTTTAGCTTTAGTTGGTCTTCTAGACTGAACATGAATAAAAGAATAAGATAGTCTAGGGTGGTTTGGTCTAGTGGGAGCCTCATGGAGTAGCAGCATAGCTATAGGATCAGTCTCCAAGTGAGAGATTGTTATTTGGAGTGGAGCCTGATCAGTCCCCAAGTGGGAGATTGTTAGATTGTGGTGACTAATTAGAAAAGCACCGTACATACTTCATAAATTCTTTGGAAAAAAAAATTTGGGCCCTATTTTATTAGGATTTTGGGCCGATGTGTAATTATTAATTATAACCCTAAAGTGGTAAAAATACTTGTACAAAAGGTCTTAGGGTTATGGACTATTTCATAGTTGTGATGTGAAAATTGGTTCTTGTGGTTGTATTGAGATTTAAGGGATTATAGATTGTAATAAGGTTGTAATCACTGGATCGTAATAATATCAAACTTGCTATTTAGTGGACATAGCCTAGGTATTGGGTGAACCATTTTAAATCTTGGTGTCTTGTGTTCTTTTCTATGTGACCTATTTTTTTTAATATTGTTTATATTTGCATGTAATTGTTATTTTTGTCTATGGTTTAATCCTAACAATAGCTAGATCAAAGCCTACTATGGGAGATGTAGGTAGGAGCCATCGAGTCTTTGTGGTGGTTGATGACTGTCAAGCTGACCACCAAGGTACCATAGTCAAGGCTATAGGTACATTGTATGGTATTTCATCTTTAGTTTTATTCAACTTAGGTGCTTCTAAGTCTTTTATTTCACCATCCTTTGTTCAATGATGTGGGCTAGTGGCAGCATGTTAGGTAGATAAGTGACAAGTTGAGTTAGCCACAAGTTCAAAAGTGGTTGTAAACTCCTTGGTCAGTGGTTGTAGTTTGAATTTGGCTACCTTCACCAACACAGTAGATCTTTGTATCCTACCATTAGGATCATATGACATTTTTTTGGGCATGGATTGGTTAGCCATTCATTAGGTGAATATAGATTACTATTGTAAGTTGGTACAATGTGTTGATGACATAGGTGGGTAGGTGGAACTTTTAGGGGTCTAGAGACTAGTCTTACTTTGGACGATCATAGCTAATCAGGTAAAGCTAAGTGTGTAGAAGGGTTGTAAAATGTTCTTAGTTTCTATCAATGATCTTGAGGAAATCAAGAGCCATATGGTGACACTTTACTATCACCCACTCCTTTGTGAGTATGCATATGTATATCTTGATGAGATACTAAGTAAGCCACCACAACATGACATTGATTCTCAAATTGATCTAATACCAGGAGCAGAGCTAATTTCATGAGCTCCATACCACATAACTACTTAGGAGTTGAGTGAGCTCATATTTTAATTGGAGGAGTTGTTGGCCAAGGGTCATATTCATCCTAGTGTATCCCTGTGGAGTGCTCTAGTCATCTTTGTAAAGAAGAAGGATGGAGCATTGCACTTATGTATTGACTACTGATAGTTGAATAAGGTAACAATGAAGAACTAATATCCTTTGCCAAGGATAGATGAATTGTTCAATCAGAGGAAGGGAGTTTGATTGTTCTCAAAGATTTATATTAAGTTAGGATACCATCAACTTTGTACCTAGAAGGCTAACATTCAGTAGAAAACTTTTCATACATGATATGGGCATTGTGAGTTCATCGTTGTACCCTTTGGGTTAACTAATGTGCAATTAGTGTTCATGAGTTTGATGGATAGATTATTTCACATGTACCTCAATCAATGTGTCATTTTATTCTTGGATGACATATTGATCTATTTGAAGACTATTGAGGAACATGAGGTCCATTTACACTAGGTATTGCAGTGTTTGAGAGATCATCAGCTGTATGGAAACTTGGATAAATGTGGATTCTTCTAGTCAGAGGTAAAGTATTTAGGGCATATCATCACTAGGGATGTTATTATGGTAAATTTGGAGAAAATTTGAGCTATCATGGATTGGCTGGTACACACTAATGTTTCAAAAGTTCATAGCTTCATTGGATTGGCAGGTTATTACTATAAATTTGAGATATCATGTTTAGATGATGTTAGTTTATTTGACACATTCCTATATTATGATGTTTAGCATGTGATTAGATGATGTAATTTTCTTAGTTGGATTGTCTATTGCTTATTAGATTAGCATGTTATATTTTCTATTCTTATGATGTTATTATGAATTAGTAGTGACATCCTCATAAGACAACTTCGATTATCTAGTTGGAAATTTGGGATGTAATGTGCAAGGGATGGTAGGACCTTCAAGGTATCATGATGCTATTATGGTTGGGAGAAATCACACATGAGTTTTGTTATGTTTTCTCATTTTAATGTTCCTTTAAGTACTTTTCCTTCACTGCTATGTTTAGATAGTTAGATGTAGTTTCCATCTTGTAGTTATATTGTTCGAGTGCCTATGCCTTGATTGTGGATTTGGTACTCCCTAGTGTGGAGGTTTTGAATCCCTTTTTTATCCCTCTATTTTTCCTTGGAGAATTTCTTTCTTTTCATGCAAAATAATGTGTCAACATTGGGTGATACTACTTAAGTATCACATGCCCAAAGAAGTAGAATTATGTGATACTGGAAAGCATTGCACACTCATAGGAAAACTATCATGCAGTACATGAAAGTGTCACACACCCATTGAGAAACCATCATACGATACTTATGAAGTATCACATAGCCTTAGGAGAAGTGTGATCTAGACTCTGAATGTATCACATGGCTTCTTGAGAAATGTCATACGATATTGGAAAGTATCATAAAGTCCTACATGAAAGTGTCGCCTAGGTTCTTGGGAAAACCTATTCAAGAAAATAGTAGGCACTTTTTGGTTTATTTGGAAGTTTTCAAGAGGTCTTTTGACTACCCTCTACAATGTTCTTAAATCCCTTGGTTATGGATTTTGAATTCAAAATTATTTGCATTCTTCCATGGTTTATCATTTTTGGTCAATAGTAGCATTTGGAGATCCGTTGGTGTTTGGATGTTTGTTTAGTCTTTTGTTGCAATATTTTTTATCTTTGTATGTTGTTTTTCATGTGCATCCATACATATTAATTAATTTTTTAAAAAAAATCTTGGCTTATATTTATCCTTGTTCCAAGGATCTCTGAGCAGGGCATTGCATGCTCAACTGTGAGGCCTTTTAGGTTTTGAGCATATACAAGGAGTTTTCAAATTTAGAATCCAAGTTCACATCTTATACTACTTAATATCTCATGTCATTCCTCCTCTCTACTTCTATCTCTAACCAAGCTTCTTATATAATCAGCTAAGCCACAAGTCAACTAGTTAAGAATTTAATTATATTATAGGTCCAACCTAAGAAGAGTAAACCAAAATTAGCACTAAATAAAACATAAGGCAATGTGAACTTAAGGGAAAATCCCCATGTGTCCTAATTGTTAGTTCCTAACTTTACAACATGTCATGTTAACATAAGGAACCGTACCAAATGAAACAACACATCTTGCTAGAAGGAAATACACCAAAATAGAGACCACAAAGAATGGTTCACAACTCGAGAAGTACAAATTATCAAAGATTATTCTCTTAGGAGGAGGATCAAGGATAATTCATCATCAACATGTTAATTGTGCATAACATGATACCGACAACAACAATTAGTACTTCACAAACAATAGATTGGTACAAAAAACATGAATTTTTTTTGGGTTGATGCAAGATTGCTTAAAGACCCAACATCCTCCTACATCAAAAACCTACAATAAAATTTATTTCAAAGATGTAATTAAAACTAGAAAAACTTGGGTATAGTGGAATAGATTATTCTATGATGAGTTCTTTATATGAAGGCTTTTCACTAGTGTTGATAGTGTTTCTATGATTGATATTTCCATCATTATCAAATACTCCTGAACCATTCTCATTCTTATCTTTACTTGACACATTTTGATCATACTACATATCATGATTATTTGTGACATTAATATCTCCTTCATATTTTTTTTTGTATTTTTTCCATCATTGTCCATCAACCTTGGCTCACATGAACAAACTAGAGTGGAGGCTAAGGGATCCCAACCAACCCTCATAGAGAAAAAAGAAAATACACAAGATTAAAATAGGGTAAATCAACACAAAAAGAAGAAGTTGACACTCATGCACAACTAAGGAAAACACAAGAAACACATAAGGCCACCACAAGAGGCTAATGATCCTGCACATATTCTAATGTTCTAGAGGCATACAGACTTGTAGAGCCCTTCTAGATATAATTAAGCTTTAGAATATGATCTTTTAAAAGAGCTTTGTTATGAAAATATGATAGTGATTGAAGTTTCCTTCTTAAAGGATTTTTATAGTGAGAATTTTAAATATCCTAATTAAACATTTCCTAAAAAGATTAGTATTTCTATTTATCATTTATGATGAACCCTAATGTGTATATCTAATCTTGTGTAGGGTATTGGAAAAGTTTTGTAGAACTTCAAATGAAATGAGGTAAGATTTTTTTTATTTTTATTAAAGGATAAGCTAATTAAATTATTTTTGGGAAAAAATTATCATTTGTACAGAGAATAATAAATGTATAAATATCTGATGATTAATCATGAGGCATAAATATTTATGCCTAGGTATTAGAGGTCCTAAAGAGTAGGGATATTTGATTCTCAAATGATCAAACCCACTTGTTGGATAAATTATGTTAGATTTCCTAGCATTGAGTGAGCAAGAGTCATTAGAATTGATGAAGCTAATTATTGCCTATATTTCATGATAGTTTTAAACACTTTGTTAATATTCTATTTCATTTTCATCAGGACATTTGTGAACTTATGTTTACCTAAACCAATGATTAACCTATGGGTAGATAGCATGTCATCTTTTGTCAATATTATATATATGATGCAATATTTCATATAATTATCAAAATGTGTGTTCTTATATTTGAATTTAATTTGATAATGCTTATTTGCAAATATCTCTGCATTATAACTAACCTGTTAGCAATGAAGCTAAAGATGATTGGAAGAATTCAAAGATGAACATTGAAGACAATCGATAACATTCAACGCAAAAAGAACGTTGAAGTTTAACCACCATGTAGAAAAATCATAATGGTATCAAAGGACACAACTATGAGTATGGAGGAGGTATGAAGACTTACTGCATTCTCTGCATTTATTATTATGTCAAGCGGTTGTTTAGACTTTATTATTCCCACCTTGAGCTATTATCTTTTCTTCCCTCCTTGAGTTGTTATTTTCCTTCTTTCTCTCTTGCAAATTTATAGCTAGGTTGTTTACTTTTCCATTTCAAAATAAGCATTGATCTTCTATATATAGGGATCAGACCAAGTGTGTTGGTTTAGTTAGAAGGAGAAAGTTTATGAAAAAAACTATTAACTTTTGCAATAAGTTGTTTTTACAGTTTTATGTGTTGTTCCAATGGAATGAATTTTTGAAATGTAATGAAATAGGTTTTGGCTTCTATCCTATGTTAGTAGTTTAGTTGAAGCCAACCAAGGGGGCCCACTTGGGAGGTGGATTAGATTAGGATAGTATAGATTTATTTCCAAGCATTTTTAGTATTGCAAGTAGAAGTTGTAAGTTCCTTCCTGTAGCATCATACTTTGTGAATGTTCTTGCAGCATCTGTGAGAACAGTTATAGTAGATGAACTGAGTTGGAATATATGTTAGCATTTCATTTCATTTCTAGTATTCATTTTAGTAAAGAGTTAAACATGTTAGTTTCCTAGAGCAATAGTGTAGGTTCTTTTCCTTGCATTTTACTTTCCTGCAGCATAAGCATAATGACTCATTAAGAGACCTAGTGCACATACTGTGTTGACCATTTCAAGTATATGTACCTGGGTTGATAAGATTAAATGCACCTCATAGTGGGAAAAATAGTCCTTAGATTGAATACATTATTCCTAAGCATGGCCTAGAGCATGATTACTATACACCTATTGTGAGGTAGGCCATTTTTGGCACTGTTGCTAGGGATGGTGCTAAGCTAGGAGCATTCTTGAGTCATAGTTCTTAGATAAAGTTTTTAAAGAAATTTCTAGTTTTAAATCTTCCTTCACCAGTGTGAAGAGTTCAATTGCATGCATCGAAGAGGAAGAAAATGAGATGAATATGGCAGATTTCTTCCACAAGAGTATGTTAATTTGAATGAAGAAATTGAAGAAGAAGAAGTTGAGTTGCCTTTTAAGGATGCAAGCCTTGTTCTTCCTATAGAATCATCTTCAAGAGAAAAACCTATAGATATAAGCAGTCTTCAACCTTTTGCATAAATTTTGGCCAATGTCCTTGATAATACTACTTTAAATCCACCAGTTGTTAATAATCCAGTATCCAATGTTCCTTTTCAGTACCAACCTCATAATCTAATACCTCCAGTAATGACACAACCTACATTTCCATTTCCTCTCCCAAGCCTCATAAATACTGATAATCTCAAGAATATACCTACAACTACTCTTCCAAAATTCCATGGCCTTGCAACCGAAGACCCTGATACTTTCTTGTTTGAATTTAACATACTTTTTTGTCTTTTTGACTATAATGTTGCTGCCCATAAGTTCAAATTATTTCCAGCAACATTGAAAGAATCAACTCTATGATGGTTCATGGGCTTAGGAGCCAATGTAGTAGGAGCTTGGGATGAAATGAAAACTTTGTTTCTGGATATATATAAAGAGTATTACAAAGCATCTGGTTCAAGAGGAGATGATGTCTTCAGGATATCATAGGAGGAAGAAACATTAGAAGACTATGTTTCACATTTCTTGTATACACTATAGAAGAACCCTCAGCATGTGTTGTCCAAGGATTCACAAAAGCTAGTCTTTCTAAGAGGCATGAATGATAACTATATAGAAGCACTAGACCTGATAGCTAGTGGTGATGTATATAAGGCTTCTTGGGATGTCCTCAAGAAGATCTATCAAAACTATTTAAGGCTAGAGGACCTTGTTCCACAGTCACTAAAGGAATTAGCCAAGGGATTTCAAAGCTCGAGATATCAAACCTATTGTTAGATTTCAAGCAAGACATCATCAATGATGTCACTACACATCTTGACAAAATGACTACAAAGAAGAAGTATGCAGAAGCTAAGTTATAACTAGTTGAATACTGTCCTCATTGTCAGAAGAAAAAGAAGGATTGCCAATGAAAATTGGTTGCAAGCATGGAGAACCAACATCTTCCAATTGAGTACCTTAAGATAGATGGAGATGATGAGCAAGTATTTTTTATTTCTCAATGCCGGCCATGGGCCCAACATCAAGGTATGCCCCATGACCCTTTGAAAAATTCAAATTCATATGGTAATCAATGGAAAAACCATAATTCCCAAGGTCCTCCATAATATCAACCTAATTGGAATAATGTTGGGCAAAATAATCTACAAAAACCCTAATGGCCTCAGAATTCCCAAGCATCTTGGTCCAACCAATAGAATAACTTATGGCAGAACCAATAGCATTACTAGAAAAATGAGCAGAACCAATGGCAAACACCCCAAGGGAATTAGTAGTATACAAACTAATGGAGGGGATCTCAATAGTGGCCTAACTAAAATACCAGTACTACACAATTACCACCTCCAATTCAAAAACCTGGTCTAATGCCACCACCCACAAATCATGGATCTCAAAAGCAGACGCAATTACCTGCACATCCTCACCAAATCCAAATAGCCAATAGCCACAACAACCCATGTATAGTGCTAATGCTCAACAATATCCTACTTATGCTCTAACTATTGCAAATATACATTTGAGATCTAGTACAACTTTACCAGTGCCTAAATCGTCTCTTATAACTAAAATATGAGATACTCCTATAGCATTAGAATGCCTAGTCTCTAAAGAGGTTGACCTAACCAATGTCACCATTTCAACCCAAGCTCAACCAATGGTGGAACCTCATCTTCCAAAAAAGCTTATACAAAATACCTTTACAAACAAAGGAAGAACCTTTTGATATTGTTGATCAGTTGAAGAACATGCATGTCCAAATACCCCTAATCCAAGTCATTAAAGATGTTTCAATCTATGAAAAAGCCATTAGAGATGCTTGCTTGAAGAAGCCTAGAAGGAAGAAAAAGGACCCCACCACAGTCCATGTTGTGGGACAATTGGTTGAAATTATGTTAGGAAAATTGATTACACCAAAATATTCTAATCCAAGTAGTCCAGTAGTGGATGTGAGTATAAATGGCCAGTCTATTAAAAATGCTTTAATAGATCTTGGTGCTGCTATAAATCTCATGACCAAGGACACTATGAAGAAGTTGAAAATAGAAGGATTAAGGGCTACTCCAACAATTCTACAACTTGCAGATAGTTCTACTATCACCCCTGATGGGATGATAGAAAACATAGTTGTAACCTTAGATTCTCTAGAGTATCTTGCAGACTTCATGATTCTATCCCCCAGAGTTAATCTATCTGGTTACCCTGTCATCCTAGGTCAACCATGGTTAGCTATAGATAATGTAAATACAAGTTTTAGATTAGGGAATATGACCATATCCACTGGTCAAGCAACAAAAAAATTTGACTTATATCCTCCAGCATAACCATTGCTAGATTTGAGCACATCTATTTAGCTAGATTTAGGGGATGAAGAAGAAGAGTTAAATTATATAGTATAGCTCATGATGTTACATAGTTAATCCTTTCTAAATCTACATGAGGAAGATTCAGTACTTCAAAGTATTCTTACTAATAATTGTGTGGTAGAAAAAGATGTATCTAAAAGTTCTATGTTGGAATTAATCACATATGAGGAATGTGATGAGAATTGTATTCTGCTCAAAGAACATGATATTCTTTGTCCACTCTGACCATGTGAATTAGAAGCAAGTCTAATCTTTGAATTTTCTATGATAGAATCTACCACTATTGTTGAATTGTCTAAATGTCATAATCTTCATGTTAATCCCAAATTAACACTCACACAAATGGAATAGTTAACAGAGTTAATTCAAAGGCATGAAAATGCCTTTGTATGGGACTATGGTGATATGAAAGGGTTGAGTCATACATTGTGCACCCATAGGATATACATCAATGGAGGGTGTCTACCACTCTGTCAACCCTAGAGAAGGATAAATCCAAGCCTTAGAGAAATAGTTAAAACTGAATTGCAAAAATTGCTTGATGTTGGTTTTATTTATCCTATATTTGATAGTAGATGGGTGTCACCCCTGGTCATAGTGCCCAAAAAGGGATAAAAATGGAGAATTTGTGTAGATTATAGAGAATTGAACAAGGCCACCAAAAAGGATGACTTTCCTTTACCATTTATAGACCAAGTTCTAGACACTCTAGCTAGAAAGAAGTATTTCTATTTTCTAGATGGGTATAGTGGTTATGATCAAATCAAAATTGCCCCTAAAGATCAAGAAAACACCATATTTACATGCCCATGGGGTACTTTTTCATATTTTGTTTTACCATTTGGTCTATGTAATGCTCTTGCAATGTTCCAAGGAGCTATTATTAGCACCTCTGCTAATATATCACATGATTGTATGGAAATATATATGGATGATTTCACAACATTTGGAGTCACCTTTGAGGAAGAAATAATGAATCTTCAAAAGGTTTTAGTAAGGTGTCAAGAGTATAATTTGGCACTTAATAGTGAAAAATGTTCCATGCTCATGCAAGAAGGTGTGGTACTTGGTCATTTCATATTAGCTGCAGGAATACAAGTGTATCTAGCTAAGATAGAGGTAATTCAAACATTACCCATACCTACAAAATTGAAAGATGTAAGATCTTTTCTAGGTGATTCTGGATATTATAGACATTTTATAAGAGCTTTCAGCAAAACAGCTAGTCCCTTGAATAAATCACTCACAAAGGAAGCTGAATTTAGTTGGACATCTAAATGTAATGAAGCTTTCTTGCAGCTTAAGAAACTTCTCACTACAGCCTTCTGACTATGCCATGGGTGTAGTTCTAGGACAACAATCTCAAAATCTTGAAAATGCAATATATTATATTAGTAAGAGCCTTCATGGACTAGAATTAAACTACACCATGACTAAAAAAGAACTGCTAGCAATAGTTTATACCTTGAACAAATTTTGGCATTACATAACTGGCTATCCTATATTTGTTCATACTAATCATGCAGCAATTAAACATCTCATGAAAAAACCTACTATAATAGGTAAGTTAGTAAGATGGTTACTATTGTTGCAAGAATTTGACATAACTATTGTTGATAAGCCTGGAAGAGCTAATGTTGTAGCTAATTATTTATCAAGAATCCATCATGATAATAATAACACTACTCTGGTAGATGATGCATTTCTAGATGAGCATTTATTTCATATTGTTGTTCAAACTCCATGGTATGCAGACATTTCTAATTACATTACAACTAATAAAATACTAGAACATTTTTCTTACAAGGAAAAGAAGCTACTTGTAGAGAAAAGTTCCCATTTTTCTTGGATAGATAATCTCTTGTTTTACACTAGACCTAATCAAGTTATGAGAAGATGTGTGAGAGAGGATGAGACATATGATATTTTACATGCATGTCATAATGAACCATGTAGAGGACACTTTGTAGCAAAAAGAACAACCTTGAAAATCTTGACAACTGGTTACTATTGGCCTACACTTCACAAAGATTTAGCCAACTATACATGGAAGTGTGATAAGTGTCAAAGGATGGGTGACCAACAAGAATAGATGAAATGCCCTTAACCCACAGATGGCATTAACATCATTTGAAAAATGGGGCATGGACTTCATTGGTCCAATTGATCCTCCATCCAATGGGAAATCTTATATCCTTGTGTACACTGATTACTTGACAAAATGGGTTGAAGTCAAAACCATGAAGCATGTTCGTGATGAAAAAGTTGCTGAATTTTTGTATGAAGAAATTTTTATTCGCTATGGTGTACCCAAAGAGCTAGTCACTGACCAAGGTGCACAATTTACTCCTAATTTGATGTTAGAATTGATGAAACAATATAATATCAGGCACCAAAAATCAAGTCCTTACCACCCTCAAGCTAATGGTCAAGTAGAGGTCACAAATCATGAGCTAGAGAACATCCTAAAAAAAATAGTTCATTTACACCATAGGGATTGGACCAGTAGATTACAAGAAGCTATTTGAGCCTACATAACAACCTGGAAGACTACTACAGGATTCACAGCATTTGAAATCCTATATGGGAAAGTAGCAATGCTCCCCATTGAATTTGAACATAAAACTTTAAGAACTGCACTAGAGTTAGACATTGAACTTCCTATAGCACAAAGAGAACATCTTCTACATCTTAACTCTTTGGATGAAATGCACAAAGCTACTTTGAAATGTATTGAAATTATACAGAAACAAAGAAAACAATGCCATGGCTCCCACATTATCAATAAATAATTTCAAATTGGTGACTGGGCACTACTATATGAATCCATATTTAAAAATATGTCAGGCAAGCTGTAGATAAGATGGCTAGGTCCATATGAAATTAATCATGTCTTTGACAATGAAGCTGTCTAATTAACTACCATTGATCTAGTGTTTTTTAAATTATTAGTCAATGGTCACAAACTTAAGTTATATAAATGGCCTCAAACAAAAGAGGACTTCCTGTAGCAATTTCAGCAGCCAAATTCAAATACACATCAAGTAACTCTTCTTGTAACTGAAGGTGTTAACCTTCTGCCTGCCACTCTTGAACACTAATTTCTTTGTGCATGCTCATAACAAAAACTTTATGCCCACATAAAGTTCCAAAATTCTCCATTCACTTTCTTATTTCTTCTTATCTACCTCATCTCATTTCTTTACCTTCCACCCACCCACATTCCACATCATCATTTTCTAATGCTTTCAATAAAAACACAAGTTTGTTGATGGATGTTGTCATTGCTCATGTAACTTCCACAACCTTTTGGTATGTGCGACAATCCAATTAACAGGTATAAGATTTTCAAATTATTATTCATTTATAGTATGCAAATTTCATTGATTATATTTAATACTACATTCTTTATATTATGGTGGCGTTATGCTAGGTCCATACCTTGTACTAAGTCTAACAAGTGTGGACACTTGTCCATATTTCATAGGGGGTAGGGAAGGTTACTAAAACCCAATGACATTTCTATTTATTCATAAAAAATTTTCCAAATCTTCATATTTCCTTTATTGATGGCATTCAATTGTCATAAGTACACAAGTGTCTAGGTTTCGTACACCTTATTTTTGAATGATTTTATTGTTAGGCTATGATGTGACTTGTGTTTAAAATTTAAGTGATCTGAATCCCATTTTTGGATGATTTTCACACACATCCATGATTTACTCTCATTAAAGCCATATTATTGCTCATAATGAATCATTATGACATTAATTTCATGTCAAATAAAATGTGAAAATGGGTTTGTAAAACAACAAAAGAAGCCTGAATTTGTAAAGGGGAAATAGTGCAAGCAGGCAGACAGTGAAAGTGTTAAGCAGAAATGGGTGGACAATTACAGTGATGAGAACTAGTGGAGCATACCATTTTGCTCTCAGATGTAGAGGCAGTAAGGAGATTTAATGTTTGTGGCTAGTTAGGGTATTTCTTAAGTTTGACTGCATTTGATGAAGAAGAAGCCATATAATTCACAAGGATGTTTGATGAAGGAGAAGCTTTTGTATGGGGTTCAATAGTGGTTGCTACATAAGAGAGTATAGTAGAAGTAATTGGGTTACCAGCAATAGGAGAACATTATCCTAATACCCATGATGCAAGATTAGATAGGGCTTGGTTTGTCATATCGACTGATTGTCAGATGGATATCACCAAGCAAGGTTGCAAAAGAATGTCTCTTCTACCACCATACAATGAGCTGGCCATGCACATTATTGGGTACCTCACATGAAAAGGAAGATTTTCATATTTACATGCACATCATTTTAAATTGGTCAGTTGAATAAGACATAATCATCTAGTAAATGTTCCCAATTTCTTGTACAATATGCTGTTTATTAGTGCCGAAGAAACCCAAAAGGGAAAGGAAAATTCCATCATCCATCATGCCCTAATTAAATTACTCATAGAGAGATCACTTAGGGATGTTTCTCCCATGTCATGGGTGGAGTTTGTCCAAGCTAAAACCTTACAACCCAGGTTGCCCTTCATGAACAATCTAATGAGGAGAATATAGTTCCCACTAATGAACCTACTAAGAAAAGCACTCAAGAGGCTAAAGCCAAAAATGTACAAGAAAATGTGCAAGAAAATGTGCAAGAGACTATGCCTTTATCTGTTCAAGACCCAGAAACCTACCTCTAACTGAGAAAAGAGAAAATGAAAATTGCAAGAAGAAATCTCTATTCTGGTAAAAGAAGAGCCAAACCCTACAATCATGAGGTAGAAGAGAGCTAAGAAGGGTCCTAAAGTAGTTACTCCTATTGTAGAGACACCAAAAGGAAAAGGTAGGTAGAAGGTTGTGATACTAGAAGAAACCCTTGGAAGAAGTCCTAGAATGAGAGGACAAGTTTCTAAAGAAATCCCCCTCATCCAAGCTATCTATCAAAGAATCCCCAATTCAAATTATTCCTAATCACTCTCCTCCTCATCTTGAAAATAAAATATTCCTAAAAACCCTAATGAAGAATGTAGGGTTGAAGTCAATGAAAATCCAAATGATACCCCAGTAGGCCAACTAGGTACTTCAAGCTATAGAGATGAAATAGTTCCTGAGCAAGTTTATCCAAACACTGCCCTAGTTCCCTATAAATCAACATGGCTTATTGATTTTTTAGAACATTTATGGAGGGAACAGAGAAAGAGGAAAATAATCCATGAAGAAGACAACAATTCCATTACCCTATAGAAACTCCTTTTCTAGTTGTTTGGACAACATATGTTTGCTAAGGCCTTATGGGAAGAAGAGAGGAAAAAGATGAGGAAAGTCATAGCATCCCAAGGTGAAGAAATCATAGATTTGAATGAGCAATTAGAAAATCAAAAATAATGAATAGATCGTGCCCTCAAATTGGTCGATCAAACACTTGCTTGTAGGCCGCCACCTAGGATTTATGCTATGTGTTTAAAGGAACAATTTCTTTTATTCCAACTAATGCTAACCCTTAAGAATATAAATGTAGAATTTAAATCAACCTAGGAATTATATGGCTTATATCAGACTCTACCATCCTAGGAGTAGAATTTTCTCTGTGAATTATATGTGCTTAATTTTACTATCCCTTCAGAATCCTAAAGGAATCCTTTACTCTATATAGGGAATATACATTTAAGAGCTTTGATGTCCTGGATGTCTAATGAATCAAACTATTATAGGCAAATGAATAATTATAGAGATGAGGAAAGAACAGAGCCCCTGCCATTAAGAGCTAAGAGCAGTAAACTAGAAGAAGTTCTTAGGGAATGGTTCAGATTAACTTATGGAGATAAGAACAAGGGAGTAAGGGATAGAATCTTCACTCCTAGAACCAAGACCTATGTTGATTATGAGAACTTACCCTACTTTTCCTTCTAGAGAGCTATGGTTGGTGCTAGAAGTAGATGGGCCAGATTACCTAAGTCACTTAAAAGGTTAGAGCCACATAGTCCCACCAAATTGAAGGTTTCCCTTCATCGAGCTCCAAAGTATCTAGAGTTAGGGAAATAGGCTAGACCAGAACTATGGTGCCCACTCACTATGCAACATCCAATGCTCATGTGGCCTTTGTATGATATTAATGCTGAAAGACTTGACAAGCTACAAGAGGAAAATAGAAGGTTTGGGAAAGAACATGAGGATTCTATTATACCTTCAAAAGAAATAGGAAAGGAAGGAAAAAAGTGGGGGAATTCAAGTCACTGACTAGGAAATTCCATGCTTGAGGACAAGCATTAGTTTACTAGGGGGAAGATGATAAGGCTAATTGTTACCTCTATTTCATGATAATTTTAAACACTTTTTTAATACTCTATTTCATTTTCATTAGGACATTTGTGAACTTATGTTTACCTAAACCAATGATTAACCTATGGGTAGATAGTATGTCATCTTTTGCCAATATTATATATATGATGTAGTATTTCATATAATTATCAAAATGTGTTTTCTTATATTGGAATTTAATTTGATAATGCTTATTTTAAAATATCTCTGCATTATAACTAACCTATTAGCAATGAAGCTAAAGATGATTGGAAAAATTCAAAGATGAACATTAAAGACAACCAATAGCATTCAAGGAAAAAAGAAAGTTGAAGTTTAGCCACAATAGAGAAAAATCATAATGGTACCAAAGGACACGACTACGAGTATGGAGGAGCTATGAAGACTTACTACATTCTCTGCATTTATTATTATGTGAAGTGGTTTTTTAGATTTTATTATTCCTACCTTAAGCCATTATCTTTTCTTCCTGCCTTGAGCTATTATTTTCCTTCTATCTTTCTTGCAGATTTATAGTTAGGTTGTTTACTTTTTGGTTTTAGAATAAGTGTCGATCTTCTATATATAGGGATCAAACCAAGTGTGTTAGTTTAGTTAGAAGGAGAAAGTTTATGAAAAAAAACTATTAACTTTTGCAGTAAGTTGTTTTTATAGTTTTATGTATTCTGCCGATGGAATGAATTTCTAAAATGTAATGAAATAGTTTTGGCTTCTATCCTATGTTAGTAGTTTAGTTGAATCCAACCAAGGGGGCCGACTTGGGAGGTGGATTAGATTATTATAATATATATTTATTTCCAAGCATTTCTAGTATTGCAAGTAGAAGTTGTAAGTTACTTCTTGTAGCATCATACTTTGTGAATGTTCCTACAACATTTGTGAGAACAGTTATAGTAGATGAACTAAGTTGGAATATATGTTAACATTTCATTGCATTTCTAGTATTTATTTCAATAAAGAGTTAAACATGTTAGTTTCCTATAACAATAGTGTAGGTTCTTTTCCTTGCATTTTACTTTCCTACAACATAAGCATAATGACTCATTAAGAGACCTAGTGTACATACTGTGCCGACCATTTCAAGTATACATCCTTGGGTTGACAAGATTAAATGCACCTCATAGTGGGAAAAATAGTCCTTAGATTTAATACATTATTCCTAAGCATGGCCTAGAGAATGATTATTATACACCTATTGTGAGGCAAACCAATAATTTAACCAATAAATTGAGGAACCAACAACTCTAATGAATGAGGTTGGTAAAAAGTTGAGAGATAAACTCTAAGGGGAAAGAGTTTAATCATTTGATATTCTATTTCATCTTCTAATGCAATTAAAATGTCAAAATTTACAAGAAGGGATATTGAACCAAATAATTATAGAAAGTCACATGGATGCTAGTAAGAAAGTTCAAAATAAAAGTTATAAATTCATATCAAAGGATGTCTCTATTGAAAATAAAAATGCAATCTATGTTTCATGAAGTATTCAAAATTTGAGGATCACACCTTTATTATTATTTTGATAAAATGAACTCTCCCATGTTAGAGGATGCTCATAGAAACTATGAATACAATGAAGTAAGAAATGAAGAAACATTTAATCCAATGAAATATTTTGATGCAAATATGAAAGATTCATTATTTGATGATTCTTATAGCTCATTACATTGTTTTAAAACTTCAAATAATGAATTCTACTATGGTCAAGGTGTTTACATTGACTCTTTAGTTGGGGACAAGTGCATTGTTGCATACTATTTTCAAATTGATATTCAAGATTATGACTAACATTTGTACATATACAAGTTTCTTCATTCCATTAGAGGGATCTTTAAATAAAGGATTTTATAATGCTTGAAGAGTTTCCAAATGTTACAACTAGCAATATGAAAGATGAAACCAATGTGATCCAAGAGACTTTACAAGTCTATGATGATATATTGTTTTTTGGTCTAATTCTAAAAAATGGTTCATATCTTGTATGTGACTATCTAGTAAACATATTAAGCTTGCAAGTATTGGTCAAGTATTTACCATTTTTTTTGCATGGGTTCCTGCATATCCCAGCCAGTGAATGACTTTATGTAATCACCTAAGATTTTTTCCTTGTACTTATGTAGGAATGCATTTTTATCATGTGTCCCATTTTTGGCTTGCTCCATGTTTCTACAAGGAGTCCTCTTGTTGTCTCCTCATTGTGACTCTATTTCCCAAAGCACAAGGCATTGATTCTCGATTAAATCTTCTAGGTCCATCCTATATCCTTTAAAACCCTTGTCCCTAGTTAGAGAAAACTACTAGCCCTAATTTTAAACTTAATAAATTTTATAAATTATGCATAAATATCCATTTCAAGGTCAATGGTCTTATCAGATAAATCTGTGAACATAACATCTTCATCTTACTAGTGATTTTAATAGAGCTTGTGAATGTTATGATGAAAGTTGATGCTAGTAATTATTTATTCTTTTGATCAACTAAACTAATTTAGAGGCTATCTGAAAACACCGATGTCAATTATAACAATCAAGTGTATATAAGACCACCATCCAATTAAAGTTTTGAAAGTTTCATCCAAATATGGGGTAAGTTGGTAGAATTTGACCATTGGTAATGTTGCAAAATTTCCTTAAAATATGATGATTAATTAGAAGTAGTTTCTTAATGAACCTTTAAAAGTTATTTAAAAACCCAAATTCATTATATTATTGATAATAATAAAAACAACTTGAAAACTTGATAAATGTGTTAAAGGTTTTAGTACATTTGGAAATTTTCAAAATATCTTCCATCATTGATTCTCCACCCAATTTGGAGTAGTTGTTGAAAGTAAAACCAAATATGAAGAAAGTGATGCTATTAGTGGCTTTTACAAGTTTTGAAAATATCTTAAGAAACTGATGAATGCATGTTGTTTTCATTGATGATATTAGAAAGTTATCAAATTTGATCAAATCTCTAATGAAACTTTTTAAGTATAAATGTGGAAATTATCATAAGGAAAATGATGGTAGTTATTATAATTATCCACAACCTGCAATAAAAACAAATTAGCATGCATATGTATGTTTTCCCATTAAAAAAATAGGGATCTTGAAGGTATTATTAGGTATGTAAGCCATCATTCTAAAGCCTTATTACTACATGAAAAGTTTCTAAACATCCATCAAAGTGTATCAATGAGAAAGATATGTGGCATACATTATGGTGCTAAATCTTGATGAAGAAAATGCAAATTAGAGTTATAAAACCCATTTGCAACCTCTCATAGCATGTTGAAATTGTGAGAATATGAAATCAAAATGATGGACATAAAATTTTAATCAAATGTAAGTGGTAGTTGTAAAGTTGATTCAACAACCTTTTCCAATATTCTTACAAACTTTGGACACCAAAATACCTTGGCATAAGTCACAAAATGCATGCAAAATGTGGGGTGTGCATAGTGAATATTGATCCAAATACAAAAATCATAGAGGGAATGAACACAAGACTCCAGTTTGGAACTTGTTACTTATAGATCCCAAAAGCGCTAAGTTGTGTGAAGGTGTGTTTATCTTCATACACTATGGGAATGGAAGGACTTATCCTATTGTTGAGTTGCAACAAATAAAATATAATGATTGCTTAACATCTAGGCCAAATTGTAGGATCATAAATAGTACATTTATTCAATAGGGTGCCCTAAATTTAATGTGGTATCATTCCATCTTCTAATATCTAGAAAATAAAAATTGGAAATTCTAAAAAAAAAATTGATGTTGTTTAAAAGATCGCTGAAAAATTCAAACTAACTAGTTACAAAGAAGGCTCTAGTATATCAATAAGTTAATTAAGTTTCAAAAATACTTCAAAATATTAATAATGGAGATAAAAGGATACAATTGGCCATTTTGCCAAGTTGTCTAAGTTGATTAAACTACAAAATTGACCAAAGGTTGGCAACATTTGTTTGAACTACCAAGAAGTAAAACAAAATAAGAAAAAAATCATAGTTATTATAACTACCATGATTGTAAACTATAATCATGAGGAATAAAAAACTAATTCCACAAAATTTTCCACCATCCTTCCATATTTGTGTCATGAATTAGGAACCTTTAGATAGTTTCTCTTTATTTAGCAAAGAATATTTATAATAATTGTATCAGATATTTAGTTGGAAATACTTTTTCATCTCATGCATGTTAAACATGGAATAATGAACAATGCAATATAGCTAACAACTCAATACACGTTCCCTTATTCTAGGCATCCATCAAAGCTTAAAAATGGAGAATCTATATGAAGGAATACTGTATAAGATATAAAATGCATATGTTACTATAAATGGTTGAGTTATTAACTAGCAACAAAGTGGATTGAGAAGCATCAATGTTGGTGTAAATAAGTATTTACTTATTACACTTTACTTAAGTTTACTTAGGTCAATGCATTATTTTATTATTTATTAGTTTTACACCTAGGAGTTTGCATACTCTTATGAGTTGTCTTAGTGACAATACAGGAGTAAGCAACTCTAATTTAGCACATGGTGTCTACAACATAATTTTACATGCTACACCTTTGTAGGCTTATCCTCTCATCATCACACTTACTCCTATGCTTAATGGAGGATAATCCACTCTTGGTGGACATGTGATTGGTTGTAAGACTTATTAGTGTGTTAACTCCTAGACATTCTAGAAGCATTCCAAACACCATTATATACAAGCACTCCTAGTGTACTTGAACAGGACATGACATTACATCAATTCATTTTGATATTTTTATTCTAATCATACTTTGGTCTATTCTATGTTTGTGCTTGAGTTTCTTGATCTTGGGTGATTTTTCCCTAAGGAAAATTCTTACATGGTATTAGAGCTAAGGGAATTTCTCTTTACATAGCGATTGGAGACCATTTTCTTGCTTCACCTCTTGGAGGACCTCAACCTAGATCCAAAGTATCATAGTCATTGGGAGTACAAACCTCACCATTGCATCCAAAATGTCAATTCAATAAAATTTGACTATAAATTCGTCTACCTTAGGCCATAGTCAAATTTGAAGCAAATTCTTACAATCAGCTCATGGGAGATCACGACTAATTAAAAAAAAGAATGTTCATAGAAATAACATATTAAGGAATGATTTGAAATTATTGAAAGATGACCCATAATGGATACATTTAAAATAATTTAGAAAAATTCAAGAAACTACAAACTTAGTAACCTCTGTAAATATTGTTATTTTCTATGTTAGATGAGAGCTATCACAACTATGGAAAGCACACACAAGTCTTCAAAAATAGATAAGACAACTAATCTATTGAGAAGTTTATTTTTAAAATAAATAGTGTCTCATGAACATTAAAAAATATGTCATCTCATAAAAATATGGATAAGGTGGAATCTCTCCAAGTATATGATCAGATCAAACACTCTTAGTAATGGATACTATGATGGTACCATACATTCAATACTTGGAAGCACATGCTAGGAAGGTGAATTTTTTTTAAAGATGATCATAATAGAAATATGTGCTTTTTTGACATAGCTAAACTGAGTCTTTTAGTTGAATTATTACTTCTCCATGTTAATAATTATCCTACCAACCCATTGATTGATGATGAGATGATTAAAATAACAAAGGAAGAAGATAAGTTTGAAAATAAAGAATATCAATGATGAGAAAGGGTAACATTTTCCATAGAAAAACACATTTAATGCATGTGAATGATCACTATCATTTGTAAAAATAAAATCCAAAGCACATTATTTAGAAAATATCTTGGGTTTAGTTAGATTAGATTTTCCCAAAAGGTTGTGTTGTTCATGATTACAAGAAGGCTTGTAGGCTTTTCAACAATACCAATATCTTATCCTTTCTTATCTTTTAATGCTATGGGTCTCAAAATTATCTATCTATTCTAACAAAAAAGTTTTCTATATTCTACAATAGCTAGGCAATGACACAAAGATGGCTCTAAAAGAAGCAAATAAAGGTGCGAAATAGTTATGAACAAGGATTTTTTTCAGTTATTTTTTTCTAAAAGTGACTTGTATCACTTATTATATCTAAAGATAACTCAAGGTATTTTTATTATAAAAAGTTAGGTAAATTCCAAATTTGTCTCAAAAAGGTAGTTATTTTAAGTGACCACATAGGTAGTTATGCTAAGTGGTTACTCAAGACACTTATTCTAAGTAGTTATATAAAGTGACCACCTTAGGTAGTTATTTGAAGTAGTTAGTGATAGGGAGGCTCCCACCTTTGAGCCTAATAGACTTTGTACTAGGTCACTTCCTAGACCTTCTAGGGTTCTTCCTCTTCAAACCCTAATCCTTAGGGGGATTTAATATATCTGTCCCCTTACTCACTAGGGTTTCTCTACCAATGAAAAATCAACCTTCTTCCTTGAACTGACTAGAGTAAGTTCACCTCACCAACTACCATTTCCATTAAAAACCACCTTTGAGGGCTTCTTAGATTTTAAACTAGCTAGTTCAACTCCATTTTGGTTAAAATTTGCAAGTTTTTGACTTAGTTTCTTTATTGATCTCCAAATTTTCTTGTTTTAGGCCTTGTAGTCCCACGAGCCCCAATTAATCCTTTGAATAAGGTTTCTGTTCAATAAATCAAGAATTTCTAAATAATGATATAGTATAATCACCATTCCAAGTACCATTTCCAAAAGCCTTCAAGAATTTTAGGGTTCTTGACTATCACTCTATCTATATAGTGCTATATGCAAATTGGGTCAAAATATAAAGGAAATGGATTGTTTACCCTCTTTTAATGAAAATTTCCCCCAAATTGATTCAACTAACTTTTGTTTCTAGCAAAAATCTTCTCTGGACTCCTCTCAATACCCCCATGTAATTGGATGATATTTTCCAATCCACTGTTGCATTTTATCCTTAACTGATCAACCTTGCACCCGACTAGGTTACTGCCAGACTCCCTTATGGAAAGGTATTGAAAATAAAAAATTCATTATCTCAATATTTGAAAAAATGAAATGAAAGATAAATGAGTCTATTAGATATCCTCAAAGGTTCATGAAATTCCCACAATGAAGATTCAAGCTAGACTCATTTTATTGCACCCTACTCTATATAGGCTAGAAAATGGGTAGGAAGCAAAACAATTTGATTTACCCTATTTAAATTATACAAGAACTCATACCAAAATATTTAAATCAAGAAAATAAATTATTCTAACTATCTACACTAAAAATAGTTAAGTTTCAATCTATGGAATATGAGTTACACCACTTGCAAGGCTAACTATGATATATTTTGTCAGAAATGTGAACAATTTTCTATTAATTCCACACTAAATCTTCAAAAAACCTAGTCCAAGTATTTTTGAGGCCATTTATGACTAATCCATGAGTTCCCACAATTTTTTAAATTAACCAACTTATTTTCAATGAAATTTAACTTCTTTACAAAAGTTGTCATGCAACTTTATAAAATTATCATGATAACCTTTTGGCAATTTTAGCAAGCTTGCATTTCCTTGCACAAATTTGACTCCAAAATGTTTAGAATGACTTAAAGTAATCCTAGCACATATCTAACATCTTTTCCCCTTATTCTAAACAATTTGGATCTCTTTTTCTCATTGTTCTAAATTTGGCCAACTTGGAAACTTTTGGCTATACCTATACAACTTTTTGGCAAAGTCACATTGACCCACACATTGACCTCTAAACTTCCTAAAAAAATGATTGGAATATCCTAGAACCTTATTTCACTTATCACCTAGTTAAGGTCATTACAAGAAAAAATTTGGTTTGGGTTTTGCACTAAACCTAGGTGCTCTTGCATCAATTAGGTCGTTACTAAGTATTTTTTCAAGAATTGCAATGTAAAAGAGGGGGAGACACTTTGGAAAAGGGGAAAGTAAGGGAAATTTTTTTTTAGAGAGTATTACATTTTTATCATGTATAAAGTGTCTTTTAATTTTAATATCTTCAAAGATATAATTAAGAAAGCATTTAGTCATATGTCTCAAATGTGTTCATGATTTGATATTACTATGTTTTTGTATGTCAATAAAAAGTAATGTCTTAATGCATTATTGGAATCCATTAGTCTTTCTAATTTATGTAATTGTCTTGGTAGAATGCATTAATTTCTTGGTATCTTGATGTGAATGTGTAGAATAAATTATCTTTCCATATGTCAAGGTTTTCTATTCTCATTTTTTCATTATTGCATTTGTGCCCAAACACCTTTGTAATATTTCTACATCATAAGTCTCAACTAGTATTTGTATGTTTGTTGTCGAGGTTTATCTTAAGAATTTTCTTTTGTTTTTCTTTGTCTCCTCTATGTACTTTTAGGTGAAAAGTACACAGATATGAATACCCCTATCATACAAGAGAGTTGCCTATTCAAACACATATGAAGATTGCCATTTGATCATAACTAAGTTTCAATCTCTCCAACTATTGTTGTGGTTGTTACTTCTCTTTGAAAGAGAAAGGTAAATTTTGAAGGCAATATTGCAATGACTAGTATGTTTACCAACAATATATAACTATATTGTTATATTTATGTAGCTATACATATTTAGATATGAATAAATGTGCATTCTTTTTCATTTATTTGTAGATATATGTGTATGCTATGTGTGTGTGTGTGTGTGTGTGTGTGTGCGTGCGTGCGTGCATGTGTGTATACACATTTGTATGTATGGATGATCATTCATTCAAAAGTTATGAATAGATTCAAATCAAAACTTATGCACAACACCAAAACTTATTCATTCTAATGTGTATGTGCATGTGTTCTTATTATAGACACTCCTTATTGATTCACTCTTATAATAAGTTGGATTTATAATTTTTTTAAAGATATATATAAATATGCATACTTAAATTCACATTCACACACACATATTGATATAGATGTATCTCCTTTCTCTTTTCTTTCCTTATTTTTTGTATTTTTTTTTTTAGTCCTCCATTTATACACATCCACATCCACATACATATACACATACACATGCACATGCACATGCACATACACATACACATACACATACACATATACACATACACATACACATACACACACACACATACACATACACACACACACACATACACACACAGACACACATACACACACATACACACACACACATACATACAGATACACACACACACACACACACACACACACACACACACACACACCCACACACACACACACACACACACACACACACACACACACACACACACACACACACACACACACACACACACACACACACACACACACACACACACACACACACACACACACACACACACACACACACACGTATATATATATGATATTAGAATAGTTTAAATATTTGATACAATCACTTCAACTGATGGTACTCAACAAGTTAGTTAAAAAAAAGTTTTGCCTCGACTATCTACAAAGCTAGAGTATAAAAAACTATAAAAAGGTGAAACCCTTCCCATATTACAAAATGGGAATCATAAAGTAACTAGATGAGATAACAATATAACCCAATGAAGAATTCACAATTTAATGTCACAATAATTGAAAGGAAGTTATATGATCATTCTTCATTACATCCCCAAGCATAACTACTTTTCAAGGACTCTAAAAAAATAGTAGCAAAGAGCTCATCATTCTAGCTTGCAAGAAAATCATTTGGAGCAACATCTACAACTCTTGTAGTATCCCTGAGTTTATTACTATCTAGAGAAGGATTCTAGGCATTATAGTATCCTTATGGATAAGTAGTAACCCATCATGGACTAGCATCATAAACTGAGTTATATAGTTTTCTTACAAAAGAGATACCTGTGACATTATGAAAAAATGTGTGAGTTTACATGTAAACTCAGTAAGCCTTCTACCTTTCTTTTGAAATATCTCTTCATCTCTCACTTTTCATAAGAATCATAAGGCTTCACATGTGAGAGTGGACCAAAAGTAATTAAGATTAGGGTCAAACATTTCAACATAGCCAACTCTAATTTCAGTCCAAGAAAGAGAAGGTTTTATGTTCTATAAAATTGGACCCCCTACAAAGATTGACCAATCATAATGGAAGTATCACACTAAAATAGATTATGTTCAAAAGACTCTAGACAAACACAAAGATGATATTGGGCATGACTAAGACCTAGGGAGTCCAAATTGGAGCCTAAAGAAATCTTTTTTAATTAATAAGAGCCATCTATAACACAACTTCTTGGGTTTAAGTTTGGATTGCCAAAAATATTTAAAAATGAAAGACCAGTCAAAGAAAGGGGAACAAAATCCCCATCCCTGGATCACTCTCTAGGGGATGCTTAAATTTGAAATAAGTGTTTTATATATTTTCTTTGTAGAAACTGCACTTATCAATGTCCCATCACACCATTTCATTATCCCAAGGAAGCTATCCAAGTCAATTAAATTAGAGAACTTAATATTACCAATTGTCTTTATGATTAGAGTATAAGTTTTTTTATGAGTCAGAGGAATACCAAACGATTCTCAAAGTTCCTTCTAGGTACCCAACTAATTATTTATCAGTAAGTCAATAATTAAAGATTCCAAGATAATTCCAATGTTTATCTAAATAACTTTGAGTTAGTGCCAATGACTTATCATTGAAACATAGACCCCACTATATTGATATGTTAGTCACAAGATAGGAAGGCAATATAGTAACAAAAAACCTATATAAGAAGAGTATCTTCACATAAAACCAAGCCATCCATAAGGTACAAAAAATAATAGAGCCAAAAAAATTAACCTTAAAATCCCCTAATATCATATCACATAATAGTTATTAGTTGATTGTCTACTTTTATATACAAAGGAGTAATGGATACTATTCTTAATCAAAATTTCCACAACTCATTTCCATGAAGGGCCTTTTTAATTTATTTTAAGACTGCAGGAATCGATGCAACATGGCCCCCTATAAACTGCAGTGCACTTGGTAAATTTTTTAACGTGACCGATAGTGCTGGCATGACACGCCCATCGATACCATGAGGATGGGGGAGACTAGAACCCGTGACCAACCCCTTGCAATAGGGAAGATTTAGCCAACCGAGCTACGGCCCCTGCTCTTCTTATTTCCATGAAGGGCCTTCAATATCCACTTTGAGGCAAAATTAATAACATATTTTTTGATGTCCTTCAATCCTAAAGCCCATGCTATTTGGGTTTACAACACCAATTCCACTTCACACAATGTCTTTTCTTATTATCCATCCCATTAGACCATAAGAAGTTTCTCAAACTATTTTCAATCTAATACTTAGAAAGTATCCAAGTAGAAGAAAACTCTAAATGATGAGAAGGAAACACTATCTAAATAACTTGAATTCAACTAGCAAGAGAAAGATGGAAAGTTTTCTATTTAGTATGCTTTCTTTGGATCTTATTAAAAAACCATATCCACATATCTTTAGTAGAATGGTCAATAGCAAAATAATGGTCTTGGGGCCTTTCCATTGCCAACCTAAAGAAAGAATCTAGTTAGGAGGGGAGTCAGACCATCCTAAAATAGAGGATTTATGAGGAGATACTTTAGCACCAGAGGCTAGATAGAAGAATTAAAGTCTATCAATAACATTGGTGAAATTATCCTGATCTAATTGAAGAAAAAAAAAAGCAATGTCATCAGAAAATTGGAATTTAATAAGCAAATACTCATTTGGATAAATAATACCTTTTACATGAGGGACAAGAGAGGGAGCTTTGAGAATATATAATAAAGTATCAAAAACTATGACAAAGAGGGAGGGGGAAATTAGGTAGCCTTGTCTAATTGATCTCTTTAGAGGGATGGGATTTGTTAGATTTTGAGTCACATTAATGATTATTCAAGAGTCTCTAAACAAAGTTTAATCCATTTGTAGAAGAAGTCAGAGAAACCAAAAGCCTTGAGCGTTCCTATGATAAAAGGATACTCTACTCTATCATAGGCTTTTTCAAAGTCTAGAAGGATCATTGCCACAGTTTGCTTCTCCTTATTAGCCAAAATGCATTGCTTCCCAACTTGTTAAGGTTCTTCAAAAGTATTTTCCCTTAATAAAATTGGTTTGAGTGACTGAAATAAACCTACCGAGAATATCACCAATCCTTCTTGCTAGAAGCTTGGAAATGACCTTGTATGAAATATCCAATAATTAAATTAGTCTCCAATTCTTGACATGAGATTTATCACTAGCTCTAGGAATCAATTCTATTGTACCTTTATTCATAATCTCACCCAAAGAACCTTTTTTTTTTTTAATAATCTTCATAAAGTGATAAAAGAACACTAAAAATACATTCTTTATTAGCTTTGTAGAATTCGACAGGGAGTCCAATTCTAGGAGAATTATTGTTAGCTAGAGAGTTAACCACCCATTTAATTTCTTTAATAAGACTAAGTTTTTTAATCTATGAAATTCCTCATTGAAAAATATATTTGGAATTCATTTTAGACAATTATCAAGAGGTACTTGGTTCTTAGGGCCAAGTTAAAAACAAAAAATATGAGAGTATTAGTTGAAAAAAGATTCCTTTATAGATTTAAGTTTTGAGGTGTATTCGTCATTCACTTGAATGGTTTTAATTAGTTCTCTTTTATTTTTTGCTTTGATGACATTGAAAAATACTTGGATCCTCGATCACCTTCATGAATCCAAGTAAGTTTGGATCAAGTTCTTTGACCTTGGATCATATAATTGTGAATCTTCCTCAAAAACTCTTAGTCTTGATCAATCCAACTTCTAACTCTAAGACATCAATTTATACATGTAGCTCTTTTTCAATTCTATTGAGTTTGGTTTGGGCTCATGTCTCTTCCACATTCATGTCCATACTCTTTTGTTTACCTACTATTTGAAAAAATTTCTACCAAGCCTCTACAACTCCTTCCCAAATCTCTCTCTATTTGATATGTTAGTTTCTTAGTTTAAACAAGTATGAAACCTCTCTCTGTTTGATATGTTAGTTTCTTAATTTAAACAAGTATGAAACCTACCAGATAGCTCTAGATGTATCTATATCTTTAAGAGGAGAAATATTAAATTTGAAAGACTTATACACTAATTTTTGGAAGATAGGATCATTACTCTATAGAAAAATATTAGCTAAGATAGGAAAGTGATCTAACATTGAAGAAGGAATAATAGATGTAGGCCAATGACTAGGATTTTCATAGAGTGAGAAAAAAGAGGACTCAACATATAGTCTGTCTAGTCCACAATAGACTCTTTCGTCTCCTTTTTGGCTATTACACTAGGTAAGAAACATAACTTGAAATACAAATGTTATTTTTTCTAAAGGATCTAGAACATTAAACCTCCTTTGAATTTATTCCAAGAAAATAACTTGTTTCTTTTCCAATTAAAAGGAATACCTCCTACTTTATCCCCCATATATTAAATCATGTTTAAATCCCTTATGAAGATCCAATGTGTGTTAGGAAGATTAATGGTATCCCATTCCCATAAGAAATCTCCATCTCTATAGTCATTTATTACATAGAAGTTACATGTCCCAAAGTTAAGACCGTCTTTGTTAACAACAATCTAGATAGCTATGTGACAAGGTAATCCTACTATATTTACAATAAAGTCTACCCAATTAGGCCTAAGTAAAATAGCCACCCCACCTCTGCCTCTTTCATGGTTAGAATAAAAGTTTGTTGTGTGATGTCTTAGAAATTTCATGATTATGTCTACTAGGAACCCAACAACCTCAATATCTTGAAGACATATGAAATCTTTTAGTTTTAATTTATTGCACAATCTTTAAACTATTTATTTCCTATTTCCTATCTCTAATCCTCTTCCAACTATGAATATTAATCATAGTCATTATTTTGGATGGTGTTTACCACTATTATACAATTTGTTAAAGCAGGGGCATGCCTCCCTACTTACTTTTAAAAGCACTATAATTAGTCAAATTTTGGCTATATTACCTTTTTTTGTTTATTTTATTAGTAACATCTCTGAAAGAAATTTACTTATCCTTCTCTAGTGAGGTATTCATCCCTAAGGACTTGGAACCAACCAAAGCCATACTCCTAAAAAATAATTACTAGTTGGAAATCTTAACCATCTCAACCCCCTCAATAATAGTATTTATGACTAACTATTGAGCATTACATCTAGTAGCCCCTAGATATTAAGTATGAGTACTAACTCAAGATTATCTTTTTGAAAAATTACTAAATTCAACCAAGTTGGGATACTGGGAGGACCCCTAGAAATAAAACTAGTATTATTATTTTGAGGAATCAAATTAGCATCATATAAAGTATCAAAAACTATGCCAAACTACTCCTTAAGGGGAGAGGAACCAATCATATTAGAAGCAATCTCTCTTGTCTCTTTTGGAATAGAGACAAGTTCAAGACTTATAGAATGTGAAAAGACAATTCTTTTCTACATTAGTCACCTTTTTAGTGTTCCATTTTACTATATTAAAATTATCAACTTGTGGTTTAATCAACTCCAAACTATCCTTATAGGCAAAACCATTTCTTTTACTATAAATATAAACTCCTAAATTATCAAGTTGAGTAATATCCCATGAGAACATTTCACCTTCGACAACTAGTGATATAACATCTATAAAATAAAGTTTAGGCTCAAGTGCAACTAGAGTCCTAGCATTCAAGTGAGGAAGAGTCATTTTCAAATGGTTAATTTTTAGGATAGAGCCAATTTGTCTAAGAAGCCAATGAATAAAATGTTATATTTCTACATTTAAATTATTTATTTCAACCCAGTTAGGATAAGCCCTAGCAGAGACTTCCTCAACACTTCCAAATGGAGACCATGGAAAAGAATGAAAAAATTGACTTACCAACCTTTCAAATTTTTTTTCTAAGACACTTTCATGCATATTGTGAGTTTTAACAAATAACATAGAAATCTCTTAATCATTCTAGAAAATATAACATGGATTCCATGTTTTTCCCACCACATATTATCAATCCATTTATCAAACAATTCACAAGAGAGAAGAAAATATTTATTTAAAAATGTAAAGAAAACTACTATATTGTTTAACCGAGACTACTCTACCCTAATGGCTCTTAAACTAGTACATTTTGACTCATTTTTTGACAAAATTTGCTCAAATTTTTGACTCATGTTGGTCAAATTTTTGGCCAAATTCTTTTTTGCTATTTTTTGGTCAAAATTTTGACCAAGTCTTGTAGGTGTCAAAATTACGACAATGCATTTGGTTGAAAATGGCCTCGCTTGTTAATAAGACCATTGGTCAAAAGTTTGACCAACTTTGGTCAAAATGTCAACCAAATCATCAACTAGGATGCCAAGCCCATGATGACATCTTGGTTGATGTATTGGTCAAAATTTCCACCAAAAATTCATCAAGGTTTGACCAATGCTAGCCCTTGATTGATTAGGATGCCAAACCCATGATGACATCCTATTCAATGCATTGGTCGATAATTTGGCAAATCTTTGGCAAAAAAATTGACCAACATATTTTGTTTAAAAAAAATTATTAGAAGATAAATATCCAAAGTAATCACTAACGATAGCCTAGTCAGTGATTAGTTTGGATATTTAGCTTCAAGTATTTTGTGGGTCTACCACCACCTTGTGATGAGATTTTACAGACCTATATTGATGGTAGTACAGGTGGATATAGATGGATGACATTCCCATCTATTAGGATGTCTCATTCCCTACATCTAGACCATGGAGAGGGAGATAATATATGTTGGGGTCGTAGCATGCTGGCCCACTTATACCATGAGTAGGCATGTAAGTTAACCTTATCCTATTTATTCTTAGCTCGCTCACACCCACATATGTCAAAGGTAAACTAGAACAAACATGATTGAATCCACACACAAAATAGAGGGTAACCACCATGCTTAATATCATATTCATAAAATGACAAAAGCTCCTAGCAACACAAGACCTCCACTAAATGATTAATCATTAAAGAACCAAGATTAAGCTAGACCATACATTTGTCTAATTACAGATGGCTTCTAGGAAAAGTTGTTTAGGGCATGCAGTATAATTGCTAATCGATTCATTTTCAACATAACAGTTGTTCCATAGATTTTTAAAAAAAATGATTTCTTAATTAAATGAATCTAACTACTTGAGAGAATTACATTTCCTCAAGTAGTTATCTCTTAAGGAGATGTAACCTTAGACTCATGAGTAACCTTAACACATCATCAAGTCAATCACTTTATTTCTTTGAAATATTACATAGTAGACAATTGTAGTAACAACTTAGTGATTAAAAAATAAAGGCAAAATTTAAGCATGTCACATGTGCATTGGTTGATCCACCAACTATTGGCGAAAATGGGCTTTATACATAGTTTAAGATAGTGGGTTTAGTTAAAGCTTAAATTCTACTAGGGAGACACGTCACACCTCCCTTGTTGGAAATCTATATGATAGGATATGTTACAAAGAGGGGAGGGGTGAATTAGTAACTTATAAAACTTAATCCTTATTTACCATTTAATCCTTCACGTGTATTCTAATCCAATTGTATGCATGAAAAACTAAAATCTTTAAAACATTCATAACACTTTGAAACACAATATAGTGACCCAAAAACCTTCCAAATAGAAAGTAAATCTAGGGCAGGGATGATACCCACAAGCTTTAGTATTGCAGTATAAAGTGTTAATGCTTACATTGATCACTTCTGATGATTTGCCCTGTTAGGAGCAATAAGGACTACTAGGTCCACCTTGTGAAATGATTTACAAACATACAATGAAGTATGCACTTGGTAAAGATATTTACAAAATACTATTAAGTCTACCTTGTGAAAGGATTTAAGTGATCCACCTGTTAGGATGAAATAGTGGCTGATCTTTGATCTGCAACTTGATTTGCTAAATGAGATTCCTTTGAGTGTTATGATCATCTTGTTGTGATAGATAAATCTTTGCTGCTCCTTATACTGTTGTAGCCTTTTTACTTCACACTTTGACTCTTAAAATTTGCATTATAGTCATATCATTTTGTTTTTTTACATTCTTGTACTCTTCTTTGGATGTAGTATAGTACATTGCATATATACCAATCCATTTTACAAATCAACAAAGTTGGCTACAAATTTTTTATACACAAAATACACAAATTCGGCCCAACTATAGGTACTCGAGTTCTAAAGACTACCTCGATGAGGTTCTGATACTTGGATTCATCATGTATTCGATAGATGCAAAAGCTGGGTCCATGCTAATCACTTCTAAGTAGTTTGAACTCGGTCTTCACTAGTGACTCAGTGAATACTATGAAACTCAATATATAAATTAAATCACTTGATTCACACTACATAGCTCAGTCAATGCTATCACTACAAGCTTGGTATAAACTAAATCACTTGGTTAACATTGAGTAGCTCAGTCAACACTAGACTCACATCACTGTAATTGCAAATGTAGTAAGCATTGCACAACTCAATTTGTAATGAAAAATTCAATAAACACTAGGATGCTTAGTTTAAATTGATAATCACCATCCTAATAGAAGTTTCTCGGTGCAAATTGAATATTGTTCCTTGAACTTAGTAGTAATTCTAGAACTTGGTAGAGTCTAAAATGCTCGGTTAACACTATTAACTATATAATAATATTGATAGATACTTACTATCTGAATAAGTGTGTCTCACTAATGAAAAACTTGATTGAAATGTCAAAAATCTCCCCCTTTGGCATTAGTGACAAAAATACTTATCAATCAAAACTAAATTCAAAAAGTTCAAAGTTTCTTCACCTTAGTAGAGTATACTATTTTTGAGATTTTTCAAAATTTCTTTTGTAAGAGATGTTGCTCCCCCATACATATATATACAATATATTATGCATCTTCTCCCCTTTATACATATCTTATCCCCTTTTGTATATGCTTTACATATTCTTCCCCTTTTTAGTATGCTATATATGTCTTCTCCCCCTTTTTGACATTAATGCCAAAGGTGTATTCTATATATTATATAGTAATGCCAAAATGTGACAAGAAATTAGAATGTACCTTTAGAATTAGTGCCATTGTCTTGTCCCAATTTTCTTGCAACACCTTGTTTGTGTGAAATGCAATCTAAATTTTTGCTAATAGTTTTATCATGTGATTAGCAATAGAGAAGTTATTAATATGGATGAGGGTTTTAGCATGTGCAATATGTTTCTGCAATGCATCCATGTTCAAAAGAATCATGCCCTGTATGTCTACTAGTGTAGCTCTTATCCTAGCTTACTCTCTTAGAAATCCTTCCTACATATCAGATAGAAATCTAATCTTTGTATAGTGGGAAGAGCTGTAAATCAAGTTGCAACTATTGTGCACTTGCCTTTAGACCTTCATCAATCTTTGAAAGTTTATCTTTGATTTCCTTGGTGAAATTGGAAGTGTTATAAAGTTTACTAAATAAAGAAGTTACATTGATGGCAAGGGTCTTTAGTGAGCTTAACATAGTAGACAAGTCTACTTGATGTATTGCAATATTTTGTGCAATTAGCTTCAATTCCTTATTCTCAAATTTCTTCTCTTCTCTCTGTAACAATTTCTCTTGTCCATCCAAATCTTCATTGAATTTCTAGACTACTTCTGCTAACTGAGCCAAAATTGGTTGAGAAGTGTCAACCTTTGTACTAATTGCCTCTGCAAGAATGTTCATAGCATCTTCAAGCACTTGAAACTCTTTATTTATTTCCTCTCTAAGCTTTTCCTGCTTAGCTTTCTTCTGTAGAAGTTCTCCAATGATGTGCATTTGATCAAGATTAAGATTGGAGATATCCCAATTTAGGATAACATCTCCTCATCAAGATAAATTTCTTCTTCCTTTTCTTTTCCTTTACTTAAAAATTTTTTACTTGATTGAGGCTTGGTCTCAAATATCCTTGTACTTATTATTTGCATGCTCAAAATGGAAACAATAGTAGAAATAGTAGGACTAGCAAAAAAAGTATATATTGTACTTATTAAAGAAATGCCTCATGTGACCAAAATTGATGGAGGAGGAAGTGTTGATTGTTTGGTAGATGAAGTGCTAGACACTTTTATTAATGAAGTACTAAGCTAGACATATGCAAATATTGATTGAGTGCTTGAACTTGCAATTCTTGACACAACAAATTCTGCACTTTCTCTGAGCTTGATGTCTTCAATGTTTTGCATGCAGAATGAGGAAGTGAGGCTATGAGTACTACTACAATCTTCTTAGGGCTGATCTCCTTAATTTTCTAAACCTCAAGGAGATCTTCCTCCATAGCTTCTTGTGCCTGTTCCTCATCATCTATATTGTCATAATGTGTTTCTTCTCCATCATTTTCTTCTTCTTCCTTGTCATCTTCTTTTCCACTAACATTAACAAAAAAATTAATTTTCTTATGAAGATTGAAAATGTTCTTCCAGGTGTTGTTTGCATTCGTCACTACATGTTCAATGTCATTAATAAATATCAAGCAAGTGTTGAATTTCAAGGTAAGCTTCTCTTCATTTTTCTTATTGTATTCTTTGACCTCTTTATCATCGAAGCTCAACATGAGCTACCTCAAGGTCTATTCATATATGTATTTAGCAGTTTTCAAAGCATGTTCCCATCTTGGCTTGATTTTCTCCATTAAATCACTCAAAATTTGTTGAGCAAGCTGGTCTAGAGAATATTTCCATTTATCCATTTTAGACATAACCATATCTTCAATTTGCTTCTATTCCTCTATAGTTCTTATCTCATACCTTAGTGATTTGAAATTTGCCATAGCAGCTCCAAAGTCAATTTCCTTCAAATTTTCTCGGAATGAGGGTGGTGGTCATTTGAAGATTACATCTCCTCCTTGTTTCTTCTTGGATTCCCTCCTTGTGAACACTGTAGTAGATAGCTTTGTAGGTTTGGTTATAATAACCTTACCTTTCTTCTTCACAAGCTCTTCTTTTGACTTCTTTTCATCTTCTACTTCATCTTCTTCAATGTCATCACCTTTTCCTTCAGTCAATAGGAGATTGGTGTTGGATTGTTTCAATTTTGCTATTCTCTTCTTCCCTTTGTTGACCACCTAAGGGAGTTTTATTTGAAGTTCAATTCTTGCTTTTGCTTCCTCATAAATGAAAAATTATGTGGCTTTTGGATCAACAGGCTCATTTAATAGTGCTTCAATAATGTCCTTAGTTTCATCTATATTAACCTCATAACCTAGAGGTTTTACCCATGTAGTTCTTGGTCCTACTGCTTATATACACACTTTATCACAATCAACCATGAAAAAATATCATCTTTGATGTCATCTAAAAGTTTCTTAGGAATTCAAAATCTATTATTCATCTTTTCCTTAAAAGAATCAAAATAGTTATCCATAATACTAACAAAGTTTTCTCCCATTTCTGCTATATATTCATCTATTTGGTAGAGAATGGGTACATCTTTTCTCCATACAATTGTACCTTTTGATGGGAAGAACTTTTGCACAAAGAAAATAGAAAATTTAAGAATGAACTAAACTTACAAGGATTTTTCTTCAAGGTTCTTATGCTCTTTGTGTTGTTGTTGAACTAATTCAACATCAACTCAACAATGTCAAAGGATATGGTGTTCTTGACCACTTTGAATGCGAGATCCACTGCTTCACATCATATGCTGTTCAAATGACTCAAGATGTATATCTTATGTGCAATCACATGTATATTGAACTTCAACTCCATATCCATGGCATAGCTAATTTTCATTCCCCTTCCATCTCACTCAGCAAGGGTTTTCTTTTCTAGCTCTAGCTGACTTAGGGTTTTGGTCATTTTTGCCTTGGTTAGCATTGGAAGACCTGTGATAGTACAGATAATTTTCTTCATTATCAAAATAGGTTTTTCCAACCACAACTATCTATTATGTACATGACTAAGAATAAATCTTATCCACTTAATCTAGAAGTCTTGTGGCATAAGAGGAATGCGAGTTAAACCCTTCACTTCAAGATGTTGATGCTCTAGTTTTAACACGCCATTCACACTCAATTTCTCCAAAGACTCGTCCATTTCTAGAGTTCCAATATCTTGGATAGAAAATAGAAAATGTAAAAAAAATCATTAATTAATAGTACCTTGGATGGAATCTAAGATTGAGCTCTGCTTGGATCTAGGGTTTTCACAACTGCTAGACTAAGCTTGAAATCTATTGTTTTCCATTCAACTCCTCGAACGAATATTTTTGACCCTTTCTTCTCCTTTCTACTGGAGGATGCCATTTGATTGGTAGGGTTTTTCTAGAAACACAAAAATCTTCAATAGTTCACACAGATCACTTGGTTGATGATGGACTATCTTCCACTTGGCTTGAATTAAATGCTCGACAGAGTCATCCATGACTCAATTTCTACATAATAACTTTAGTAATTCTTGACCTTGCTCGACAAGGTCTTCAACCTGACCTCACTAGGTAATTACTAGAATTTTCTATGATACTCGGTGATCCCTTTAAATCTTGAATGCTGATATGGATCTTTCTATTTTGCTAACAGGAACTGATGTAAGATGTCTGCTTTATAATCCTAGTTCCAATTCTCTTTGTGGGTGATCAAGTGGAAATGCTTGAGTTACCCAATTCTTGAGTGACATGTGCTTCATTGCCTAGACTAGCATTCTTAGAATATTTTAGAATCCCTTGCTATCTCATCTACTTTCTGATGTTATCAGCTTTTTCCTTATTTTCATCTTCAATTCTTCTAGTATTCATATAGTTCTTGGCAAGATGACCAAGTTTTGTACAAATGAAACATCTTTTGGTAGTGTCTCTTGTCCTCATGTGATGTTTTACACAATTCATTACAATGTGTTTGAATTCTCCACAATAATGACATATACACCAAGTGTTGTAATCCCAACCAAATATAGCTTTTACAATCTATTCTGCTAGATTCAATATTTTAGTTTTGCATTCAGAGGATTTGTGCCCATACTTCTTGCATTTGTGACATTTTCCTTCAATTTTTGGTTTCTCTTTGCATTCATTAGCTCTATGATCATGCTGATTATAATTGTAGCATTTTCCATTGAACTTAGCTTTGTCATTTGTCCAACATTTGTTTGATGTATGACCTATCTTACTATAGTGATTGCAAGTAGGTCTTGGATTCTTTTGAGCTCCTTGCTTTGATGATTCACCTTCTCCTATGTATCCAATTATTGCTTTCCCATTTTGTCTGTATTGAATTTTCTCATTTAGTTGATCTATGTTTACCTAAGATTTCATCATCCTCTCATTGGTTTGCTTTTCATTATTTAGATCATTCTAAAATCTATCATTCTCTAATCTTAGATTCATGATTTCTTCATTTGCATTAGTAAGTTGATTAATGAAGTCTTCTTGCTAAAGGGATAGGTGTTGGATTTCATTGTTCTTTCCTTCTATCTCTTCTTTTACCTTATTTTTCTCTTCCATGACTTCACACAATCTTACTAACTAAATTTCTCACTCTCTTCTCAGCTTTCTTACTTCTTCTTGAAGTGTACCATTCTTTTCTAATATTTCTTTGATTTCCTCATTTGTTTCATTTGAATTACTTTATGAATATATGTCTTCAATTTTTTCTTCAATGTAGAGTTGGTCATTCATCTATAGCATAAGATGTTTTCTTCTTTTCAAGGATTGAAAGAGTTGCTCCTTTGCCTTGTTGAGTTGCCCAATGGCCAATTCTAAATCTAGCTTTTCATTGTCAATAGCCTTGTCAAGTTTGAATACCTCCATTGCCTTTGATCTTTTCTCAAGCTGTTAAACTTATTTCCTAAGAAAAATAAAGCTTTGATACCAATTTTTGGAAATATATATGATAGGCTAAGTTACTAAGAGAGGATGGGTGAATCAGTAACTTATAAAACTCAATCCTTATTTACCATTAATCCTTCATGTGTATTATGATCTAATACATGCATGAAAAAATGAAAGCATTAAAACATTCATAACACTTTAACACACAATATGGTGACTTGGAAACCTTTCAAATAGAAAGTAAAACTGTGGTGGGGATGATACCCACAAGCTTTAGTATTGTAGTATAAAGTTGGCCTATTAAGGCTCATAATGATCACTTTTGATGATCTTCCCTATTAGGAGCAATAAGGACTACTAGGTCCACCTTGTGAAAGGATTTACAAACATACAATGAAGTATGCATTTGGTAAAGAGATTTACAAAAGACTGTTAATTCTATCTTGTGAAATGATTTAACTAATCCACCTATCAAGATGAAATAATGGCTAATCTCTAATTTGCAACTTGATTTGTTGAATGAGATTCCTTTGAATGTTATGATCACCTTGTTGTGATAGATAAATCTCTGCTGCTCCTCATATTGTTGTAGCCTTTTTACTTCACACTTCTACTCTTCAAATTCCCATTATATTCATATCATTTTGTTTTTTTACATTCTCATACTCTTCTTTATATGTAGTACAATACATTACATATATACCAATTCATTTTACAAATCAACAAAGTTGACTACAACACAAGTTTACACAAAATACACAAAGTCAACCCAACTACAGGTACTTGGGTTTTGAAGACTAGCTCAATGAGGGTCTGATACTTGGAATCCACTATCACTACTCACCATCATCATGTATTTGGTAGACATAGAAGCTCGGTCTATAATGATCACTTCCAAGTAGTTTGAACTTGGTTTGCACTGGTGACTCAGTGAATACTATGAAACTTAGCATATAAACTGAATCACTTGATTCACACTACATAGCTTGGTCAATGTTGTCACTACATGCTTGGTATAAATGAAATCACTTGGTTAACACTGAGTAGCTCAGTCAACACTGGATTCACATCACTATAACTATGAACTTGGTAAGCACTACACAACTCAATTTGCATTGAGAAACTTAGAAAACACTAGGATGCTCGATTTACATTGATAATCACCATCCTGATAGAAACTACTTGATGCAAACTAAATACCATTCCTTGAAGTCAATAGCAACTATAGAACTCAACAGAGTCTAAAATGCTTGGTTAACACTATTAATTATACAATAAGACTAGTAGATACTTGCTATTTGAATACGTGTGTGTCATTAATAACAAACTTGATTGAAATGCCAACATCCCTAACATTGAGGGTGACTTATTCCTTTATGAAAATAAAAATCCTCAACTAACTAATAGGTGTCTTAGTCATGTTTGAACTCTTAATCAATAGACAAGTATATAGGAACATGCAAGAATCACTACAAAAGTTAATGAAACATGATATTATCATCTTGCAAACTCCTCTAGATCCTCTGGATGTTAATTCATGTTGTGGTTTCACAATGTACACCCCATTTCTTGGGAGAAATAGTGACCCCCTAGTAATTTTTTTCTTTTCTAGACCATTAGTTTGGGATCTGAATCTTTTTAGGGCTTTATGTAGTGTTGGAGAAAATCTTGGCCCTCTACCTGAGGAGCCTAGTAATTAGAAACTAGAGATTTTGAATGTAAAAGTGTTTTTTAGAGTAAAGCTAATAGGTACTAGCATACCTGGTGCACATGCACACTTTTTGATGTGTGCTCATGTGCTAGGTTATTTAGTGCAAGGAGCACTTCCCTTTGGAAGTGCACACCTCCAAAGGGTGAACTCGTCCCTAGGCCTCACCCCCCTTCAACATCATTGTCACCATCCAAGCTCCATTAGCACACCTCTGCACCTTTTGAGGTGTGCTTCTATCTTCACTAATCTGCATAAACACATAAACATAAACAAAGTGAAAGGTGTGCACCTTGCACACCTATCCAAGGTGTGCAAGGTGCACACCTTTTGTATTGCCAAAATTAAAAATGCAATAAAAAAACCCAACTCGGATAACTTGAAAAGTGTGCATATGCACACCTTTCATACTTAACCCTAAATTAAACCAACAATGGTGTGTCGTTGTGCACCTTTGCAAGGTGCACAACTGTGCATCATTAGTTTTAAAACTAAGATTATTCACCAAATGCAAGGGTGCATACATGTGCACCCTATAAGGTGTAAATGTGTACACTCTTAAGTATGACGAACTTGCATAAAGAACAAGGTATACCTAGTGCATCTTCAAGGTGTGTAAGGTGTGCCAAAAACTATGCAACAGAGTTAAAAATAGGGTTTTAGGGTGTTTTAAATGGCTTTTAGGGTTTTGGGTCTGATTTTTTCACTAATTAGGGTTTGTTTATGATTAATTTTTTTACCATCTACACTAATGTTCTTTTATTTTGTGTAGATATAATGGCTTCTTCTTCATCCTCCCTCCCAACAAAGATTGCTCCTAAGCCTATGGTTTTCAAGTTTTAGGGTGTACCATCCAAATCTTGTTTCTAGGATGCACACTAAAAGATCTGAGATATAGAAATGGGTCATATTGATTGGAATGCATTTTTAGTTCTCTATAAAAAACAAAATGAGAGGTCCCCAATGGTTTTTGCACTCATAAGATTGGGAATAGTAAATGCAGCTTCACACCCTATTTCAATACAATCATCCGAGTTGATCATGGCTTTGGCTGAGAATTATGTTTCAAAAGAGAGGGTGGTCAAAAGCATAATAGAAGAGATCATTCTTGGTCTAAGACCTAAGAACATTGAGAAAGTATTCCATCTTCTAAAGGAAGGCTCGTATATAATAATGACATACCATCAAATAGAAAGGTGGTATAAAGACAATGAACATAAAGCAACTGAAATCATTCAATCCTCATATCTCATTGATAGGACACTTGTGGGGCAAAGAGTGGGAAAAATAGACATGACAAGAGGTTAAATGAAGGATGATATTAGACATTCCATAGTGCTCCTAAGCCAAATTAGGGGATTACCAGTAGTAGGAGACTTAAACATATGGATGACACAGTTCAACAAAACCATCATAATGACAAAGATGCCAATTGACTGGGCTACAATTCTTAGTGAGAATTTGGATGAACAATTGGTGGCTGTAAAAAATGATCCAAGATTCTATATGACCTCATACTTGGTATATCTATTAGCAACAAGGACTATTGATTACCTAGGGTTGTTTAAGAAGAGAAACATGCAAGACGCTAATGCTTGGTTTTATGTGGTATACCCCAAGTTGGTGAAGAAGAAATTGTCATATCAAAGTAAAGAGTATTAGATTTTGAATGATGCTTTGATTTTTGTAATAATCAAATTCATTGAAGGTGATTATGAAAAAAGGATTTCAGTAGAGGTATCAACAAGAATTGTAGAAATAGGTGCCTACTACATCCAATTTATGACATTCACTTGCCTAAGGGTAGTGGGCATAATGGTAAATCCTAACAAGCTCCCTAGGTACCTATCTAATAGACTCATTTTTCTCGAGATAACAATGCAACTCACATATGCATATGAAAGAGTGATAAAACAACATAAGAATACCTGGGTATGGCCCATTACTATAGGTCCTTTCAAAGTTAAGAAAAACTAGGATATAATGAATTTTGATTTAGAATGCGATTAATATCCCTTAGAGGATTATAACTCCCCTTGTTTATGTTTTGACAATATTGGTAGAGTCCAATTTTTTTGGGAACACAATTTGAGCATGAAAATGCTATAGAGGATCAATAGATGAATGTAGTAGACAACTATGATATCCAAATTAGGGACTATTATAGGATGACTCTTTATCTAGTAGAAAAGGTCTTGAAGGTTAAGGTCCTATTGAAATTGGTTCAACAAGACACATAAGAGGTCTTGGATCCCTTATAAAATCAAGATAATATATTTGATTGACTGATCATGAATGTAGAAATTAACAGGGAGGAGAATGCAGACATCAATTACAGGGTGAGAAATATTATTCGATTAACCAAAGATTGGATCAAGAAACCTTTCAAGATAGACCTAGTTACACAAGTAGTAGTTTTCCAAGCTACAACTTACCTAGTGAAAGGTAGAGGGGTGAAGGTTATAGTACCAATATTCATAGCCCAATATCCAATTAGGCTAGAGATAGTATATCAACATGATAGGGAAGTTGGGTACTTCAAAGTAGATAAGAGAAAGAATAAGAAGAAGAGGGATTCTCCTCAGCAAGCTATACCCAAAGCTAAAGGGACTCAAGCCCAAGAGGCAACTCAAGCCCCTAAGAATCAAGAGCTAGAAAATGTAGAAGCTACTCAAGTCTAGGATAATTTGCAAGGACCACCACCAAAAAAAGGGAAAGTATTGAAAGAAAGAGTACAAGAAGTGTCTCCATTTGACCAAGAAGAAGCCTAAGAAGTGTCTCCACCTAGTCAAGAGGCTTCCCCATCAATAGCTAAGAAAGCTAAGAAGAAAAAGACTCTAGTAAGAATAACTAGGAGATAAAAAGTGATAAGAAGGGATACTCCTATTCTCTTAGTTCTAAAAACCATCCCTGAAGAGGATGAAGAAGATGAAGTGGATGGCCTTCCATTGAGTCAAAGGACTCATCTTGCTAGGGCCACACAGGAAGAGTTTAGAAGGAGCTCCATTGTAATGCCACCATCCATTCCTACACAACCTATTCAGGTTACTACTTTGGATGATGATCTACAAAAATAGATTGAAGAGCAAGAGAATCAAGGAAATGATGAATTTAATATGTCAAATTTTGACTTCACGCCTATGGGCACTGGATTTTTTGGCAATAAGATAAGTGATACACCAACAAATCAGCCTTTGGAAGGGGATTGGAGTCAATCACCATCTAAACCACAAGGATTTCAAGGTGCCTCGTCATCACCAAGTCAAGTTTTATATTTCTTGGTAAAGGTTTAATCAATCCTCTCCATCTGGTCAATGAAGAATGGGTGCAACCAACACAAGAAGAAGAGCCACAATAGAGACCCACCGATGAAGTATCAAAAGAGGGGCAGATATTTAAAGAACCTTAGTGAACTTCCCAAGATATAGAGGTTGTTGCAAGATTGTTGAAAGCATGAATGCTAATGATATTCCTATGGGGAAATATTGTAGATATGTTACTATGATGATATGTTACATTCATGACTAAGTTTTTTATTGATGTCAACATAGCAATTTTTCATGGTATTTGATAAAAGAATAGCGAAAAGATCAAGTTGGTATAGATGACTAGTTGAGTATTATAACTATTTGAGGTCATGGGAGATACTTTTGAGTATCTAGTATATGTAATTAATGTCAAAAGAAGAAATGATAAGTCTAGAAGAAGTTGTGTAAGTTATGGTGATTTCTATTATGAGATAGAGTTTGTAGAGCCATGTTCTAGTAAACTTGTTATATCTCTTAGTAAAGTTGTTATTTTGAGAATTGAGGTTGAGGATATGAAGAAGACATGTTGATTATGAAATGGAAAATATTTCTCATCATAATATTGTGTGTATGGAGAGTTATTCAAGTTTAAAGTTGAAAAATTAATGTTATTGCTAAGTGTAACATGTTCTTAATGTGGTCCTATAATGATTAATTAAGAAGGTCTAACAACCAACTTAGGGAATTATTTTATGGACTTGGTATAAAGGAAGGACATTTTCCTTTATCATGGATATAGATAAAAAGTAATTATAAGCAATAGAGAGAGCGAAATGCGAAGTTGAGTAGAGCAATGCAAAAGTGAAGGAAACTTCATAGTCGAGATTTTGTTGAGTGAACTAAGGTTTTACATTTGGATATGAGGTTCATGACCTAGTCTACAAGGTTTGATAGTGATTGGTTTAGTTGTTAGAACAAAGAAAAGAAGAACATAATAGTAAATTACTTATTTGAGTAGTGAGCTCTTCTTGTAGTTGGAATTGCATGTTTGGGTAGTGGGCTCATCTTGCATACATTGTACCACAACTCCTAATAGGGTTGAAATCTCCTAATAGGGATTCAAAGTCTCCTAATAGGGACTCTATGTACTAAATTTTGTAATAGACTCCTAACAGGGTCCAACCTCTAACAAGGAATATTTTTATTAGTACATCATCTTGTGGGCATCATTCCTATCAAGGTTTTCCCTCTAGTCAAGGGTTTCCCTAGTTAATATATTTGGTGTAGTTGTCTATGTGCATCTTATTATGGCTTTTATTTACCATGTTTGAATGGTTAAGTTTGTTTAAAGAAGATAAATATTTTAATTGTTGGATAACTAACTCACCCCCCACCCCCTGAAGTTATCTTGGTGGACTATTGTTTCTAACAATTGGTATCAGAGCATCAAGTCCTTGAAGATAAGGCTTAACAGCTTTGGGAGATCAATGGCTAGTTATTTTAGAAAAGATAGTCCTAATTTGGAGGAAATCTTGACACCTAGAAGATGGAGCTTCTTAGTGAGAGATCAGAATTGTGTACAAAATTGAGCATTGAGTTTTGGATATAAGCATGAGTAAAGATAGATCCAGATCTAAAGAAGACATGAAGATCAAGGAAGGTATTGATATACTTATGAAAGGAGAACAAGAAGGTATGGGAATTTTTTCTTGTTGGACATGTAATGAGTTTGGTCATTTTTCATCTACATGCCCTAAGAGAGTAAAGAAAACTAGAAAGAGTTTTCTTTTAGATAATGATGAAGAATTTAAAGAAAGTATGGAAAGATTCTTGAATGAGTGTGATAAGGATAATTTGGTTAAGAGATGAGATATATTTGGTAACTACTATTGATCCAAAGGCTAACCATGAAAATATGGAAGTTATTATTAATAATGATTTGCAGAATAGGAATCAGATTGAAGAACATAGATCTAATTCTAGAGTAGAAGAAAGAGTTGAGTTGAAGACCTCTGAACAAAGTGGAATTGCAAAGAGAAGGAATAGGTCAGTTATAGAAGCTATAAGAGCTATGTTAGCTAAGAATGATGTATCCAAAACATTTTGGAGAGAAGCTATGAATACATCAGTTTACACTATAAATAGAGTGCAAGTCAAGAAGGACACAAACAAGACCCCTTATGAATTGTGGTTTGGTCACTCACCTATATTTAAGTATCTTAAATTTTTTGGGAGTAAGTGTTATATCAAAATAGATGATGATATTGGTAAATTTGATGCCAAAAGTGATGAAGTTATGTTTCGTTGTTATTCATTGAAAAGAAAGGCTTATAGATGTTATAATTAGAGAGCTAAGACTATTATGGAAAGTGAAAATGTGAGAATCGATGAGAAATTTAAGATACAAGAGAGAATAGTTGATTAGAATTTAGATGATGATGTTGTTACTAAGCCAAGGAATGATGAAGTATTTCCTGATACTAACAATGATTTTCAAAATGAAGGAGAGCCAAGGTAGGAACAAAACTTGGAACCTTCAATAGAGCCAAGAGTTGAGATAGTAACTCCTACTTCAGGAAAGAATATGATAAAGAATCACCCACCCAAGTAGATCATTAGAAGGAAAGACAAAGGTGTGATGATAAGAAGCAAAATCAATGAAAAACTATGTTTGATATCTCAAGTTGAACCTAAGAATGTAGATGAAGCATGTAAAGATGATTATTGGAAACAAGCTATGAAAGAAGAATTGGATCAGATAGTAAATAATGAGACATGGGAATTGGTCCCTAGACCAATATACAAGAATGTGATAGGAACTAAATGGGTATTCATGAACAAGATGATTGAACAATGTGAAGTTGTAAGGAATAAAGAAACATTAGTGTGTAAAGATTACTCACAGCAAGAGGGAATAGATTATAATGAGACCTATGCTTCAGTGGCTAGAATAGAAGTAGTAAGATTATTCTTAGCCTATGTAGCACAAAATAAATTCAAGGTGTATCATATGGATGTCAAGTCAACATTTATGAATGGAGAACTTGAAAAAGAAGTGTACATCAAGAAGCCTGAAGGTTGTCCTTTGATAGATGACAAGGACATAGTATGCAAATTGAGGAAAGCATTTTATGGATTGAAGAAAGTACCCAAAACTTGGTATGCAAGGCTAGACAAGCATTTAACAAAGGTTGGATATAGAAAAGGTATGACAAATAATAATTTTCATTGGAAACAAATTGATGATGGTTTGATGATTTTTGTAATATTTGTTGATGATATCATATTTGGAGGAAATGACAATGAAAGTGACAAAATTTCTGAAGAGAGATGAAAAATAATTTGAAATGAGTATGATAGGAGAAATGAAATATTTTCTAGGATTACTGATTGTACACAATAAAGAAGGAATCTTTATTTCTCAGACCAAGTACTTGAAGGATTTATTGAAAATGTTTGGTTTGAAAACATGCAAACCCATTAGAACACCTATGGTAGTTGTACACAAGTTATCTACAAAGGATGAGACACCTACTATTGAGTAGAAGAAGTATAGATCTATGATTGGAGGATTGCAATATCTAACTCACAGAAGGCCGGATATAGAGAATGCAATTGGAATTGTTGTAAGATTCCAAGCTAATCTTAGAGAAGCACATTATGTAGCAGTCAAAAAGATATTTAGATATATGAAAGGAACATTTGAATTTGGATTGTGGTATGACAAATGTAATGATTTTACTCTAAGTGCTTATACTAATGTTGATTAAGTAGGCAATATGGATGATAGAAAGAGCACCAATGGTGGAGCCTTCTTTCTTGGAGGGAGATTGGTTTCTTGGTTAAGAAAGAAGTAGGATTGTACATCACAAAGTATAGCAAAAGTAGAATATGTTGTAGTAGCAAACAATTGCAATCAAGTTGTTTGGATGAAGTAGATGCTAACGGGTATAAGGATAGAAATTAGTGAACCTATTGTCATACATTATGAAAAAAAAAGCACAGTAAATATGCTTAAGAATCTAGTGTTGCATTCAAGGACTAAGCACATTTCTATCAAGTATCACATGTTGATAGAGAAAGTTGTAGAAAAGGAAATTAGATTGGAGTATGTGAGCACTAAAGAGAAGATTGCAGATATATTCACTAAGCCTCTTCCAAAGAGACTTTTGAATATTTGTGAGGTATTCTTGGGGTTATATCCCTTCCTACATCAGAGTAGAAGTTGCAAGAGTTTATTAGTCCAGTGTAATAGAGAACCATTATTTTTTGGACTCAATACTAATGCTTCTTGTATGGGGGAGTATCTATGATGGACATAGTCATCTAGGACTCTTGTTGGATGTTGTTCTAATGAGTGTCTTTGGACACTTGAACTAGTAAGAATCAATTATTGTAGAGTTTAATGTAGTAAAGTTGGTTGCTAAAACCTTTGACATTGGTGTCAATGGGGGAGAAGTTTAGGATGAAAAACATGATTGAAGTACTACATTATGAGAAGATCATGAAGAAGAACATCATGGGGGAGAAGCAAGAAAGAATAAGTAAAACTCATTCAAGAGAAGAAAATAGTTGGGGAGAATGATTGATGAAGAGGATTTGAAAAATCAACAATCTTTTGTTGGTATTCTTGGAACTAGATGTTTTTCATCTATGTTGCCATCAATGCCAAATGGGGATATTGTTGCAAGATTGTTGAAAGCATGAATGTTGATGATATTCCTATGGGGGAGTATTTTAGATATATTTTTGTAATGATATGTTACATTCATGACTGAGTTTGTCATTGATGTTAACATAGCAATTTTTTGTGATATTTGACAGAAGAATAGTGGAAAGATCAAGTTGGTACAGATGACTAGCTTAGTATTCTATCTAATGTTATGGGAGATACTTTTGAGTATTTAGTATATGTGATTAAAATTAGAATATGAAATGATAAGTCTAGAAGAAGTTATGTAAGTTTTGGTGATGTCTATTCTAAGATAGAGTTTACAGAGGCATGTTCTGGTAACTTGTTATATGTCTTAGCAAAATAGTTATTCTAAGAATTGAGGTTGAGGATATGAAGAAGACATATTGGTGATGATGTGGCTAAGATCATTCATTATAATATTGTATTTATAGAAAGTTATTCAAGTTGCAAGGAAAAAGATTAATGTTATAGCTAAGTGTAACATGTTCTTAATGTGGTCCTACAATGATTAATTGAGAAGGTCTAACGACCAACTCAAGGAATTATTTTATGGACTCAATATAAAGGAAGGAAATTTTATTTTATCATGGATATAGATAAAAAGTGATTGTAAGCAACAAAAATAGTAGAATCCAACGTTGAGTAGAGTAGTGTGGAAGTGAAAGAAACTTCATTGCCGAGGTTTTGTTGAGTGATTTGAGGTTTCATATTTGGATTTGAGGTTTGTGACCTAGTCTACAAGGTTTGATAGTGATTGGTTTAGTTGATAGAAAAAAGGAAAGAAGAACATAATAGTAAATTACTTGTTTGAGCAGTGAGCTCTTCTTATAGTTAAAATTGCATGTTTGGGCAGTGAGCTCATCTTGCATACATTGTACCACTACTCCTAATAGGGTTTGAAGAACTCCTAATAGGGTTGGAATCTCCTAATAGGGATTCAAAGTCTCCTCTATGTACTATAGGTTATAATAGACTCTTAACAGGGTCCATCCTCTATCAAGGGATATTTATATTAGTACATCATCTTGTGGGCATCATTTCCACCAAGGTTTTCCCTCTAATCAAGGGTTTCCCTAGTTAACATATCTAGTGTAATTTTCTATGTGCATCTTATTATGGTTATTTTTTACTTTGGTTGAATGGTTAAGTTTGTTTAAAGAAGATAAATGTTTTAACTGATTAACCCCACTAACCTGCACCCCCCCCACCCCCCCCCCCCACCCAATTTATCTTGGTGGACTATTATTTAAAACAGAGGCAAGGATTGAAGACTCAACTAATAAATGGTGCCTGATGTAAATCTCTCACAAAAAGAGAAGACTTTAGAGAGGAGTGATAAGGGAAAGGGGCTAGCCATACAGACCACCTCTTCAGCTTAGTAGATTTCCAATAAGAACTTCTCCAAGCTGGTTGAAAAAGGAGGTGATGATTAGAAAGAAGAGGCAATTGCATTGTATTGAAAATGAGGCAACAAAAGAATTGGTTGAAGCCCTCAGGGGACCTGAGCCACCTATGGATGATGCACAAACATTGGCCTTCATTATGAAGAACCAAAATTAGGACTTGTTGGATCATATTGCCATCCCTCCATTAAATGTAGATATTGAAGATCTAATCCCAAAAGACTATCAGATTAAGGAGGTCTTGCTGGGAAAGCCAACAGTGGACACTGCCAAAGTTTTGGTTATTACTAGAATCAAAGAAGTGTTTAAGCACTTAGATAAAGATGAGGTTGAATTGGTCAAGTTGAGAAAGCAGAATGAAATCATGAGGTGATTTTTGCATGAGTTAATTGGTCCCATTAAACCAAATAATCTAGAGGCCACCCTTGAAGTAGCTTAAGAGAAGAAAGATAAAGAGAGGGAAGTTATATAGGTGGATCCATTTTTAACGACTTGTCAATTATGGAGAGAAAGTTTTGAGGAAATGGGTGTGTAGATAATACATGGGAACCTTAAGTTATTACACCATATGCAAAATAATGTGGAGAAACTAGTTGCTATTTTGAACTCGAATTCTAGATTGATGGATGAGGTACATACCTAGGGAAAATACCTTCAAGCATTGTAGTCAATAAAAGGTTAGAGGTATCATATGCTAATGGATGTATATACGTGGGATGAGTTAGATAAGATAGATGATTGGATTGAGAAGATTGTGGCTGGTAATAAAGTAATGTAGACATTACACATAGATATTCATAAGCTCAAGGATCAAACCCAAGAGAAAATTTTGGAAGCAGAGAAGTATTATAGTGATGTGTGCCTTGACATTTTCAAAGATGAGTGAAGAGATAAAATCCTACTAGTGCAAATAGTTGTCAAATAGTTTTCAAAGATCTTTGATGAAGCTTTGACTAATGAATAAATTAGACAAGCATTTAAGATGGAGGGGGCATTATCGGAATTAGATATAAAAATAGAAGATTTTTTGGAGACTCGCATAGAAGTGAGCAATTACCAATAGATAGTGAAAGATAAGTATAGTGCTTGGGATTTTTCAGATGCAACTCCAGTAATGGAGATAATAGAAAAATTCAAGAGAAAACATCTAGACATAGCTTTGATATCAAAGGGAACAAAACTCAAGAGCTAGAATTTTAGTTTTGACACTTGGGAAAATTTTGGTTTTTTAAGCCCTGTCACTAAGGTGTGCAAGGTGCACTTCTCCAAAGGTGTGCCAAATTTTTTTTGAAGAAGTCATAGGTGCACTGATAACTACCAGTTCCAAATTTAGAGCTTTCCATGCTCCAAAAACACATTCTAATGATAGTTTAACTCCTACAAACATCCAGAGAAGGTTGAGCTTCTATTTTTGGCATCTCCAAAGACTCCTACATCATCTAACAACTTCCTTCTTCTTATTTTCTCATGCTTTCTTTGTTTTAAGACATGTAAAGGCTCATGCACCCATTAATTGGTATAAACAAAGGTGAAGTCCTACTTAGCACCTCCTAGAGAGTCAGTTTGTATATGTTTAGATTTGTTTTATTAGTTTTAAGCATATAGGAATCCCTCACTCTCAACACAAGTTGAGGAGGTGACTACCTATAAATTAAGGAATTGAATATGTATTCCAAGACATTATTTTGATGCAATAATGATATGCCATTGTTGTTCTCATTCTGAGTGTTAGTTATTCTTGCCAGAGTGTGTTATATTTTGTGAATGTATGTTCATGGAGTATAATGGAGCCAATAATTCTATTGTGTTATTTTGATTGAGTGATCTTTTAATTTTGGTGTTTTCTACATGTTTACAAATTCCACTAACATACATAGTTGGAGAAGAAATCGCCTATTGTTCCTACATAGCTTTTTGTCTTGCATGAGCACACTTTTTGTGGCCTTGCGATTTGATGAGAAGTGAAACATCTTACGGTTACTCAATTCCCATCGATGATTTCATTAGTGGAATTAAGGAAGTGTTGCTCCTATTTTCATTGGTTACCTATTGATCTTTTCAAAGGCTTAACTCATAGACATGTTGTTTCTATGGCTTATATTCATTAGGGATTTATTTTTCAAATCATTTTCTTAAACTTCTTATTACCCTATCTTCATTATTTTTTTTACAAACACTTGGTTAATTTAGGAATTCATATAGTTTCATAGTTAAAATTGCATTCATTATAAATAGAAAAATAGAAAAATATATTTATTTTTGTGTTGTTAGTCTTTTGAGATAGCAAGTAGTTTCAACATCTTATCTAAAATTGGTTGAAACAAAAAAGGCCTCCTTTTGAACACTCAAATTTATCTTCTACTGAGTAGATTCCAGTAGGTTGCTAAATCACCTAGAACCTTGGAGTTGAGCCCAGATTAGCTTTTCAAGGGAGCAGTTCAAAAGGATTCCTATTGTTAAGTATTGTGCAAAATGACATCTCAACGTAGAGTCAAATTTTTTTTTGGTAACTGCATTTGGTTTGTGTCCTCTAACTTCTTCCACATAGGCTGCAAGGGCCCTCTTAACAAACAAGTATGCATTCACATTAAACCATTAATAAAATATGATAGTATAATAACCATGGAAAAACACATACAATAATCATTCCTTATATATAACATATATATCATAATTAAGTGAACACATTGTCTGCACATTAAAGTTTTGATGGAAGTATTGAATAGTATAAAAAAGCTAAAATAGTACCAATTATAACTTCCCCCATTACAATTTTAGTTGTCCTTAGACAAACAAGGGCCTAAGATTAAAATATACCACATCACATATATAACCTATGAATTTTTACTTAGTATCTTTTTTATTGATTTTAATTATTTTTTTTTTTTGGTCTAAATAGAAATTTTTTAAGAGTTTCAATGTCTGCCATCTCATCATCAACATCTTTTGTCTCCTCCCTCTATCATCATTCTCATGGTCCTGCTAATACACAACTTAACTAAGAACATTTGAAACTTCATATCAAGCACTACTATTATTTCAAGCTTACATGGAAAAAATGAAAATCAATCAATCCTCATGTCAATATCTAGAAAATAAGTAGGTATTTAGTATTTACCAGTTTATCAAAAACAAAACTTATAAAAGTTGAACTAGACTTACACCAAGTGACATATCATTGTTAGACAAGTCGTATTCTAAAGAAATATCCTAAAGTCCTCTTCCTGTCACCTACATCTCCTTCCCAATGAAAACCCACAATTCCCTGCAACATCAATTCATCATTACCTAAATATCTCATACCAAAATGCATTGTGCCCTTCAATTTAAATAACTCATTGTATCTTACCTTGACTATTTCGAAGACTATTTATAACATGACTAATATGTGTGTATTGTATATCAAAATAAGAAATGATATGACATGTTCTTTGGAACAAAAAATATTGTTGTTGTTTGGGGGAAGACATCGTTAAAACGAGTGCTCTTATTTGTAAAAACCACTCATTTGGAAGTTATCAATTTAGCAACTAGCATGGTAATGGGTTCTAAAAGACCATTTGGCTATAATGAAGTCCCTTTCTTTGGCAATAAAGATATAAGTTAACTTTTATTAGCACCTCCAACCTTTACCTCAAAGATTTGACTACTTCTCAAGCTAAACCAAACAACAGATATATTGTGACATGATGGAGTTTGGTGCTAAGAAAAACATGTTGGCTCCAATTTCCTATATATTAAAATAAAATGAGTACATCCATTATTTAGCATAGTAATATAGGATATCATTTTTTTAAAGAAAATTCTTGCCATTATAAAATAATCAAGAAGAAAAGATAGGTCAAATCAAATAATGAATTGAAAAATAATGATTCAAAAAGGCTACAAAAATTAGATGTTGTAACATGTAGTAGGATACAATTAATATTGATAAACATCTTACTTGGGATCTTGAGTTATGCGGTTCAACACAAATAATGACTCCATAGTCTTAGATCATACAAGGTTATGGCAGTTTGTATATCTAATTATTATGTCATCCTAGAACTGAGAACTTTTATTCCCTCCCTATAATCCATCTTCATAAAATTCTTGTATCAAAAGTTTCAAATTCATAATTATACCCTTAAAATAAGATACAAAAAAATGAGCAATAAGAAAAATAACAAAATGTATTTGATACAAGTTATTAATTCCTCCTAAGTAGCTCACTTATGTATGAAAATGTTCAATTTATAGTGCCAAGCCAACCAATATTTGTTATAGAATACATCTCATTACATGTCTTCATGATATCCTTTGCAAGCTTCAAGTTTTTTATGTCCTTGATAGTCATTAAACCTTCTTCCATTTCCCTCTATTTCGACGGGCCTCTAGTTACCCCAAGTGCAAGGGTGCTAAGTAGGAAACATGCCTTCAAATATAATTATAGGAAGAATTGTTGGGTTCTAATAGAAACACCTAATCAATGTAACATGAAATATGAGAAAGCAACTCATTTACCTAATTCTTAAGTTCTTAACAACAATGTTGAAAACATGATGTTAGCTTATTTGGGAATCAAGAAAACATACTGCAATCAACTCTTCCATTAGTTAAATCAGACTATATAAATCATTCAAACATCAAATAGGACAAGAGAATAAATTCATAAGAAAGATGATCAGAATCATCCTCGAGGACTATTCCAAAGTGGTGACTCAATGTTAAACAGATCTCAGATTAAAGGTGAGTTTAGAGGTTGCTAATTGCAAGGAGATATGATAGTAGGTGCAGTGGTCATCATGGAAGAAAATATGGATGCAAGGTGCATTCAAAGGTCATCCATATTTAGGACACAATGCAAATGTCAAGGTAAGGTATGCAAGGTTGTTAATTTCTAGTGGTTCTATTACTAATATTGTTTCAGATGAAATGCTTGGCAAGTTGAATATAGAAAAGATAATGCATACTACACCTTATAGAGTGTATGGAATGAATAATGATTAGTGGATCAATGTCAAAGAACAAGAATATATTTCTTTTAGTATTGGTTCATATTGTGATAATGTTCTATGTGATGTTATTCCCTTGAGTTAATGTCATGTAATCGTGGGTAGAGTATGACAAGTTGATGTTAAGGCCTTGTATGATGGCAGATAAAATACTTAAATTATTAACAAGAATAGTAAAGAATTTTTTATGAGTTCACTACAAGATGATAAAATGTCATGGGGAATGCCAATGACATGGTTGATAAGAAGAAGAAGAGAGTTCCTAAGGTATAAAAAACATGAAAATAATGAGAAAGTATAAACTTGTTTGAGGAGTGATGGTGCTTTGGAGGATGTAGCCATCAAGAATGTCGATTCAAAGGTATGTGGCCCATCTGAAGGAGAAGAGAGAAGGAGGCAACTAATAGGTTACAAGGGCAAGAGTGAATCTCATGATAGAGAGGTTCAAGGATGGAGGACAATGGTAAAGAATGAAGTTGCTAATAAAGACAAAGAGGAAGCAAATTTTGATGAAGAAAGAATGATGCTAGTTGGTACCATTTTATGTCCCTTGCAGATTAGGCAATTATTTTTAGAAGGACAATCAAGGCTAAGAATAAAAAGGTAGACACCAAGGGAAGGGTGAAAGGCCAAAAAATATGACACAATGATAATGAGAAGTTACTGATGGGGTAGGGGTATCTAGGCTTGAGGAATCTGAAGATGAGGACAACATAAGAATGAAGAGTCATGTGAAAACTATTCCAAACATGTGTATGGGGACATCCTATACTACTATGAAGGTATTGCTTTGGTTTTTTATACTAAGTATGATGGTGTTGCAAGTGTATCCTCATGTGGTGTGAATTTCTATCATGGTGGATTTCACAAGGTTGTGTCAAAGTCACATAGTGATAGGGTTGTGTTATTAATTTTTATTTATTTATAATGATTTGGTAATTAGATCCAAAGAAAAAGAGGAAGAAATGAAGGTTTATAAGAAAGATATTGGGTATACAATTCCAAAAGGTATCTAAGAACATGACTTCTTAGTATGGAGAGAAATATGAAAGCATGGATAAGCATGAAAAAGAAGATGATACATTCACAAGGACTTCAAGTAGACAAGCAATCTAAGAGTATCACAAGGAAAAGTATAAATGTTCTTGATCACTTGGCAATGTTTGTATTGTTTAGTATGGTGAACATCAACACATGTTGGTTGCAATTGCAAAGTTCAACTAAATATGTTTTGAATCAAATAGCTCATAATAGAGTAATAGAAAATACTTCTAAAACAATATCTTAAATCTATAAAATAAAATAAAATGATTTTTAAAATAATATTTTATATTTCAAAAGACCATAAGTGATACTAAAATATTCTCATTGATAACCATTTTAGTAGATATGAAAAATAGTTAAGGGAGTGTTGATAGTTTTTTATTAGTTTATAAAGACATGCTAGTACAAAAGAAGAGAGCAAATATTTGAGCCACATTTTAGGTACTATTTTTCTAGCAGAGTTTCCTTGTTATTGCATATAAGTGGATGATAGAGTTAAAAACATCAAAAGACTTTGAGTTAAGAATTTACAAGATTATAGGTACAAGTTGTAATGGAAAGTTAAAGCATTAGAAGCATTCCCTTTTGATGGGATAGTTGCTATAGAAATCTATCAACATGTTTAAAGAGAAAATATATTAGACATGCTTCGAGAGAGATTAAGATAAATAAGTGCACAAGACTAGTGCATGACTTCTACCAAAGCATGTGTTAAAGTTCCTAATAACTATATTAACATACATAATACTTTCACTATATGTCTATAGTAATCATCTCGATAGTGATTAAAGAAAAAATTATCTAAAGGAAGAACATTACTATCTCCAAATAGCAAGTAAAGATACTTGAGAGTCTTACCCAAGAAGAAAGTATCCATTTTATCCCTTCTTGGAGGTGGAAAAATAGTCACATCATTCGGAGAACTATATCCACTAGAATCAACTTTAGTGTGAGACTCAAAAGCTTGAAAATTTTGCCAACCCCATTCTACATACTTGTGCCAAATAGAAAGAGAGTAAGATAAAAAAATAAACTCGAATCCCATCAAGTAAAATATATCTAGGATACTAGAATCACCAAAAGATTGAGATCAAGAAATAAAAGAACAAGAAATTTGTGTCATGAGAAAGAGCTTTAAAGATGAGAATATATATAGGTACATTAAAAGTGAGGTAATATTGAAAGATGATGCATTTTCTACCAAACGAAATCCTTATAATTAAAATGATGAAGATGTAACAATATCACATCTTCAACAAGTAAACAATATGTGCATACCTAAAATGTTAATATAAGGAGCAGTAAAAAAAATAACATTTTCAATTAGGTTTCTATCCTCAACACTATAGAAAGAATTAAAAAACAAAAGAAAAGAAAAGTGTGCATCTAAAATGTACCACACTAGTGGGAATGAAAGGAACTCCAAATGAATCAAACTTGAGATAAGTCACATTCCCCATGTTGATATTAAATTTTTAATCATGAATGTTGACAAAAATAATATCAAACCTAGTGACAAAAATAATGTACCCAATATGATGCCACCACCCACCTTTCCAAGATAAATCTATCTTCTTTTATAACACTATAACCAACTTGAAAAAAGGATAAGTTTTAAGTATTCATTTATGATTAGAATTCTAAATAGGAACAAATTCAATCCTACATCTTTAGTCTGAGAAATGGCTAGAAGGAACCCATTTTTTAATAGAACTAAAACTTAACCCACACAAACACTTCTAGATAGAATTGAAAGAATTTCATAAGCTCAATTGAGTATTCAGGAGACATCTAACCATTTAAGTGATAGAAGTGACAAAAGCTACTCAATGCAACTTGATTTCCATTATAGAAAGCTACTGCTTGAACATTATTGAAGGTGCTAAAAATGTAAAACAAGTAAGCAAGCCAAAGCTTGTTCTAGTGTCCCAATGAACATAGGTGATGGAAATCAGATATATAAAAATAAAGTAAATCACACATCAAATCAAGAAATTTTTTTTTAGTTCAGAGCTACTTTTGGTGAACCTTTGGAAGCATGCATTCATAAAAGTAAATTAAATATGTTATGAAAAAAGTGGCATTGATATATATATGTGTGTATATGTATATATATATATATGTGTGTGTGTGTGTGTGTGTGTGTATATATATATGTATATATATATATATATATATATATATATATATATGTATATACATGTATATGTGTATATGTATATGTGTATATATATATGTATATGTATATATATGTATATGTGTGTGTGTGTGTATATATGTATATGTATATATATATGTGTGTGTGTGTGTGTGTGTGTATGCATATATATATATCTATATATATATATATGTATATATATATGTATATGTATACACACACACACACACACACAAACACATATATAGGTAAGACTAATTCAAAAAAAGGAGAGCCTAAAACTTGAATATACATATACTACATATCACATATCACCTTAGGTTGAAGAGAATTGCTTTAGAACTTCTTTGCTTAACATTAGATGACATGAAATCCATTAGAAATAGAAGTAAATTAACATGTGGCTTGAATAAACTATTACTACAAGTTACCACAATGCAAATTGGTCTAACCAAAAATTTATTGTTACAAGATTTAAGTGGCTTGGCAAAGCAACATTAGAAAAAAGTTGCAAGAATGAGGAGAATGGTGACAAAATACCTCACTGGATACCCCTCATATGGATAGAAAGGACCACATTCAAATAGATATATTACTTCAAGTTATCCATCATTAGCAAGAACATAATAGAAGATATCAATTATGAATAATTCAAATAAAAATGAGTTCATTATTTTCAAAGATTCGTTGAAAAGATTATGAATTAAAGAGGCTAGAAAATCTAGTAAAGTTATGCTTGACTATAACTTCAATACAAAGGTCGGAGACTTTAGTTCAGTCTAGATGTTGGAGCACAATAATTTTTCTTAGATTACAATTATAGCTGGAACCCTTGGTTACCTGGCTCCTGAGTGTGTGATGACATGAAGAAAAAGCCTTGAATCAAATGTTTAAAGTTTTGGGGTTGTGGCCTTGGAACTTTCCATAGGAAAGATAGTAATAGATGTGAGCTTGCAAGAGCATCATATGAGGCTTGTAGAGTGGGTATGGGATCTCTATGGTCAAGGAAAAGTTTTGGATGCTATAGATATAAAGTTAAATGGCAAGTTTGAGAAGGCTGATAAGGAACAATTGGTAGGGATAGAGTTTTGGTGGTCCAATCCATGGTAAAGTTGTTGAAACTAAAAGATCAAGTACCTAATCTTCCTCTAGAGATTCATAACTATACCATAAAGTATCATCCCATAATTGTAGACCTACAATGAATAAAATTGATTAATCAATGGAGGTATATTAGTTTGAGCTTCATTTGGTTTTGAGGATACTTTAATATTCTCTACTTAACAAGGTCAACCATGTGAAGATGGAATCTCATCAGGCCTCACCCCCTCCCCCTAACATTAATCTAAATTATCCATTATCATATAATTACATACTTCATTAATTCATTCATCCATTTATGAAGAATAACATTCAATCAATACAATCACATAACATTCATTAATATGATATAAAAATTCTTTAATATGCAATAATAATCAAGACTTCATTAACACATAACAATATTTTTTAACATGACATAAAAATCAATATTAAGACACAAAATTCATAGATAATTACTTAAAACAAAGTTCTTTCATTATCTAATAAAGTTTATCAAACAAGGTTTATCAAAGAGAATTTTTTAAAATCATTTCTTCTTTTTGTTTTTTTTAGCTTTATTAAGGTATAAATAGATAGGAGCATCAATATCTTCCTCATTCTCCTCCTCTTGTGGCACATGTAATGTCAAATTATGATGCCTCCTCCTATTTTGAGGAGCAAGAGGCTACTGCACTAAAGGGGTCTCTATTGTGATAACAAGTAAATGGGTTTAAATTGGCATACTCTTTTTCCTTTTTTAATTGTTACAAGTATTTCATTAACTAGTAGAACATAACATGCATTTTTCTTACCTAAAAATGCCACATCATATATAATAATATTTTGATCTACCACCACCTCAACATGCTAAACACTTTGAACATGCTCCACTCCATCACCATGATGTTCAACATGCTCTAAAATATTCAAAAAAAGGTTACACGTCAAATTGCAATTGAAGATGTTAAATTGTTATCATAATTACATAATTAATTTTCAATAGAAAATTAATACCTCCACCACTATGATGCACATCATGGCCTTCATCACATGCAAGTTCTGTGATAGGATTTAAAGGCTACAGTGAAATATTTAGTGCATCATTATGTAGTCAATTTATGTTGGAAACTAACACCAAAAAAGAAATTTTTTAACTATTCAATTTGATGTACTTTTCATCTAACCAATTTACTTGTGTCTCATTTGGTGCACCAAATTCTTGGGTATGACTTTCAGATTCTTGGCATAGGCATGCAACCACGACTTTATAACCTTCCTTCAAATCAATTTTTTTATCTTCATCCATGGGCTCTATATTGAATTCCATGCCTTATATTTTTTGTTTAATATCATCATTTTTGCATGTACTATTTTATCAAACAAAATTGTTTATGATATTATATAAAAATTTTATATATGAAATTTCATTGTTACTACTTACAAGTTGAGACTGAAGATTCATATAGCTACCAGAGCCAATTTTGTGTTGGCTAGCCTTTTGTAGTCTAACTTTTGTAGCCATTGATTTGTCCTATAGTCTATGAAAATTTTGGAACATATTAGATTATATATTTACAAATATCACTAATTAGTGCATGATTACATTCTACTTACTATCATGATGTACCTTCCTTTTCCTTTTTCTGGTTCATTTCCTTTACCATGTAGCCTTTTCTCTTTTGCATCTTCTATTATTTCATTCCACTCCATCGGTGGAATCATAGAATGATGCTCGTACTTTGGGTTATCCTTTAGACACCTACTATTGTTGGATACAATTGATTAATTATGTGTTGTCTTTGATGTTACACAAATTTCATAAAGTATATGTCAAGCTCACTCGAGCAGTGAAGATAGCTTTTTCTGTCTACTAAGCACTCTTGTGTTTTCCTAGTTCAGAAGGAAATGTCTACCAAGTTTACTTGGGCACCAAAGGAAATGATGCAAAAAGTGAGTTTTAACTAAGTTCACTCAATTGCCAAATGATTTTTGTGAGTTTGTAGTGTTAACCAAGCTTTTGTTGGTTAACAAAGGAAATAATTTCTAAGTTAGTTTCTATTGAGTTGGGTCGGCTAACGAATGATTTTCTTATTTTGACATATTGAGCTTAATTGATTCATCTATTGATTCTAGCTGACTAAGGTGATGAATATTAATTATTCTAAGTTGTATTTGAGCCAACTTGACAAAATAAAAGATATAAGTATAAGGTTAAGTTGTGATTTTAAAGTGTGTGTAAAAAATTATGAAGATGTTATTGAAGATTTAATGATGAGAAGAGGAAGACAATTTGAAGGATAAGTAGAATATCCTTATGGAGCAGCAAAGTTATATTCCATTAGGAAGGATCAAGTACAAGCTAGAACAGAGATCTATAATCAGTAAATCAATTGCATTCAAATCAAGTCATCTCATTGTTACTCTCTAACCATTGTAGTAGTGATGTAAATCTCTTAATAGAGTTGGCTTAATAGCTATTTGCAAATCCTCTAACAAGGTGGCAGTTTGATGGGGACACAACCCAAGAACAGAATGGAACCAACAGAAAAGGGAAAATTATATTAACTGAGAAAAATAAGCTAATACAAATAGTGCAGAAAAAATAAACTTCAAACATGCCCTAAGGGCTTACAATAGCATAAATCTGGAGATGATTTCTCCTTTTTGTACCTCCTCTCAAACTCCACTCTGAACATCCTTTTACAATGCCAAAAATCTCCTTAAATAGAACCCGGAGGGTTAAGGACTAGGAGTACATTCTAGAAAGTGCTAGTAGGCATCCACTGACCAAATAGAAGGTTCCAGAAGCGGCATTAGAAATCGGTGCAAATCTAGAAGAATCCAGAAGGGTAACCGAACTTTTGGGAGGCATAACTTTCGAACCGTAGCTCTGATTGACGAACTGTTTACATTTTTGAAAAGCTCTCGAAGTGCTCTATAGCCCTATGGACCAGCTTCACTCGTCCCCCATTTTTTGGCCCTTTTTGAGGTCATTTAATGCCCCTAACTTGACTTTGAAGCATTCTTAGGAGGTCTCCAAAACTCGAAAAATTGCAATAACTTTCAAACCGTGGGGCCTTTTGACCTGATTCTTTTTCTAGAATGCTCTAATTCACAATTACATTCATCTAGCCAATTCACACCTTCTAGGTCACCAAAATGATGGCCAAATTGCATGCTCCTATTTTTTTGGGATTTTTAAACACACTGATAGTGGAACTGTGAGAGTTGGAACCTTTATTTGACCCAAATGGGTATCCAAAAATGAAAAGACATGAAACAGAAACTAAGTCTAAGTACATTTTTTTGGGTGACACAAGATTGCCCTTATACCTTTGGATGTTCCTGCATCACAGTTCTATTGAATTGTCTCAAGACCTCTAACAAGGCCACTCCAAACAGGGTGATTAAATCCTCTAATAGGGTCACACCTAACAGTGTGTTTTGTAACCTTCAATAGGGTTGGCTCCTAGCAGGGCTCACTTTAAAAGAGTGAAAACAATAACTAGTTGCAATTGGTGGTTTCTCTCAAATTGATTTTCCATGTTAAATCCTGGTGTCAAATGTGTTCATATTATTTTATTTTATGTTTACAAATTAGTTAAAGTAATGGTAATCATAGATAACATCTAACAGTTTATATGTTAAGCATTTACCAAGCTAATTCAGTTATTACAGAGTTACACCATTTTATGTGTGTGTTTACTGAGCTTTAGTAGTATTGAATTTTTAGTTTGCAATTCTATACTGACATCTAAAGGGATCTCATATTTATTTTAGTAGTAATTAATTCACCCATCCCCTCTTAGTTACTCCTCTTATATTTTCAAAAATTGGTATCAGAACTTTTGGTGCTTGCAGAGAAGGTTTTAAGGACCTAAGCTAAAGATCAGGATGTCTTACAAAAGAGAGATTCCCAAGTTGAATAAAGACAATTTTGCAGCATAAAAAGGACTTATGAGATTACATCTAGCTACTAGCAGTGATTTAGGTTGCAAGTATCTTGATGCTGAATACAATATTCCCATTGGAACATTATCTATTGAAGATATTGCTAAAAAAAAAATCATAATATCATAATAATTGATATTGCATTTGCTCTTAGTTATGCCAAATTTGATGAGGTAAAAGATTGCAAAAATGTTCATGCAATGTGGACAAAATTGAAAGATATCAAAGGAGGAGATGACAATGTAAGAAGAGACACAATAGAAAGCCTTAGAGGACAATTTGACCAAATGACAATGAGAGAAGGCGAAAACATTGCAAAATACATGGAAAGAATCAAGGTTGGTGTAAGTGTAATCAAGGCATTTGGAGGAGACATTAAGGAGGAAATTGTTGTAAGTAAAGAACTCAAAATTCTTCTTCCTATTTATGTAATTAGAGTGTCTACTATTTAAGAAATGAGATGTGAGCCAAATACCAAACTAGGCTTGGATGCTCTAGTAGGAAGACTGACAACTTTTGAACTAGACAACTATGATAACTATGTTCCTGCGTCAAAGAATATTGAATCTACATTTAAAGCTAAACTCTCACTCAAAGAAAAGGGTAAGAAATCAAAGTTTATTCAATCAAGAAGTGAAGAAGATGGAACATCACTAGAAAGTTTAGACAGTGATCTTGAAGTTGTTGAAGCCCTACTTGCAAGGAAATATTCCAAAGGAAGAGGAAAGTACAAAGGTAAAGTTCCTCTAATCTTCTTTTCTTGCGAAGAAGTTGGTCACATTGTTGCTAGGTGCCCAAATAAGGAAATCAAGGATACGAAGAAAAATAATAAGCATAAAGGAAAGAAGGGCTCCAAGAACTACAAGAACTACAAGGACAAATGTGAGAAATCTTGTTTTATAGCTAAAGATTCTGATGACAATGAAGATGAAATGGTATATATTGTTGTGAAAGATAAATATGATGATGAAGGAGATAAGATGGAACTTATCTCTCATGTTAGCAAAAATGATATATGGATTATTGATAATGGCTATGCATATCATGTGACAGGAGACAAAACAAAATTTGAGCGCATGGAATATTATGATGGAGGTAGTGTGAGATTTGGAAATAATGAAACTTGTAACATAAAAGGAAAATGATGTATTTCATTTACTAAAGAACTTATATGTGAGAATGCTTATTGGGTTGAAGGACTAAAGCATAATCTACTGAGTGTGGCATAGTTGAATAACATTGGATTCAAGTTCGAATTCATGAATGGATAGGCCAAACTACTAGATGGAAAAGGAAATCTAGGTGAATCTGGCAAGCAAACAAAAGGTAATTTATTTAATCTTGATCTCGGTGGTTGTTCATGTTTTATTGCTCAAGTAGAAGAAAATTGGTTATGGCACAAAAGGCTATGTCATGTGAACTTTGATAATTTAGTTAAGATAAGAAAACATAGAAGAGTAAGAGGCATTCCCAGTTTGAAGAAGCCTGACATGGGTCTATGCAAGAATTGCCAAATTAGTATGATGGGAAAGATTAGCTTCAAAATAAAAACTATTAGTTAGAAAAAGTCTTGAAAATTGTTTATACAGATTTATGTGGACCTATTGGAATAAAAAGTTATAGTGGAGAAAAAAATTTCATTCTTTTTGTTGATGACTATTCTAGAATGATGACAGTAATGTATCTAAAATAAAAATTAGAAGCCTTTCAAATATTCAAGTGGTATCTGGCAAGAGTAGAAAAAGAAATTGGAAAGAGGTTGAAATGCTTAAGATCAAATAGAGGTGGTGAATTCATCTTCAATGAATTTAATAATTTTTGTATTGAAAGAGGAATTAAAAGTATCAACCCTTGTTACACCACAACATAATGGTATAGCCAAAAGAAGGAATAGATATATCATGGATTGTGCAAGAACCCTAATGATTGAAAATAAGGTTACTCCCAAATACTATAAGGAATCTATCAACACTACAATTCATACCTTGAATAGAGTAAAATTGAAGAAAGATTCAAACAAAACTCTTTATTAGCTACAAACCCAATGTAAGTTACTTGAAAGTATTTGGCAGCAAATGTTATATCTTAAAAGAATCTAGAAATGGAAAATTTGATTTAAAAGATGATGAAAGAATATTTATAGGATATTCTTATAGAAGTAAAGAATACAAATGGTTGAATTTGTCTACTCAATAAATAATAGAACGTGTACATGTTAGAATTGATGAGTTTGCAAAAATAAGTGAAGAAGAAAGCAATAAGGAACTAGAAGATTACAGAAGATTTTTTTACTACGAACCTGATACCCTACCAAGTCTATCTAAAAGTAAGGAAGCTTCATCTTTTGAGTCCCCAAAATCCCCAACAGTTACCAAGTTGTAGACAATATAACTTGAGCTACAATTTGAAGGACCCGAGTCATGGTCAGAGGCTATCGAGCTATTTTAAATAGAGCCTGATGGACCTGAGTCATAGATAGAAGGACTTGAGCTTGAAACTAAAATTCAAAATGAAGATGGTGAAACTCATTCAAAGAACTTGATACCCTACCAAGTCTATCTGAAAGTAAGGAAGTTTTATCTCTTGAGTCCCTAGAATCCCCAATAGTTATTGAGTTGTAAATAATATAACCTGAGCTACAGTTTGATGGACCTGAGTCAAAATTAAAGGCTATTGAGCTAGTTCAAATAGAGATTGATGGACTTGAGTCATAGAAAAAAGGATCTAAGCTTGAAATTGAAATTCAAAATGAAGATGGTGAAACTCATTTAAAGCCCAAAGAGCCTATGTTAGCAAGATATGTCAAAAGGGATCATGCACCTGATCAGATCATTATGGACAAATTAGATGGAATAATGACAAGAGGCAAATGAAAAGGTACATGTTTACTTGATAAATTTGAACCTAGAAGTGTTAAAGATTCTCTTGAAAATGAATTGGATTGAAGAAATGAATGAAGAAATAGAATAGATAGAAAAGAAGAAAACTTGGACACTTGTTCCTAGACCCAAGGATAAAAATGTAATTGGTACAAAATTGATATTTAGAAATAAACTGAATGAAGATGGAAAATTTTTGAGAAACAAAGTAAGATTGGTGTGCAAAGGTTATTCTCAAGAAGAAGATATTGACTATGGTGAGACTTTTGCTCCTGTGGCAAGACTAGAAGGTGTTAGAACCTTACTAGCATATGTAGCACATAGAGGGTTTAAAGTTTATCAAATGAGTGTTAAATCTAAATTCTTGAATGAAATTCTTGATGAGGAAGTCCACTTTAAACAACTAGAAGGTTTTGTAGATCATAACAAAAGGGGCATGTTCTGCAAATTACACAAAGCATTATATGGTTACAAGCAAGCTCCTAGAGCTTGGTATGAAAGACTTCATAATTAGTTGGTATAGATTGGCTTTCAAAGGACAAATGATAATAGTAGTTTGTATATCAAGGAAGGACTAGACAAGAAGATTGTGTTGGCCAAAAATATTTGTTGATGATACTCTATTATAAGAAATGATGACTTGTACAAAGTAGTCTTAAAAGAAATGAGTAAAGAATTTGAGATATCCATGTTTGATGAAATAAAATTATTTATTGGATTTCAAATATAGAAGAACAAAAATGGTATCTACATCACTCAATCTAAGTATATCAAGAAGATACTAAAGAAATTTGGAACAAAAGATTCAAGACTAGTTGGAACCCAATGTCTACTGGACATAAGCTCTCAAAAATTATGATTCCAAAGAAGTAGATCAAACCACATACAGATCAATGATTGAAAAATTTCAATATGTAGTACACACAAGACTTGATATTGCTCTAAAAATTGGAATAGTGACAAGATTCTCAGCAAATACGAGAGAAAACCATATGATGGCAATCAAAAGAATTATGAGATATTTGAAAGGTACTGAAGATTATGATTTATGGTATAAACTTGGAGGCAATTTGGATTTGAAAGTATTTATTGATACTAATTGGACAAGAAGTATTGATGATAGAAAAAGTACTGGTGGTGGAGCATTCTTTCTTAGTAAAAGATTGGTATCTTGGAGAAGTAAGAAACAAAATTGTACAATCGTCAATTGTTCTAACATTGTTTGGTTCAAACAACTATTGGAAGGAATGGAGGTAAAAATCAAAGATCCAGTAGTCATATATTGTGATAACACCAGTTAAATCAATGTATCAAAGAATCCAGTAATGCATTCCAAAGAAAAGCACATTGCTATAAAATATCACTTCTTAGAGAATTAGTGGAGGATAAAGAAGTCATATTGGAATATGTGAATACAAAAGAATAGATTGTAGATGTATTCACCAAGCCATTACCTAAGTATGTATTCTTGTATCTAAGAGATAAGCTAGGGGTCATTTCCCTATCTAAAATTCACTAAATGAAGTTTAGTGATGCATCAACTAGAACCTATTAAAGATCAATCAGTTGGACAAGGATTATCAAATGACATTATTTCAAATGAATCAATACTTAAGGTACATTGGTATTTATAGAATTATTGTCTTTGGCATGTGTTGTCAAAGAGGGAGAAGTTTATTGCCATATCTCTGAAATTTTTTTGGAACCAAAATAAAGTAAGAAAGCAAGGAGGGAGAAGTTTTCCAAAGAAGAAGTTTGCTAAAAGAGGGAGAAATATCTGAATAAACTTGGTAGCAATTGTTGCAGATAGAATCTAGTGAAAGGAAGAGCTCATACTAAAAGAGGGATTTCTCAAGTCTAAATGCAAAATTTTATTATGCTATGACATGTTGTATTGCCATCAATGCCAAAGAGGGAGATTTTTGAATATAATTGATTAACTGTGTGTTGTCTTTGATGTTATACAAATGTCATAATTATTATCAGTCAATATATGCTGAGCTCACTTGGGTAGTGAAGACAATTTTCTATGTCTACTAAGCACTCCTGTGTTTGCCTAGTTCATAAGGTAGTGTCTGTAATCACCTAAAAATGGTCATCTAGACTATTAGCCCCCTTTTCAACATTTTGGCTAAATTAATTTAATCATTTACCTAGACCAAATTGCTAATAATTAATTTATTTGATTATAACCTATAGTTTGACTATGCTATCCTAAGTTCATTATTTGATTAAAAGAACATGTCCCCTTTTAATTAAATAAAATACCTCATTCTTCTAACCCACTTAAAGTGCACACATAAAGTTCTTTTTCTATTTTGCAATTAAAAGAAAGGCTTTGTGACTTTTGTCTTATATGACAAGTCAACTTATATTCTATTGGTTGACTTGTGTGTGCACATGGATCACTCCTCTTTTCAAATTTCACCATTGATCATCCACCATCTTCATCTTGATCTCTATCATCCATATGACTTTAAAAGGGAGAGAGCTTTGCCCCTCAAAGGATCCATATTTTAAGTATTGTTATGCTGCAGGTTTTCTAACAAGTTTCTTTGGTGCTTTGTGGAGAACTTCTATTTCTTGTCTACATTCTCTCATACCATAACATTTTAGCTTAGATTCATGTTTCATGTTAGTTTAGCTTCTATTTTACAATAATCTATCTCACATAGCTTAATATTTGGATTGTAACACTCTCATACATGTTTTAGCATAGCTACATTTTGCATTCTCATTTTAGCTTAGTTTCCATATTTGCATTGCATCCTTGAGGAACTCCTTGGGACATTTGCATTTTTGCATCTTGTCTTTGGAACCTCCCATTGCATGGTTTACTAGCAAGAAGAGTATTTCTAAGGCTCATCTAAGATCCTTCTTATTCTTGAAATATACTCTCTTGCACTCCATGGATAGGGAGCTCTAAGCCGACATCCAAGCATTCCAAACTCATGGAATCATTTGGATAGAAGGGTTTAGAGTGGGACACTTTTGAGTGTACATTTTTGGTGCCCACCGTGGGGCTTGAATCAAGTTTCTAGCTCCATTTTATTTTATTTGTCATTATTGGTTTTTTACAGCAGCATATTAGATCTAATCAAGTGCTTTTGTACAATTATCACTTTAGTTTCAAGACCAACCCATAAGTAGATTGGTTTGAAGTCCAAAAATCTAGTTGGTTTAAAGATTTGATCATATCTTTTAAACCTCTTAGAGTTTGGTTCTAAATTTTTTTTTGTAGGTTGGGTATGTCTCCAAAATGTCTTAAGACAATTTTTAGAAAATTGTGACATGATTCGCAAGAGTTATGAGTTTTTTTTAATTTTTCATAAAAGACCATTTCTGATCACAAATCAGCATATTTTTCAAAAAAACTTACATTGTCAAAAAAAAATTTAAATTATAAGAGGGGTAATTTCTTTGTGTTTTGACTTTTGAAGTCGTATTAGGGATTAAAAACCCAATTTGATAAATCTGGCCTATTTTGACAAAATGGGTCTCTAGGGCACAAATGAAGAGATTTTTTTGAATTTCTTACATTTTTTAAAAGCTCTCTAATTTTTAGTAGGGGTTTCTTCTTTTTATTTCTATTTTTGGATCCAAAAGCATAGCAAAAAAGTCTAATCTTGTTGACTAGGTCAAAAGCAAAGAGTAAAAATTAGAGCATTTGTGATTAGTTTGCACTTTCTTTGCATACACTTGATTGGAAGATAAATTGGATATTTGAGGAAACTAACCACTTTTTATTGCATTTTTTAATGTTATTTCACACTAACTTGTGGTGCTAATGTAACGCCCCACCAATGGATCCAAAGAATTAACCTTAAGTTTCACTAAGTTTGGTAGCATTTTTTTTTTTTTTTTTGAAACATGAAAACAACCATTCATAACATAGTAGCAAAAGCAATAACATCATTTAACTGAAAGTAAACATAAACATACATGATAGGTTTCTTTCTTCATGGATCCCTTAACGTTGAATTACATCTAAATCAACTAATGTTAATGATTCCATCCAATACTACATCCACATAAAATAATAATGAAAGACCCAATGTTCATAAATTACATTTTTGAATGCTCAATCATCCACTGTACATGCCATAGGGTATGAAAGGCTTAAAAGAATATACATATGTGAAAATAAAATACATCATCATCCTTATTCTAGTCCATGATGCAATAAAGTAAATTTAATCACATGTCATACATGATACATCATCATAAAAGATATAAACATTCATCATAAAGGATAACCATTTATCACAAACATAATTAACTAAGTGCATGGTTCCTCCCAACTTTAAATAGAATCATTAGACCATCATGGAACCTAGCCATACCTCTGTGGATAACATTCCAAATCACCAAAGAGATCATTTGTAGGAATGTCACTCCTAAATCACACTACATCATATGCAGAAAAAAAATCTAACTTGCAAGATAAAGCATAAGATAACATCAACTAATAGATGCAAATCATCAATATAAGGATACATGTCCACCATCATAATCAAAGAATGCATTAGCCATGGTATCTCAAATGGATCTCATGTGGTAAGAGTGAAAAAGCACTACCACCTAATTGCGTGGAACCTAAATGGTCCACTCCCACCACACTGAGGAGATAATCTCAAGTTCCAAATAGGTTATCAAATCACATAGCAAAAATACTCTCTAAGTATAGGAATCCTAAAATTATACTAACTCAAAGGTTCCAACACAAATCGACATCTAATCCCAGAGGCACAACAAAGACAAGTAGGAAACCTACTATGCAAGCGAGAAAGTGTCATCACATGGATCATGCTAGAGTTACCCTGGTAGGCTTCCAATAGACCCTAGCCCCCTAGTGATCTCTATGTAGCCACTAGTATCCTCTCATATAGATGAGGCATACTACGAAATGCAAGGTTGCAACCAAGTGTTCTCTCTAGTCCCATCCTAATTTGTACTAGCACTCGAGGCATGGGCGAGAACAAACAGTTATCTTATTAGGTTCATTAAGTCAATATTAGGTGTAATGTTTTCACTTATTAAAATAACTTACAATGAGTTACCCTGGCAACCTCTTAGGACCCTGGCCCCCATTCCAAGCCACTTTCCAACACTACAAGTAGATAATCTACCCTAGGCTCATGGAATCATAAATCACAAAATCACCACAGTCCTATACAAGTGACTGAAAAAATACCAAAAGATAATACATAATAAGAGCATCAAATCTCCATGAGCAACTAAAAAGCATCCATAGATAATCATGACCACACAGTTCTCTATTGGCAACTAAAGGTATCACTGATAATCACAATATCCATTAGTTCTCAACAAGCAACCAAAAGTGTCTCAAAGTAATATTGATTGAAGGCTTCAAAATGCTTGAGTCAAAACATGTCACAACATGTCATTATCAAGATCAGATAACAAATCAATCTCATCAAGTAATTGGAAAGTAATCCAATACAACTGATCAATAACTTATAAAAAGATTACATAAATCACAGCTTAAACAAGAAGACTGAAGACAATAGCAATCAACATGCCATTGCATAACCATGGTTGAGTTTATAAAGATCATAATCAAAAGACATCATCATGACATCACAATCATAACACCCGAGCCTTTGGTAGATGTCCTATAACTGGTCAACAATTTAGTTAACCCAAAAACCCAAAACAAGAAGTATAGGGAAAACACATAATGCAAGCACATGTTTTGGTTTGCTAAAATTACATAGTTGAATAAAGTGTGGAAGTCTCAGTTTTCATTTTACAAATTTAGATATTGAGTGGAGAAATTTGTGTGTTTCATCTAACCCATGCATTTGTTTGACAGATAAAAGTTTTCCTCCCAAGCTCTTTTAAAAACAATTTTCTAAACCGTTTTAAGAATGTTTTACTAAATCACTATATTGATAAACGATCCCTCTACTAAAAGATCAATTTCCTCTAAATTACTCTAGGAAGAATTATCTATTTTCAATTGTTATCACTTTATAATCTCAATAATTTATAGAACATCCTCATAATTTATAAAACATCCCCATATAAATTCTAATTCGTTTTAATCTTTTTAAATACAAACTGCATCAATAATTGATTTCTACAAATTTAATAACTAAATAAAAATTTCATCAACAAATTATATAATAATATATAATTATTATTATTAAATTATATAATAATAATTATTATACATTATTAATATATAATACTAAAAATATAAAATAATTAATATTAACAACAAATTATATAATAATATATAATAATTATTATTATTATACATTATTAATATATAATACTCAATAAAATAATTAATATTAACACAAATTTTATAAACACAGAATAATAAATGTGTTTCCCCCCTATGGTATGCAGTACAGTTCTCTGCAAAGTGGGGTCATACCTTCTTGCAATGCTGTCACTGCCTTAAAATGACAGGGTCGTGGCTGCCTGCTAAAGCAAGCCTGCAATAGCATTGTTGTTGCAGAGCCTGCGGTGATAGAGCCGCCAGCGTCGCTTTAACTAAAGGGGGGTGGGGGTTACGGGTTCGTCCCTCCCCGCCCCTTTTAAAATTTGCTAATATTTTTTATATTAACATTTTTAAATAACATTTTCAAATGCGCTTAAAAGCATTTTTGATAAATGCGATTCAGTTTTTATAATAAAATTTTTTGACTGTGATTTAATGAGTAGTGTTAACAAATATATATATATATATATTGTATGTATGTATGTATGTATATATAATACTTAGTAATAATCCGCATGTATATATATATATATATATATATATATATATATATATATATATATATATATATATATATGTATGCAGATTTGCATCATTTAAAAAAAAGAACAAATACATAGTTTTTAAAACAAACGGGCTTTCTAATTTTATAATTTAAAACCTCTTCCTATAATGATTGATCTCTAGATTTGCCTAATTGATCCTTCTAATAGGTTTGTCCATAGGCATTTGAAAACCCTAGCCCCCATAATTTCCTTAGATCTATGGATATGGAAATTTTTTATATAGAATTTAACCACCCATAACAAAATGCATAGAACCAAGATATGAAAATTCTCATAAAGCATTCAAAAGACACGAAGAAGATAGGAAGTGCAAGAAGAAAAATTTCATATGCAAAATTCACAAGTGTCTACCTGGACACTGATGCTAATTCACTTCTCCTCAGAATCCATAGAGCAAGCTCCTTCCTTCTCCAATGTTCTCGAGTCCTCCAAACACGCTTTCTAAGCTTCTAGGAGTGCCTAAATATAAAGAACTCTCAGGAAACACCTAGAATGTCTCTAGAAACAACCAGAAGGTGTTGACAACTAAGCATGAGTCTTTTCCAACCTTTTAGATGAATCACAAGGTTGTAGACACCATGTACTTAATTTGTGTGCTAACTCCTATGTTGTTGACATACGTGAAATAAAAAGGTGCATTTACTCCTAGTTAGACTTATAACTTTTATTTTAATTCTTTTATCTTTTCTATCATTATTATTTATTTATTATTTTATTATTATTATTATTATTATTAATTTTAATTTCTTTAATTTAATTCTTTTTCTCAATTAATTCCCATTTAATTAATTAAAATCAAAATATCAAAAGATCATGATATAATATTAATTTTTCCTAAAATAATTAAATTATTAATTAAATCTTTTAATTTAAGACTTAATTAATAGAAAATTCACCATAGACCTCCAATATAAAATATGAAGATCCATTACAAAACAATCCATGCAAAATCAGTCTAAAGGGTTAAAATCACAAGTTATGTCATCTGACACATTCGAAAGGTAAAATATCTTGGATACTTGTCCTACCTTTCTAGGAAAAATGGTTTAAGGATTTAGGATTTGGACTTGAGAATTTATCTCCCCTCTTTTACCATTGAGATAGTGCGATAGGGTATGCTCATCCTGGCAATTCAGGGAAGTCGATGCCCGGTACCTGCAACCTACATTAAATCCATGTGTGTACATACAATATATAAATACTAAGCTAAACAGGCAATGACAGAAAGTGGTGCATCATGTAGATCCTGACTAGCAGGTGACTATGACTCCCTTCCTTAACCACATCAGAAATGCCATACAATAAGAGAACAAACACACACACCATACACACACAAGTATGGGGTTAGTATCCATAAGAAAACACATGTAATAATAACCATCTAACTAATCATGATCAATAACTAGAAATAATGTAATAATCATGATGCATTTATGAAATGTAAAGTTTAATTAATCTCATCACATATTAGCTAAATCCATAGCACAATATCTGATAGTCTCAAAAAAATGCTACTAACCATCAACATAAAACTATTCTAACATAGTCCAGCAATAATAGCAACAATGTGTCTAGAAAAATGTAAACAAGGGCAGGCACTATAGCTAACAAGTTGTGATTGCAAGTTGCCATCCTTGTGAAAAAAATTAAAATATTGCATAAAAAGAATGCATGTCAAAGCTTCAAATGCACAAGGACTACTAACGATTGTTTGCAGGGTTGCCCAATGCATAAAAATCTAATTTTTCTTGTTCTTTACTTTTACATGTGCGACATATAGTAGTTGTTTATTCTTAGGCACATTAAAACTTACAATTGGGATCTTTTGGTGATAGGAGAGTATGCTCTTCACCCTTGTGGTGAATCAGAAATCTTGACTTACCATTTGGTTTCAAGAGTAAGGGGCAACTGAATCTTCTTGGTGTGTTTGGGAGAAAATGATTGGAATAAGAGAGTATGCTCGTCACACTTGTGGTGAATGAGAAATCTTGACTTCAAAAAGTTGATCCTCTCTTTGTGTAATTTAGAATCCTTTAGAGGGCTTGCTCTTGGACAACCTGAGAGAAATGACCCAAGTGGAGACAAGTCGATTGACTGGCTCTTCCAACCCACTATAAACACAAGGCTACCAAGGACACAAAACCTTGGTAGACGTAGTGTTTGTCTTTGCCTAGTCTAATTGCTTATGGGATTTTGACCATAGGGAGATCACTAGGTAAGACTGCTTAAGGTACTCTTGTGGTCATGAGATCGGTTACTCATCACAAGGTAAGGTGTCCCATAATTGAGAACAAGAGGAACACTATGAACGGAAGCCCTATCTAAACACCCTAAGTTAGTAACTACCCTTTTTAGCCACTCAACTTCTTGGTGCAAGGATCGATCCTAGTGGACTAATTGAATCACCCCAGGATTTTACACTCACCATCTGTGTTCCCTTGGTTATGCTTATGAAATTTCCATGACAAAGCCAATATCTCTTGTGAGCAACCACTTGGTGTGAGGCAAAGGAGTATCAAGCGTGGGCCAAGTTGTTGAGTAATGAACCATGTCCTTTAGGTATATATTTCTTGATGTGTTCTCAAATGTGCTAGACCTATGGAATTCTTTGGAACATACACATGATGATAGTTCTAGAAATTTCTTTTGAGACCTCACATATTCTTGTATCATGCAAGGTTGCCTTGTCCCTAGCTTGATTGTTTGAAGAATACTCCATGTGTCATTGTCTTGCTTGGAAAAAAATTGCTTTTGAACATCAAACTTGCTATGCTATCAACTATTGTCAAACTTTGTCAACCAAGTCAAAGCATCAAGTCTTAACATTTTTCTTGTTTTGCATGCTAAGGGGAGTCTCATCATTTGATTTTTATCTTAGAGTTCTTGAACATGCTTAAAGTGGCTCTTTGGTCTTAGTGATCTTGGTCTTTTTTTCTTCATGGTCTATGTTTGCTTGCTAGTTATCCTTTTGCTGAAATGGTTACCTTGATTTCTTGACTACACTCTTAGGTTTGGAAATTTGTTCACTTGTCACCCCACTTGCTCTATCTACTTGGTTATTGGCTTCTTGCCTAGCTCTGGACTTGAGTCACTAGTGTCATAAGTAACTTGGACACTTTCTTGACAAGTCACTTTACTCTATCTTTACTATATTGGCAAGTGAATAATCTACATCTCTAGTTTGGACATCAAGTTATCTTATGTCACCTTATTAGCTTCCTCTAGTCTACTTCATGCTTGATTATCTATCTACCACTATGGAATTCAAAGCTTGTGCCTACCAAACCTCAACCAAATCTAGGTGATCATGATATCCTCCATGCCGCTAAAGAGTTTCAAGATCTATATGCACAATACAAGGAACTAGAAGAGACAAATGATCTTTCTTACCTTCATCTCTCTAAGCACATGTCTACTCAATATAACAAGAAAGTTCACCCTCATGAGTTTCAAGTAGATGAAGTCATTCTTAGAGAGAATCCAAAAAATCAGCAACATAGAGAGCAAAAAGGGAAATTTGAACCTAATTGGTTAGGTCCTTACATTATCACAGCAGCATTCGGGTCTAGTGCTTATTAGTTGTCTACTCTTGAAGGGGAAGAGCTTGCAGAACCTATCAACATCCTACACTTGAAGAAGTTCTATGCTTAGAGTCTTGTTGCTTAGCTATCTTGTATATATCTATGATCATGAAAAAAAATCCTAAAAATCAAAACAATGCCTTGAAAAAAATGATCATCGTAGTCCCTTATGCAGACATCATAGTCATTTGTGGCATTCATCTAGTGATCTTCAACAATATCCTCATGATGAAACTCTTTTCTTTCTAGACTCTTCACTCTCCTAATATTGTCAAAGTATGGCTAGGGAGAGTTGTTTTCTTCAAGAGGACAATTCTCCCATTCCCATTCGAAAGACAAAATATCTTGCTTCTACTTCACCTAATATGGTCCAATGATCAAGGGTCATGCCTAGCAAGGTCTTCGTTGTCTCTTTATCTTCTTATATGCTGACTCAATTTGCCAAGCAATCTCTAATAGCACTAGTTTTTCACTTGGATATCTTGGAAGCTTCTTAAGATTAATGAAGGCACCAACTACTTGAAGATATGTGAATGCTTTGAACTGGATGAAATAAGCTTAGAGAATTGTAGTCTATGCTTTGGCTTCATTAGATAGCCTCTTCCCATAATCTCTCTCAATGAATTGAATCATCCCAAAAGTGGATGCATCATTCATGATTCTATTCTTCTTACTTATGCTGAGGGCTTCTTCTTTATTAGCTGAGGGTAGACTATGTATGGCCAGGCATTAGGATCTTGCATACTACCTCTCCTGTACAAACTAGGGTAGTTTATCACCCTTGTCGCAAGCAAGTGTACCATGTAAGAAGTCATATAGAACTTCTTCTTGTCTTTTATTGTCCACAATTGCTCACACAATTTTTCACTTAGTGTGGTGGCCCAGTCCAATGGTATCTTCGCTACTCTAATGGTCTCAATGAAGTTGACCATGAAAGTGATGAGGTGGCCCACTATAGGTAAACTCATAACTCTGCTCAAAAGAATAATAGAATAATTGATATCCTCCTTCATTTATCCTTGGGTGATATCCACTTTTCCTATTATGTTTCCCCTAGGAGGCTTCTCAATGAGGTATGATGATTATATAAGGTCTATCATCTCCTACTAGTGCTCCTTGTACCATCTCTTTGCCACTTCATATGATATTCTAATGAATTGATCAGCCCTTGGGAGATGGAAGACCCTCTAAATATTGTTAGGTCATACATTCAATACAACTTCTCCTGTGACACTCTTGACCACTCTCTCTTCAGCAACAAAATGTTGCACTAGTGTCATGATTAGTTTTCCTAACTGCACTAATATGGGATGTGAAGCTACACTCATGAACCCAAAATGAATCAGTGAGGATACAAGAGCTAACCTCTTGGTGGGCTTATTGTAAATTCTGAGGAGTTCTCCTAAGTCAGTATGTCCCAAATCTGTATCTTTGATTTTTGTGTGATCATCATGGAATTTTGATTTTGATGGTATGCCTTGGAATTTAAATATGACAGGCTTGGCTACCATTCTCGATGTGGATGCCATTTTAATCTTTGATCTACATGACGTGAGAAAAAATGTTTATTAGTTAAAAATAATAAAGACTTGGAAATAAAATACAAAAGCCTTAAATTTAATGAAAAATAAACATAAAAATGAAATGCCCAATTTGGAAACTTTTATTTTATTTTATTTTTTTTTAAAGTCTATTTTCTTACTCTATTTTATTATTTTTATTTTATTTTATTTTTTACTTTTTTATTTATTTTTTCTTTTATTTAAAAAAAAGGGTGGGGGTGAAAAGTGGATCCACACACAATTTAGGGTTTGGAGGCACATAGCGCTACTTTGGAGCGAGTATGGAAGACAATAGCATGAGCAGTGGTGAGGTTTTAAAATGGGTCATGCTATGTGGGAGTGTGTGTAGGTGTGTGCCATGTTGTGCGGGAGTGTGTGTAGTGGAGCACATAGAAGACACGGTGCCATGTAGCACACTGAGGGTGGAGTGTGCAGAGGGTGTAGTGTCATGTAGCACATGGAGGGTGGAGTGCATGAAGGGCACAGTGTCACACAACACATAGAGGGCATGGTGTCATGGGCTCACGATGTCATATTAACATGGGCACACAACTCCAGTTGTGCTGGAGACATGTGACAATGTTTGGGTGCACCTTTGTATAATGCATGCGGCATGCCAAGCTCCTCAATCGCAATGTGAAATAGAATAATGAAGTGTTGTGGGGGGAAAGGGAGGTTTTATGACCCCAATAGACATGCAGGGTGTGTGTTTCACCCTTGAGCATATGCGCAAGTATGCGACGCGCACCTCGCGGGTTGCACGTGCATGAATATGGTGCACTCTTTGATTTTTTTTGAAACTTTTATAATTTTTTATATTTTTTAAAATTTTTAAAAAAAATATTTATTTATTTATTTATTTTTTACTTTAACATTTTTTCTCAAATCTTGAACTATGAGTTTAGGAGTTCGAAAAAAATAGGGGGTCCCTATTCCGAGGGAACGAGGCATGTGTTGTGGGAACTACAACAAATAGCCCCAAAAAAAGGAAAAAATGATGAAGGCATTTCTTCATCTGTAAACATTCTTCCAACGTGTGTCAAATACCAACCAAACTTTGAACATCTCGAGCTTATTTTGAATGACTCTGCAATCAAAACTCTAGAATTCAAAATCTTCAAGATTAGTGTGTGATTCATGTGTTCATTCCCTTTGATGTCTCAGGATGCAGACTATAAAATTTTTCTAACAACTCAAAAGCAATCTTCCACTCCTTCTGGCTCATTCATTCAAAATCTCTATGAAGGTTATTCATCGATCATTTGCTTGACCAGAAGAGAGCATCAGTTTGAGGGCTCTTGGCATGGTGTCATGTTCTTTTAATTTTCTAAAAAAATTGAATAATCGCTCCATGTAGTTTTGATGAAGCAATGTTTTAGATACAAGATACTTTGCCTTTGAAAACATATCTTTTTTCCATTTCAGATCTTTAGAATCCTTCAGTCTTAATAGTGCATTTTTATTTTTATTTTCTTTCTCTTTTTTTATCTTTTGTATCTTGACTATGGTTAGATTGTGTAGTCAAGACATCAGTGTCATTTGTTGGATTTGATCTCTTGTGAACATCCCTTACATTCATCGTTTAGAACTTTTTAAAGAAACTCTCACCCCAAACAATGATCTTAGCAACCTTTTGAGAAGACCCCTCTTGTTTCAACCATTTGGTGTTTGGGTTGCCCTCCATCATCTTTGACTTCGATTTAATAGCACCTAAAATAATCAAATTTTAAATTTGCAAAGTGTTGAGAACTTGTTGGTCTAAACTTCTAATTTCTAGATTGAAAATCCCCTGTTTCTACAAGAAATGTCCGTTGCTCAGTTGGTATAAGACACACAATCATCCAAATGTCTTGACAAAGAAATACCTCTTCCTAAAATCATAACCAAAGAGTTTTTAGTAAAATCTTGAGAGAAAATCTCAAGTACACCTTACCCCCTAGGACCGACACAACTTTGAAAAGAAAACACACAATGAAAGCAAACACACAACATGAAAGTGAAACACACTTGCGAAAAATAAAAACCTAACTACTTGCAGAAATAAAATTTAATTAAATATAGAAATAAAATCTAACTATTTTTTTGTGTTTTAGGCTTCAAAATACTGCTTTAGAAACTGCCCATTTACAGGCAAGGAAAGAAATTCCCCCTATAAGGAACTAAGCCTAAAAGTATTTTCTTTGAGGATTTACACAATCTGATAAGGACCCATCCACAAGTGTTGAAACTTTGTATGACTACCTAGCTTTTCCTTCACCTTATCCCACAATAAAACAAGGCCAAAAATCTTGAATGACTTTATCATGTCCCTCTTGTCGAACCATCGCTTTATGATAGCTTGATGTTTAGCCATGTGCTCCAGTGCAGCTGTGCATTTTTCATCGATCTCCAAGAGATTCATCAATCTAATTTGTACTTTGTTAGCATCTTCAGCATATCCACTCATGAACTTTAGAACAAGGATTCTAAGGTTAAGTGGAAATACTGGCTCCTATCCATAGACAAGAAAATACGAGGAAGTCCCCAAAGCATTCTTGACCCTAACTCAATCCATCCATAAGGCATATTTCAATTGCATATGCCAGTCTCTGGGGTTCTCCTTTAATAATCACTTTATTACTATGATCAGGTTCTTTTTTGTAGATTTTGCTACTCCATTTCCTTATGGGTAGTAATCCAAAGACAATTTGATGATAACTTTATTCTCAAATAACCATTGAGTCAGAAATAGTAATGTGAAATTAGACTCGTTGTCGCACATAAGAGTGAACGACATCCCAAATCTAGTGACAATGTGCTCCTCCAAGAAATCTATTACCACTTTGGTAGTGCAATTCTTGTAATTTTTTTCTTTTGTCCATCTTGTGCAATAGTCTGTGGCTATAAGAATGTAGGCATGTCCAGTTGATGATGGTGGGCTAATCAGACCAATCAAATCCAACCCCCACTTTGTGAAAGGATGTATCTCATATACAGGTTGCAATGACATCGTTGGGTTTCTTTCTTTGTTTGCACTCATTTGATAGACATGACAAGAGTACACGTGATCAAAGGTGTCCTTAAACAATGTGGGCCAAAATTATCCCAACCTCAAAATCATATGAGCCATCACTTCTGCAAAACCATGCCGTCTACCATATTTGTCATGAAATTATTCTAGGACTTCCTTTGCTTCTTCACATCATTGGCATTTTAAGTAGATCCTCTCATAGTTCCTCTTCTACAAATTGTTGTCTTGCAGCATGTAGGAGTCACATTTCATTTTAAGTCCTCTACATTGTGAACTATTCATCCAACTTGGGCATCGATTCTGTAGGAGGTAATACACAATATCCTAGTACCAGACGTCTATCACTACACCTTGGCCGATATTGACTTGAGATATTATCATTTTTTTCATGTCATCTTTATTTGTTTCACTATCAAACTTGAACTCCTTTTCATTTCTGTCATGGATATCAGCTATCATCCACGACAATCCTTGACCTCTGACTAATTTCATAGGTTGGATCTCTAGGTCAAACTCTTGAAGTATTGCCATCCATTTACCCTGTCTTTCACCAAGTTCACTTTGCATCAAAAACATCTTTATTATTGGGTCAAGCACAATAGCATACACCTTACTTCTCAGTATGTAATGGAAAAATTTCTTCACTACTTTAACTAAAGCAAAAGACTATTTTTCGAGGTTAGAATAGTTTAACTCTACATTCCTTAGTGGGAAACTCATAAAAGCAATAGGTCTTTCATCTTCCTTCTCCTTCTTTTGAGTCAACACCCTTGCACATGAATGTCCTAGAGCAAAGGAATATATCTTGAAGGGAAGGTTGTAATCAAGATTGGTCAGTACTGAAGCCATGGAAATGACTAACTTGATATCCTCAAATGATCTCTTAACTTTAGGGGACCATTCTATCTTAGCTCCTTTCTTGAGCAAGTTATTAAGTGGGCACATAATCTCTGCAAATCCACTTATGAATTTTCAAACAAAATTTATCTTCTCAAAGAAAGATTTGAGTTCCTTTCGACTATTTAGGGGTGACAACTTTAAGATAGCCTCCATTTTATTAGGACTAATGGAGATGCCAGCTTCCAAAATGATATGACCTAGGAGTTTTCCTTTAGTGGCCCCAAATGAACACTTTTTGGGATTCAGAGATATGTTGTATTTATGACACCTATTGAGCACTTGTCTTAGGTCAGTTATGTGTGTAGTTTGGTCTTTTGAAAAGATAGTCAAATCAGCCATGTAAATAACTATACATCTATTGATCAATCCCTTGAATGCTTCATCCATGGCACGCTGAAATGTAGCTCCTATATTAATCAATCCAAATGGCATCCTCCTGTAGGCAAAGGTTCCATATTTGGTTGTAAAGGTAGTTTTTAGTCTATCTTCCTCTTCGACCATTACCTGATTGTAACCATAATATCCATCCAAGAAAGATATCATTTTTGAACTATTCATAATCTGTAAGACCTCATCAAACAAGGGCAATGGGTAATTGTCCTTCTAAGAAGCAAGGTTCAAATTGTGAAAATTCACACAAAGTCAAATCTCTCTGGTCTTTTTTCATATAGGAACTAGAGTAGCCACGCATGTGGAGTGATGTATAGGGAAGATAATTTTTGCATCCAATAATTTCTTGACTTCTTTCAGTATCAAAGGTTTGAGGATGGGATTAATTGGTCTCTGCCTTTGTCAAAAAGGTTTGGCATCCAGTTTGAGGGAGATATCATGTATAATGATCCAAGGATCATAAGTCTTCAAATCTTCATAGCTCTAAGAAATGACATCCTTGTATTCAATGAGTAGTTTGAGCATGTCTTCCCTTTCCTACAAACTGCATGCTTTCCCAATCTTTACCATCTTGGGATCATCTTCTATTCCTAAATTATATTCATCACGTTTCTTAGTCCCCTTTTCTTCCAAAATTATTTTGTTAAGTGTTGATTCATCATGATCAAAGATACATTCTAATTCAACCATCCCCTTAGGAATAGTATTGGTCTTGAGGTTCAAGATTCCATCTTCATCTTGAATTTTAGGATCCTCTGATTCGTCATCAGGGGTGTCATCTAATTCTTGTCCCTTAAAGTGACCACTACACATGATAAACTCTAGTATGTGCTGATCATCCTAAAAAACTTGAAAGTTCATGATATTGTCTAGAATAGATGGGGTAGCAAGCAGTTCAACTAAAAAATGTTTCAACTTTGTTCCTTCAATGGGTTGCAATGCACTCACTGAGATAGCAAGGGCATCAACTACCATGTTCTTTCTTCTAGGGATAGACTTTATGTTTAAAGCTTGGAAATCATCTAACAAGTCCCATACCCTTTTTCTATAGACAATCAATCTCTTATCATTGCAAGAGTACAACAATTTTACTTGTCGAATAACCAATTGAGACTCTCCTTCGATGATAAGAGTTGTTACTCCTTTCTCAAGTGCAAAGAGAAGTCTTCAAATCGGGGCTTCATATTCTACAACATTATTTGTGCATCTAAATTACAATCAGTATGCTGAATAGAAAGATTTACCCTTTGGGGGAACTAGCTTGATACCTGTACCAACTCCTAATTTACACTTGGAATTGTCAAAGCAAAGAGTTCAAATTAAGTTTTCCTTGGGTTTTCTGACCTTGTACTTATTCATTCTCAATTTCTTTTTTATTTGATCTTTAAAGGATTGTTTCTTTGGAACCCATTGTAATTTTCCAGTAGGAGGACTCGGCGATTCATCATTGTGAATACCTGATAGAAGGTGCATATGTTTTTCTTGTTTTTCATGAATATCCCCTACTAGTTCTTGAATTTCCTCAACTTTTGACAGAGGACATACAACCACTGAAGTCTGCCCCTGACCTTTTATGTACCTTCTTTTTCTTTGTATTTTGATCATTCCGAGTAAAAGAGAGGATAAACCTCTACCATCAGAAGAGGTATCACTTTATGGTGCATTCAAATCTTTAGTTTCCCTTTCAATTTCTTGAACAATATTGGATGCATCTATAGGAGTTTGATTTTCAAAAGGTTCCCTCTATAGATCATCAACTTTCTTTACTTTGACCAATTGGGTCAACACTCAAGCAACAACTTCTTGACATGAAAAAAATTCAAATTTAGAATGACTAACTTTATGCAATTGAAAAAATCCTGGAAAGAGGAGAATATTGGGATCAGCCTCTTCCCCCAAACATTGTAGGTTGGCCATCATCTGGTCTATGAATTGTGTTATGACCTCATCTTTTGGGGCTGAAATTGTGGAGTCCATATCTTAGTCATTTGGTTTCTCGATTGATGTAGTATCAAAAACCATGATCTTATAGGAGCCTAGATCTATTTGGAAGAAGGCTACCTCATTAGGGGCATTAAAATCAGTGATCATCTTTTTTAACTTGGGCTTTGCATCTATCTTGATTTGATTGTTCAAATATTTCCATGGCAACTAAAGCTGGGTAAAATCTATGGAAAACCACCCCCTTAGACACTTTGTCCATTCTCTATTGAGGAGAAACCTGTATGTTTTTGGAATATTAACCACATGTATATCAATGACGTCTTAAATTTGAGGGTCGACTATCAACTATATCCACACATCTTTTAATATGCCTATGACTTTGACCTTTGTTTTGTCCAACTATATCACTACCTAATTAGTGGGTTGAGGGGTAACTTGTAGCTTTTGTGCTATGGATAATAGCATGACATTGCATGAAGCTCCCAAATCAATAAGTCAATTATGAAGATTTTTCCCATATATCCTTATATTGAGCAAAAATAGGGGCACCTCCATCTTGTCTTTGAACATAGTGGGCAATGCCTCCGCGGTGTTAACTTGTTGTGACACCACCTTTTGAGGGGTGGTATTCACATTGTGGGAAGACTTTGTATAGTCCGGAGTCTTCATGAGTGCCTCTTATTGTTGTGGACAATTTTGAAACATGTCAAACATAGACATATTGGGTTTTTTTTGTTTTAAGTCATCCATTGCACATTTTTCAATATTTTTGGCACATTGGCTTGGTTCTAATTTTGTTGCCCCGTAGTTGGTGGTTTAACTGGTGCTGGATTGTTACTCACCCTTGGATTGGGAGGAATTGGTTGTTGTGCTAGAGGAATCCCATTTGTTAAAGGTTCTTTTTTGATTCTCAAGTTGTATGTATTCCAATTATCGCTACGAAAGGAAAACATTTCTTCATGCTGAAAGTCAGGTTCTCGGTTGAATGGAAATGAGAATTCTTCACTGATGAATTATTCTACTTGTTAATTTTGTGTGGGGTCATAGGATTCTAACAACATGGCATTAAATTTCATAGGAGTAGGATTATCACTTTCCTAAGAACTTTGAGCCATCTCTGGGTTCCCATTGTAGTGTGAAATGTCATTACTAAGTGCATTATGACCATCCTCATACTGATTGACATCCACATACTGAATGTTGTTGTTGTTATCAACAAGAATACTTCCATTATTTGGATGTGTATTCCACTATCAGTTATGTCTCTACAAGCCATTGTTGTGATCGAGAGGATTGAAATTGTTTCCCCATTATTATTTCCTGCATTGTTGTTGTTGCCATTGAAGTTTCTGTTGTAACTTTGGCCATAATTGTTGTTATAAGGACCGACATTGTTTCTTTGCAAGTTGTTATTCTATCCTTGTGACAACCTAAGTTGTTCATTTGTGACATAGTCTTTTTCATTTGATCAAATTATAAAATGAAGTTATTGTCTATTTCTACAAGAACTATTGCCTTCTTCTCAAAGAAAGTAGTCTTAGGAGGCTCATACCCTAGATAAGTCAATGTAAGGTTCTGTGGAGTAGGTGCTTGCTATAGTGGAACTAGATTTTCTAGTACAAATGGTCTAGGCATAGTAGGCACTCCAACTAGGTATGTTAGTGTTGTTTTGATGGCTTGAGGTGGGAGCATTAGTCCTCCTCCATTAGGATTGGCTTGTTTGGTGAAAGTTATTGCTTCTACAAAAACCTTCTCTAATGTATCAATATCTTCTATAGGAAGCCTTCTTAGAAAGATAGCTATAAGGGAATCCATGGCATTCAAATAAATTTGAATAGCTGCTTTAACTAGTATAGTGTATGGTGCCTCTAGCTTGCGATATTCCATTTGGAAGCAATGGTTGAAATGGGAAACCATCTCAGCTGGGTCCCTTTTGATTGATATGAATTGTTGATGCATCACAACTATGTAGATGAATGTTTTGAAATGCTCCAGGAATAATTTTTTGAAAGTATTCCAATCTCCAATACATCCCTATGAAAAATTGATGTACCAATTATAAGCAACTTCCCCCACAGGGTAGGGGAATAAACAAAGGACCACATCCTCATTGGCAATCTACTTTTGGTTGCAAATTTCTTTGAAAACTTTAATGTGGTCTTCTACAATTCGAGTTTCCCCATAGATGAACCTTGGGAAAAATTTCTCAAGATTATTAGGGAGTTCATGGAGTGCACCTCTCAAGTTTATTGGTGAGTCTATTGCATTTGTGAAGAAGGCCATCGGAGGATTTGGCAGGCCTAAAGGTGGCTGTTATGGAGGTGGAACTATGGGAGTATGCAATGGTCCACCAGGTGGTTTGAGTGGAGGTGGAGTTGATGAAGATGATGAAAGTTTGAATGGAGGTGATTGGATCTGGGGTACTCCCTTATCACTATGTGGTTTGCAAAAGTGGGTAAGCTCAAGAAACTCGTGTGCCCTTGGTGAAGACCTCAATGCTCACTGAAAAGGGGATTCTAGATCGGAACCCTCCAGTTTCCATCAATTCTAGAAAAAGTGTACCTTTGTAGAAGCACACTTTTCTCACCTCACTAAATTTTATGCACCATAGAGTTTCACACACCTACATAGCTATGGATCTATGTACTTGAAAACCTACAGAGCTACGCACTTGCGCACCTAAATTTCTCAAAAACTCAAAAAAAAATTGAACTTGTGTGAAGTGCAAATTTTGCAAAAAAGTGTAGAATTTTGAAACTTCGGCAAATTTTCCTTCATTTTTTGAGAATGAAAAGTGTGGCCCTCTTTCTAGTGCCACTTTTATTGAGCTATCATTATACATGATACTAAATGAAAGGAATTCTTGAGAATTCCTCTCTTGAAAAGCTGATTTTGTGAATCAACTCCAAGGTTTCGGGTTGTCTTGTGATGTACAAAAATTTGCTCAATTGAAGATAAATGAGATTGTTCACAAGGAGGCCTTTGCTAGTTCATTTTGATTTCAGAATCAGATGAAGAATCTACATGCTGCTCCAAAATAACACTAAAAGAACTATGTTTTTTTTTTTTTGTATTTTTTATGTTTTCTAATGAATGCAAGTTAACAATGCAACTAGTATGAATTCCTACTCTAACAAAGGGGTTAGAAAAGAAAATAACAAAACTTGAGAGAAAATAACATGAAATTAAAATTCTTAATTGACATAAATTATGAAAAATGACACACTTGCAAGTTAAGCTTTCAAAGAAATCAATAAATAACTAATGCAAGAAGGAGTAGCGCTTCTCTGATTCCATCGATGCAATTGTCAGTGAGAAACTTAATAGGCATATGATGTTTCACCATTCATCATATCACAAGGCCACAAAAAGTGCCCTAATGTGAGATGAAAAGTTATGTAAGAACAATTCTATGATTAATTCATAAGCTAGTTACACAAGAGAATTTTTTGATACCATAATAAACACCAGAACTAATGAAATGCACAACTAGGAACTAAGCAATAAACCTTTGGCTCAATCAAAAATTAATGAAAATAAATCCACAAAATAATGACACATTCAAGCAAGAATTACTACACTCCAAATGCAAGCACCAAAAGCATAATTTTATTGAAAAATAACAACAACCCTCCTTACATATTACAATGGGGTATTTATAAGAAATCGTCTTCAAAAATTGTGTTGAGATTGAGGGATATCTTCATGCAATAAAATGCTTTTAAATAACAAAATAAACTAGTTATATGCAAACTACAATCTAATTGGCACAAAGTAAGACTCCATCCATATTTTAATTCATTAATTGGATGCACGAGGCTTTTAGATGTTTAAAAACAAAGAAATATGAGAGTTCAAGTCGAAGTGGAAATGTCTGGGAGTGCCAAAAATAGAAGCTAATCCTTTAACTGCTATCAGAATGCATTTTCGATGCATGGAAAGCTCTATTTTTGGAGCTGGTAGTTAACTATCGGTGGAACTTTCTTGAAAATGTGCACCTACGAAGCTGTGTACCTGCATAACTACGCACCTCAAAATGGTTCAAAATCTCAAAATTTTATTGAGTGTCAAAATTGAAATTCGAGCATCTGGGTTTTGTTCTTCTTCATCCCAAAACTATGTTTGGATGTTTGCCCTTGATTTTTTCTATCATCTTAGTAATTTTAGCTGCATTAGGTAGATCTAAAGACTCATATTTTTCTTTGACCTTCTATCGATAATTGTCTACCTCAATTTGGGTATTAGCAAAATCCCTAAGTTTGGTATCCAATTCTAACAATGCTTCTTCAGTTATGAAGGCTTGTCAGATGTCTTCATCATCATCAACTTCCACAAAAATCTTCCTAAAATTCTCTACTACTACCTCAATAGGTAATATTTTTTCTTGTTCCTCATCTTCAAAAAATCCAAGCATGCATCGCTATAATGTTTCTCCACTTCCAAAATTTTCTCTTGGGCTTGTTCCTTGAGCCGATGAATCTCCTCATGTAATGTTTCCATTACTTTATTGCTATTCGCTATTTTCTCCATCCAATAATCGATCATATCTAATTCTTCTCTTGTATATACATCAATCAAAACCTGATATATTTGACCCATTATGGCTTGTAGAGTTTTCAAATCCTTACTCTAGGTCCATACTTCATCCATGATACTAAAGTCCTCCTTCAAAATTGCTACCATTTTATTCACATTTTCTTGCGTAGCATGCAGCAACTTCAAATTTCCCGTAATAATTTGGATACCTTTCTCCTCAAAACTTTCCCACCACTACTGACAGGCTTTCAAAAATGGATCCAGATGTACACCTCCCCCCTCTCTAAGTATAGTGTTCAAATTTTTCTCAAGCTGCTCAAGATCCAAGGGACCAACTACTTTGGCTAGATATCCCTTTAGGATCTCAACCTACGTTTGAAGTGTTTGGAGTTTGGCCTCATCATATTCCATGTTCTTGAGGACCTCTTTGACTCGTAGAGTCATCATCAATTAGCCTAAATATTGTGTAGGCCTCCCCAACATAACATCCTTTAATTCATAATCCTTGAGACCAAGGCTTTCCACATCTATGTCTTTAGGAGGGACAACCACTTATGCAAACAATTCTTGGCTCTGTGTACTAGTGAAAAATGCTAATGGCATTGCCTCATGGGATGGAGACTCGGGTTTATTCAAAATCTTTGCAATATCACAAATGTCTTCCTCTAAAGCACAAAATTGAGGCTTAGTACTCCTCATTATTTCCTTTCAGATCCATCTAGGGATATGTCCTATTGAGTACCTAGCTCTTGATGATGAAGGGGTATGTTCTACAACTTCCTTTCCTTTTTCGCTCCTACTTGGAGTTATCTCCTATTGGTAAGGCTCTTCTTATGTATCCTTAGTGTTAGTAGACCTTGCAACTTGAACCTTAGTGTCTTGGGAAGGTGGTTGAAAATATTCCATTACTTGTTCTTCCTTTGACACTTCATTGGTTTCCATTTGTTCTACTCCCTCTTCTTATGATGGTTCCTTCTAAACCTACTCTTCTTTTGAACTTTAAGGTGGAGGAGTAACTAAGCCCTTATCTATCACCATAATTTGTGGTGTAGATTAGGGAGTAAGATTAGGACCTTATGTATCTGGAAAAATTTGTGTCCACTCTTCCTATTGAGGTTCATCTATAGGGGTGTCCCTAATCATATCCCCAATCAATTCTATACCCACAAGCATAAAATCAAAATATGACATTGTAAAAATGCCATCGCCCTGATCACTCTACTCATCCACACATTGTTTTACTTCATCTTCCAAAGAAGAGAGTTCTAAGTGTTCTAATTGGGTGGATGGTGAGGTACCCATGGCACTCTTTCTCCTTTGTAGTTCATTGGCTCTTGCTAACTGAGTTCTTCCCTGCAGGGGCACTTGTTCCTCTTCCTCTTTTGATTCTTCTTCTTCCTCCTCTTCATCCCCTTCTAGAATGGTAGATGGAGAAGGCACCAATCTTCTATTGATCTTTTTCCTCTTTTTCATGCAAATCTTAATCCTCTTCTTTTGTTTATTGGAGGCAGAAGGAGAAGCGGGCTCTTCTTGTGCAGGAGGAATGGAGACTTTTGAAATATCTCCCTCTTCTAGTTGGTTGGGCACAATGGGAGGAAATTAAGGTTCATCCTAGACTTGAGTAGATCAAGTATCTTGGGACCCTTGTGTAATCTCTTCCTACTACTATGGAGGCACCTATTCTTCAGCCTATTGTGTTTGAATCCTCTAAGGGGAGGCCCTCTTCCTCTTGTTCTTTCCTTTCCTCTCTGGAGGGTGATAGTATCCAACCGGGCGATCAAGATGGTATATTGTCTCTGGCCTGATAGGAGACTAGGTCACAAAGGTAGGAATTGTTACTTTCATCCCTCTACCTCTTTCAGGGTGGGTTTGAGTGTGGAAGATAACTGTGTTAGGTATTGGATCAAGTTGAAAAGGCTTTTTGATACAATCCTTGTTCATTTTGACTATGTGCCTTGCTTGATGATTAATATCATCACCCTCCTCCCTATTAACCTTGACATTCATGATGGGTCTCTCTCCTATTTTATTTGAGTTAAACAAGGGCTGCAATAGCTCCTTTGAATCATGTTGCCTTATCTCCTCTGGGATATCTAACTAGAGAACCTTCTCTGCTAAATAAAAAGTCATCCTACAATAGGCCCTTATGCAAATATCATAGTCATTTGTGGCATTCATCCAGTGATCTTCAATAGCATCCTCATTATGAAACTCTTTTCCTGCTAGACTCTCTACTCTCCCAATATTGTCAAAGTATGACTTGGGAGAGTTGTATTCTTTGAGATGATAATTCTCCCATTCCCATTTGATGGATGGAATATCTTGCTTCCACTTCACCTAGTATGGTCCAATGACCAAGGGCCATGCCCATCAAGGTTCTATTGTCTCTTTATCTTCTCATATGCCGACTCAATTTGTCGGGTAATCTCCAATAGAACTAGTTTATCACTTGGATATCTTGGGACCTTCTTTGGATTGATGGAGACACCAGCTACCCGAAGATATGTGAACATTTTGAACTGGATGAAATAGGCTCCAAGAACTATAATCTATGTTTTGGCTTCATCAGATAGTCTCTTCCCATAATCTCCCTTAATGAATCAAATGATTACAAAAATGAATGCATCATTCATGATTTTGTACTCCTTTCTCTATGTCAAGAGTTTCTTCTTTACCAACTGAGGGTAGGCTATGTATGGATTGGCATTAGGATCCTGCATACTGCTTCTCTTGTACAAACTAGGGTAGTTTTTTGCCCTCACCGCAAGAAAGTATACCATGTAAGAAGTCATATAGAAATTTTTTCTATCTTGTATTGCCCCCAATTTCTCACACAAGTTTTCACTTAGTGTGGTGGCCCAGTCTAGTGGTATCTTCACTGCTCTGATGGTCTTAATGAAGTTGACCATGAAAGTGCTGAGGTGGCCCACTGCAAGTAAAACCATAACTCTGCTTAAAATAATAATGGAATAACTTATATCCTCCTTCATGTATCCTTGAGTCATATCCACTTTTATTGTTATCTTTCCCCTAGGAGGCTTCTCAATGAGGTATGATGATTGTATAATGTCTATCGCCTCCTACTGGTGCTCCCTATACCATCTCTCTACTGTTTCATATGAGAGTCTAATGAATTGATCATCCCTTGGGATATGGAAGACCCTCTCAATATTTTTGGGTCGTAGGTCTAATATGACTTCTATGAAACTCTTGACCATTCTCTCTTCAGTAACAAAATGTTGAGCTAGTGTCATGATTAGTTCTGCTAACTATACCGAAATGGATTGCAAAGATGCACTCACCAACCTGGAATGAATCAGTGAGGATACAAGAGATGATCTCTCAGTGGGCTAATTTCAATTTTTGAGGAATTCTCCTAAGTCAGTATGTCTGAAATCCATAGCTCTAATTTTTGTGTGATCATCATGGAATCTTGATTTTGATGGTACACCTTGGAATTTAAATACGATGGGCTTGGGTGCCATTCTAAATATAGATGCCATTTCAATCTTCAATCTGCATGACGTGAGAAAAATGTTTATTAGTTCAAAATAATAAAGACTTGGAAATAAAATACAAAAGCCTTAAATTTAATGAAAAATAAACATAAAAAAGGAAATGCCCAATTTGGACGCTTTTATTTATTTTTAAAAAATATATATTTTCTTACTCTGTTTTTTAAAAAAAAGTTATTATTATTATTTTTACTTTTTTATTTATTTTTCTTTTATTTTGAAAAAAGGGTGGGGGAAAAAGTTGGATGTGTGCACAATTTAGGGTTTGGAGGCACACAACACCACTTTGGAGTAGGCATAGTGGACGCATGCGGCATGGTGCGGGAGTGTGTGTAGTGGAGCATATAGAGGGTGCAGTGTCACATAGCACATGAAGGGTGGAGTGTGTAGAGGGCATGGTGTCATGCAACAGATGGAGGGCATGGTGTCGCACAACATGTGGAGGGCATGGTGTCATGGGCACATTGCACCATATTAACATGGGCACACGATGCCATTTATACCGGAGGCATGCAACGAATTTTGGGTGCACCTTTGTATAATGTGTGTGGCATGCCAAGCTCCTGAATTGCAATGTGAAATAGAATAATGAAGTGTTATAGGGGGAAAGGGGGGTTGTATAACCCTAGTGGATGAGCAAGGTGTGCATCGCTCTCTTGCGCGTATGCGCAAGTGTGCAGTGCCTACCTCATAGGTCGTACGCACATGAATATGGTGCACTCTTTGATTTTTTTAAAAAAAATTGAAACTTTTATAATTTTTATGTTTTCCAATTTTTTTGACTAACATTTTTTCCTGAATCTCAAACTATGAGTTTAGGAGTCCAAAAAAAATAGGGGTTCCCCATTCTAAGGGAATAGGGCATGTGTATCTTCTTCTTCCATCACATTATAATTTACTAGCCTTCCTCTTGGATCATGTCTAACAACAAATGACCAACCCAGTTTATGTGGAACACCAAAGTAAAACACTTGCTCACATTGGCTTGGACAAACATAGGGATCATATCCAACTGGCTCAAATGACCTTGCATTAATCAGTGTAAATCCACTATCATGTTCAATAATAGTTGTATTAGGATTATTTTGATTCAGCTGCAGCTTGTACCATTTGATGACAAATAGAACTAATTTTAATGAATTAAAATTGCACTCAAATATATAATCCAAAATGTCATACTATCAATTTTTAGATTGTTGAGGATGTATGTCATTTCTAGATAAAATATTGGTGACCTCAAAGACTACACTTATCCCAGAATCAAAAATTTTCTTCATTTTATCTAACTTTTTTAAAACAAAATTTATGAACATGGTTGTACATAGCTTTGTGGTGTTTGATATGCAATTATTCAAGCATGTCAAAATTATTTGCATCAATCAGTGAGTTAATATAAAACTTATAGGTCATGATTAGTAATCTTCTATTTACCTTTCTATCTCTTAAGACATATGCTAGATCAAGTACTATTGTGGTAACATTAGGATATCCATTATGACTAGATTCTTTAACCAATGATACAACATCGTCCCATGTTAATGAGTGACCATTTTCTTGAGACTAATGAATCAATACCATCATCCAATCAAATATTGTTTGAAACATACAAATGTAGTGAATCCCACTCATGACTAACTATAAAGAAAATAATAGACCAGTTAGAAATAACTTATATTGACGATGGATAAAAAATAATTAACTACAATAACAATTTATAATTACCTCTCACTTTCCTCAATCTACCTTTCCCTATCAAGTACTCCCCTTCGAATATATTACTAGAGTGAAGATTCCAAATGTGATCTACATAGAACTTTGATGTAAAATTGGGAAAATATTCACTAATATATACCATGTTCTAGTATACCATATATCCCTCTTCCATAGAACCCTTAGGATGTGTTCTTTGTTGAACCAAGCCCTTCATAAATTTCAAGTGCCTCTAAACCATCCACATGGACCTAGTTTTTACAAGTCCACGCAATTCAATCTCCTCAACTTGATGTATGATATAGTGTTCTTGAACATTGAAAAAAGTTGAAGGTAGACACTTTTGTATTTCACACATAAGCTGTGGAATTTTTCTTTTCCAATATTTATATCTTTTTTATTAATTTCTTTAGATGATAACTGTAATCACCTAAAAATGGTCATCTAGACTATTAACCCCCTTCTTAGCATTTTGGCTAAATTAATTTAATCATTTACCTAGACCAAATTGCTAATAATCAATTTATTTGATTATAACCTATAGTTTGACTATGCTATCCTAAGTTCATTATTTGATTAAAAGAACATGTCCTCTTTTAATTAAATAAAAGACCCCATTCTTCTAACCCACTTAAAGTGCACACATAAAGTCCTTTTTTTATTTTGCAATTAAAAGAAAAGTCTTTGTGACTTTTGTCTTATATGAAAAGTCAACTTATATTCTATTGGTTGACTTGTGTGTGCACATGGATCACTCCTCTTTTTGAATTCCACCGTTGATCATCCACCATCTTCATCTTGATCTCTACCATCCATACATCTTTAAAAGGGAGAGAGCTTTCCCCCTCAATCAATCCTCATTTTTGAATATTGTTATGCTGCAGGTTTTCTAACAGGTTTCTTTGGAGCTTTGTGGAGAATTTCTCTTTCTTGTCTACATTCTCTCATCCATGGCATTCTAGCTTAGCTTAGCTTTCATTTTTACATGTAGCTTAATCTCACATAGCTTAATAATGGTATTGTAACACTCTCATACATGTTTTAGGATAGCTCCACTTTGCATCTCATTCTAGCTTAATTTTCATTTGCATTGCATTCTTGAGGAACTCCTTGGGACATTTGCATTCTTGCATCTTATCTTTGGAACCTCCCATTGCATGGTTTACTAGCAAGAAGAGTATCTCTAAGGCTAATCTAAGAGCCTTTGAACTTGAAATACAATCTCTTGCACTCCGTGGATAGGGAGCTCTAAGCCGGCATCCAAGCATTCTGAACTCATGGAATCATTTGGATAGAAGGGTTTAGGGTGTGACACAAATCAAGTGTACATTTTTGGCACCCACCGTGGGGCTTGAATCAAAGTTTTAGCTCCATTTTCTTTCATTTCTTATCTCTAGTTTTTTATAGCAGCATATTGGATTTAATTAAGTGCTTTTGTAGAATTATCACTTTGATTTTAAGACCAACCCATAAGTAGATTGGTTTGAAGGCCAAAAATCTAGTTGGTTTAAAGATTTGATCATATCTTTTAAACCACTTGGAGTTTGGTTCTGAATTTTTTTTTCAAAGTTAACTATGTGTTCAAAATATCTTAGTCCAATTTTTAGAGAATTTTGAAATGATTTGTGGGAGTTATGATTTTTTCTTTATTTTTGATAAAAAGCCATTTCTGATTGCAAATCAGTGCATTTTTCAGAAAAACTTACATTTTCAAAAAAAAATTTGAATTCTTATGGGGGTTATTTCTTTGTGTTTTGAATTTTGAGGTTGTATTAAGGATCAAAAACTCGATTTGATAAATTTGGCCTATTTTGACAAAATCGATCTCTAGAGTGCAAATGAATTTTTTTTTTTTTTAATTTTTTGTTTTTTTGGAAAGCTCTCTAATTTTTAATAGGGGTCTCTTCTTTTCATTTCTATTTTTGGATTCGGAATCATAACAAACAAGTCTAATCTTGTTGACTAGGTCAAAATCAAAGAGTAAAAATGAGAGCATTTGTGATTAACTTGCACTTTCTTTGCATGCACTTGGTTGGAAGATAAATTGGATTTTTGAGGAAACTAACCACTTTTTATTGCATACTTTTATGTTATTTCACACTAACTTTTGGTGCTAACAAGTTGTGATTACAAGTTGCCATCCTTATGAAAAAAATTGAAACATTGCATAAAAAGAATGCATGTCAAAGGTTCAAATGCACAAGGGCTACTAACATTGTTTGCAGGGCTGCCCAAACCATAAAAACCAAAAATTTCTTGTTTTTTTATTTTCATGTGTGGCATTGACTAATTGTTCATTTGTCATAGGCACATAAAACTTGTGATTGGAGTATTTTGGTGATAGGAGAGTATGCTCTTCACCCTTGTGGTGAATCAGAAATCTTGACCTTCCATTTGGTTTCAAAAGCAAGGGGTAACTGAATGTTCCTAGTGTGTTTGGGAAAAAACAATTAGAATAGGAGAGTATGCTCTTCACCCTTGTGGTGAATCAGAAATCTTGACTTCCAAAAGTTGATCCACTCTTTGTGTAGTTTAGAATCCTTTAGAGGGCCTGCTCTCGGACAACCTGAGAGGAATGACCCAAGTGGGGACAAGCAGATTACCTAGCTCTTCCAACCCACTATAAACTCAAGGCTATCAAAGACACAAAACTTTGGTAGACATAGTGATTGTCTTTGCCTAGTGTGATCACTTATGGGATTTTGACCATAGGGAGATCACTAGGCAAGAATGCTTAAGGTACTCTTGTGGTCGTGAGATCGGTAACTCATCGCAAGGTGAGGTGTCTCATAATTGGGAGCAAGAGGAACACTATGAACGGAAGCCCTATCTAAACACCCTAAGTTAGTAACTACCTTTTTTAGCCGCTCAACTTCTTGGTGCAAGGATCGATCCTAGTGGACTACCCGGATCACCCCAAGATTTTACACTCATCATATGTGTTCTCTTGGTTATGCTTATGGCATTTCTATGACAAATCCAATATCTCTTGTGGGCAACCACTTGGTGTGAGGCGAAGGAGCATCAAGCGTGGGCCAAGTTGTTGAGTAATGAACCATGACTTCTAGGTAGATATTGCTTGATGTGTTCTCGAATGTGGAGACCTGTGGAAATCTTTTTAATATACACATGATGATAGTTCTAGGGATTTCTTTTAAGACCTCATATATTTTTGTATCATGCAAGGTTGCTTTGTCCCTTGGTTGATTGTTTGAAGACTACTCTATGTGTCACTATCTTGCTTGGAAAGAATTTTTTTTTGAACATCAAACTTGTTATGCTATCAACTATTGTCAAACTTTGTCAACCAACTCAAAACATCAAGTGCAAACATTTTCTTGTTTTTCTTGCTAAGAGGAGTCTCATCATTTGACTTTTCTTTTATATGTCTCTAATTCTTGAACATGCTTAAAGTGGCTCTTTGGTTTTAGCGCTCTTGGTCTTTCTATCTTCATGGTCTATGTCCACTTGCTAGTTATCTTTTTGCTGAAATGGTTGCCTTGATTTCTTGACTACACTCTTGGGTTGGAGAGTTTTTCACTTGTCACCCTGCTTGCTCTATCTATTTGGCTATTTGGGCATCTTGCCTAGCTATTGACTTGGGTCATTCATGTTGTAAGTTTCTTGGACACATTGTTTGACAAGTTGCTTTAATCTCTCGCTACTATCTTGGCAAGTGAACACTCTACCTCCTATAGTTTCAACATCAAGTTATCTTCTAGGCTCTTTTATGCTTGGCTTTTCATCTAAAACTATGGGATCTAGACCTTGTGCTACCAAACTTCAACCAAATCTAGATGATCATGATATCCTCCATGTCACTAAAGAGTTTCAAGATCTATATGCACAATACAAAGAACTAGAAGAGACAAATGATCTTTCTTACCTTCATCTCTCTAAACGCATGATGGAAATGAAGTCTAAACTTGATAAAAGGTTAGAGGAGAAGATTGCATCATTACATGAATCTTCCTTAAGGTCTTTACATACATGCGAGTCACCTTCTTTGAGGTCATCCTCTTATTTTAGGTCTACATGCTCTACTTCAAGACATCAAATGTCTTCATCTTCTAGATCTAAAGACCTTTGTAGAGAACAAGCACTTGAGGCTATGCCAAAATTTAATGATGGACCTATCTTTGACGAAGATAATTATGAAGACATGAATGCATGCTATTCACTTGAGAAACAACAAGAAGATCCTAGACATATTTTTGTTAGAACTTTTGCTCCCTTGGAAGATTCTTATGATGACACTTTGCAAAAACTTCTTGGCAATAAGATCATCATGTTACCTAAGTCTAGCTCATATGAAAACCCATTCTTGGATATCTATTGTGCTTATCATCAACATAATGAGCATAGTACTTCAGATTGCGTTGTGCTAAAACATAAAATCCAAGATCTTATGGATAATGGAATTATTAGAACCTCTAGTGACTCATGTGCTGAGGATACTTCTCTTGAGCAAGATTATATTGATGAACCTATATCTAGTAGTGGCTCCATTACATCCTCCACTTCTTCTAACACTCATGCATCTCCCAACACTTCAAAGCTTTCCAAAATGCCTCCATCAAATAAAGAACCTAATGCTTTCCACATTGACTACGTGTATCCTCAAGGGCTACCTCTAAAAGAAACTCAAGCTAACCTTCACTTGGCTACAAACCTTTTCCATGCTACTAATCCTAAACATCCTCAACCTTCATGCACTATTATGCCTAATCCATGCACTATTCCATTCACTCTTCATTATCCCTTGTCCTTAAAAGTGGCTCCATGTCAAGAGGATTCTCAAAAAGAAAAATCTATAAATGTCAAGAAAGATCAAGATCAAGCACGCTTTCATCTCTTTCATGATTTTCCCCCTCCATATCCTATATCTTGTCCACCTCCTAAGTATTATGAAGATACCACTTCCATTATCTCCCTTGAGCTTACTGAAAATTATGAGAAAAGTTCTCTTTCTATGCTATCCAAAGCTACTTGTCAAGATCAAAGTGTCCCCTCGTGTTCTACTTCTCCATATCCACTTCAAAATTTTACTCAAGCTTCAAGTGCTTCTATTAAAAATGTTGTTCCTATAAAAGGTACTTATGAGTCTATTGATGGCTTTGACCATGTTGCTCACTCTAAAGATGTTGATATCCCTCCCCACTATCCCTTTGCATCTTCTAAATCTATCCTTGGTCCTTATCCATCTAAGCTAAAGCATTCAAACCTTCCATCCATATTGGGGCCTTATGTTCCTCCATCTCCTACATTCACTCATAGCTCATTCCCTAGCTCTCCTATATTACCTCAAGATCAACAAAGACACTCATCCTTGATGACTTTTCACCCATCTATACATCTAAACCAGTCATATCATCCTTATTCATCCACAAATCCCAAGTCCTTTGGAAGTGAGAATAAACATAAGAATCCATTGAAAAAGAAAGATCACTATGTCCCATCTAATCGACATGTGAATGCTAAGAAGAAAAATGCACAAAACAGACTACAAAGGTCCACTATTAAGAGAGCTAAATCAAAGCAATGTGGGTTCCTAAATCCATAATTGAAGAAATGCACTCTCAAGCACCCAAAGAACAAGGAAAATCTAAAGCTATGTGGATTCCCAAGTCTCTTTTAAAAGACTTGAATATTGAAAATACTTCAAAGTTGACATTCAAGCTTCCAAAGGCTTCCATTCTATCTTCTTCCAAAAATCTTCCTAAAAATGTTCCAAAGCCTTCCACTCCACTTTTTTCCAAATCTCTTCTGCCACCTCATACATCTAAACCTCAAGCTACTTCATCCATGATTCCTCCATCATTCCAATACCCTTCAAGGTGTGTGTTAATGTTGATCTTGTCCAATATTTCAACTACCCTCATGAAATCCTCTAAAGCTTACACTAACTTTCTATACATGAACTCTTATCCTCCATATACTCTTCCTACTACCATTTCTCTTTCATCACCCTATCAACATCTTTGAGCATGCCTTTCTATCGTCTTGGCTTATCATGACTTATCTTTTCTATAGGAGCACTATCTACATTCAAAAAGCTTGAGCTCTTTCTAAAAAAAAAATTTAAAAAATGAAAATGTGCCTTGGTGAAAACCACTTCTTGTGGCACCTTGGTAGCAAAAGTAAAGAGAAATAAATTTATCCTATGGTGAAAACTACTTCTTGTGGCACCTTCTATAAGTACCATGATGAAAAACTGGCAAACAGGCATCATGCATAATTCTTCCATCATCCATCTATCCCCTCTTCTCTCTTTGATCTTGACAATGTTGAGCTATCTTTGCATATTGGCTATCTTATCCAGCAGATTTTCCATTGTGCTCTCCCATTCACTCATAGCCTCTATCTTGAGCTTTATTTTTATTTCTCTATCCCATCACTATCCTATCTAGTTGACCCCTTGGTCTTGATCATAATAAATGAAACATGGTTCTCATGGGTCTCTTGACATGGTTACTCTTTTGGACTACACACTTCATGCTATCTCACTTGTTGGCTTCATTGCTTATCCTACATGCTATCTTTCTCATTACTTCCATTGCTTAGCCAAAATATGCTTCATATGACTATTTCACCTCTTTCCCTAGCTTGGGTACTCTTGAGGAGTCAATCCTTGAGGATCACTTTCACTTGCTTCGTACTCCTTTTTCATCCATCTTTGCTTATCCACTGACTTGTTTCTCCATCATGTCCTATACCTTGCTAGACATTAGGAGAAAATGATGTGATATTTCTCGAGAACTAGTAATCTCTAAAAACCTTCTAAAAAATCCAAAGAATCATATATGATCCTGAAAAAATCCTTAAAATTAGAAAATGTCCTAAAAAAATGATCATCTTAGTGAAAACCTAGCAATAGGTGCTTTGATGTATCACCAAAAAAATACAAAAAAATTGAAAAAAGTCCTAAAATTTTTTTTTCAAGTGGTGAAAACCTCGAAACAAGCACTACTTGAAATCGTTGCACCCATGTCTATCAGTCTCAATCACCTACTTTGCTACACATTTCCTTTCATATATTTCTTTACTTTCTTCTTGTTCATGTCTTTTCACCTTCTTAATCTTTCACTTCATCTCTTTTCTATCTTATCATCACATTATATAAAGTTTTGACCTCTTAAATAATTTCAACATCCTAGATTCATTTTCGGATCAAAATCCCAATTCGAGTTCATCTTGATGGTCAAAATTGTCTTTTAAAATTCTACTTTCTTCTGAGTAGTTAGCTGACCTTTTGAGGTCTAATCTCTGAATCATCACTGGGGCATCTTCATTTCTCCATGTCTTCATCATTTCGATACTTCATATCTACTTAAATTCACCGTTTCATGCCTATAACTTATAGTTTGACTATGCTATCCTAAGTTCATTATTTGATTAAAAGAACATGTCCCCTTTTAATTAAATAAAAGACCCCATTCTTCTAACCCACTTAAAGTGCACACATAAAGTCCTTTTTCTATTTTGCAATTAAAAGAAAAGGCTTTGTGACTTTTGTCTTATATGACAAGTCAACTTATATTCTATTGGTTGACTTTTGTGTACACATGGATCACTCCTCTTTTTGAATTCCATTGTTGATCATCCACCATCTTCATCTTGATCTCTACCATCCATACATCTTTAAAAGGGCTAGAGAGCTTTCCCCCTCAATCAATCCTCATTTTTGAATATTGTTATGCTGCAGGTTTTCTAACAGGTTTTTTTAGAGCTTTGTCGAGAACTTCTCTTTCTTGTCTACATTCTCTCATCCATGGCATTCTAGCTTAGCTTAGCTTTCATTTTTACATGTAGCTTAATCTCACATAGCTTAATAATGGTATTGTAACACTCTCATACATGTTTTAGCATAGCTCCACTTTGCATCTCATTCTAGCTTAATTTTCATTTGCATTGCATTCTTGAAGAACTCCTTGGGACATTTGCATTCTTGCATCTTGTCTTTGGAACCTCCCATTGCATGGTTTACTAGCAAGAAGAGTATCTCTAAGGCTCATCTAAGAGCCCTTGAACTTGAAATACACTCTCTTGCACTCCGTGGATAGAGAGCTCTAAGTCGGCATCCAAGCATTCCAAACTCATGGAATCATTTGGATAGAAGGGTTTAGAGTGTGACACAAATCAAGTGTACAATAACTACTTAAAAAATTCAACACACAAGAACATATAAATGAGATTTCAGATAAAAATATACAATAAATTACATAAAAATTAAAGCAAGTCATAAATATAATATATGTACAAAAAATTTAAGAAATAACACTTCTAACTTCATGTATTTTGTAAGATCATATATAACTCATTTAATACTATTGTCAAACTGGTGTGGGAGGGATAGAGGTAGGACATACTATAATCATTAAAAAATAATCTTTTCAATTATATATTATGAAATAATACAATAGGTAGTACATGTAATTTTACAAATATATTGTAAAGAGAGAATATGAATTACCTTGATGAAGGTATTGTAATCATGTGTTTTCAACCCTAGCCCAAAACCACATTTCTTTGTTACAAGATTTTACTGCATCACTTTGTTGCTCCTTTAATAACCAAGGAAGGGCACTCGTATTTATGTGGTTTCCATTGACATTTGATTCAATAAAAAATTTTACTGCATGATTGGATTCATAAAATTCATTACAATTTTGTCACTTTTTTTTTTATCGTGCCTTCCATCCAATATTTTCCATAGTGTGTTTGTTACATTCTTTCCAATATGCATGGTATCAAACAAATGTACGATAGGGAGAGTAATATAGCAACGTACTAAATTGAGTAGGATAACTTTTTATTCCTCTAGAATGTTGGTTGACAACCTTCAAAATCATCAATTACATCATTACTAAATAAAAAACAATATCAAAATATAAATTTCAAACTTCAGACCACAAATAGGACATTACCTCAATGATTTAGTCGATTGTATTCCAACTTCCATAGATGAGGTGTCATTCTTCATGGCCTTGATGTTGTCTCTTCTTTTCCATTAAAAAGATGTCTTTAGTAATTCGATACTTATGATTATTGTGGAGAAATTTTCTAAACTCATTGAACACCTAATTTTCTAAACTTCTTGAATGACAAGATTTTATCTTTGAACCATGAATTGGACATGAAAAATTTTCCCTTTTTTTTAAGACCTAAAACATCATGTATTATTGGATCATGTACAATTATCATGTGCAACTTAAACATACAAGAATAATGTATAAGCACTATAATAGACCAAAAATATGTGACTTTAACAATAAAACATACCACAAAAATGAGTTAGCCTAGGGCCATCATGTATTGTCCATATAAGAATTACATGAAATTGAATTTGTCTTTGTCTTATTGGTTTAGAGATGTCATACACAGTGACCCCATTCCATAACTTCAATAACTCATTAATAAGGAGCTCAATATACATGTTCATATCTTTAACTTGTTGAATGAACTTAAATATTACATAATTATTATGACCATTTTGATGCACTATTGATTAATTAATTTAGATAAGTATTAAATAAAAAATACCCGATACAATCATTGACAATATTATGTGCTCCCTCTTTATGGACATCCAAGGAGGAATGTTATTGTTAATGACAAAAATAGGCCACACTGAGTAAATAGATCTCATATCTCCAAATGGATTGACACTGTTCACTACCAATGAAAGCTTGAGATTACAAAGTTCTTCTTTGAAGTGTGGCCATATTTTTTCTATCTCTTTAAATATAGAATCATCCACAGGCATTCACATAATGTCATCTTGACTTCTATTGCATGTATGGTAATCCATAAATTGTGCCAAGCTAGTGAAATTGAATAATCGTTCAAGACATGGAATAATGAAAATGTACCAAAGAACCTTGTGAGACACCAATTTTTTTGTTATTTGATTTGATTAATATCTACTAATATGAAAATTAGAGTATTCTGATAAAAATTCAAGTTTTTTATGATATAGAATGTGATCATTGGGACATGCATGTATTGTCTAATACTTTATTCCAATTTGATCCATAATGGTAGATAGTTCTCAGTACAAACAAGGAAGAATGTTTGATGATGGTAACAAAAAATCGCTTATCAATTTACAACAACAAATATGAATTGTTAATATAATGAATAGAAATGGTATGCTAACATTGAAGATGACAAAAATGGAATACCTTAGTATATGTGACATTACTACATTGGATAAACCATTCATAACCTTCAAGATCAGCAACAAAACTATAGTAGAGAGAAGAGTTGTTTGGGAGCCTTGGTATAGGGCCTCATGTAACTTCTAAAGTATAGGTATATCAAGACCATCTTCATCATCATAATCAGATGTGCTAGTACCATCATTGTGAGCATCTTCATTAGCTACACCAATACCATCTTCTTCCATGGAAGTGTTATCCTCAACTTGGATATTCACACCTCCATGTTCCTCCAGTTGGAAATCCACATTCACCAATTGATGAAAATTGTGGCCCCTTCAACATGATCATGTTTCCTACAATGACTCTAGGCTGTTGTGATTATAATTCTTTAATTCTTTAAGACCTTACACTTTTTGCAAGGACAATTACATTTATCAACTTTTCTTCATAATAGAAACCACAATCTAGCAATTGTCTCATAAAACATGTCCAATATTTTTGTAAATATAAATATTAATTACACCAAAATTTTCTTTCAAAACCATATGTGCAGATATAAACATTAAGTACAACATGTCCAATAATTTTGCAGATATATTTTCCTATGAAGAAAGGCCACACCTAGCAATATGAATTGAGAGGAAAATATTTACTCAATGTTTATATCTACACATATGGTTTTGAAAGAAAAATTTGGTCACCTCACTCAAATTCACCCATATTACAATCAATGAAAAGTTGTCTACTTATAATACTCTTTGTTAATTGTACAATATAGAATGCTCATTATATAATAGTTAATCACCAAGCTCATGACCTTGGTATTTAATTTTACATCTACGATAAATTCTCATAGATAGTTATTGAAACTATACCTCTCCATATTGAAATCAAATTTTAAAGATTTGCCAATGTTGCTTCTCACTAAATCCTACATTCATATCACTCTAAGGTTTCCTTTTTGGTGAAAATTAAGAAAAAAAAATAGTAAAAAAAGCAACCCTATACCTTGAACTAATAAAGAATTTTAGATAAATTGATTATACAAGTTTAAGATATTACTAAATCTAACCCTAGAGTGCCCCTAGATCTTATGAGAAAGTTGATTTTGTAGTATGTTTTAGTTATATTTACATTTAGGAGGACATAGTGATGAAAGCTAACCAATAATTGGTAATTTTAGAATATAAAATTTCATTATTTTTGGTTAAAGATTTATTATTAGGGAAATTGGCAAGGAAGCAAGGACAAAAGTACAATTCTAGTTTCGAATTTCCACCATGAGTTGTTGAACTGAATAAGTACCAAAAGAGAGAGAATGACAATATGCAAAACCTAGAAGGTCCCAGGTCCAAATGTTAGAAGAAGCCAAAGATTTCATTACAAGTATGCCCTCCCAAAATCTAATCACAAAAACATAAAGAAATAATTTTAAAAAATGCAAGATGGAGAAGCAGAAGAGTTGGACAAGGTTCCAATAAATTCAAAATTGTTAAATCTTCCAAAAAAATGGAATTCTTATATGTTTGATGTACAAAAAGCCAAATTAGGGTAGTAGTGCAGGGCCCAAGGTCCTAAACAAGATGGTCAAGCATCAAATTTTGGATGGATTAGGTGATTAATAAGTGTCCAAGTTGACACATGACAATAAGTCAATCTCAAGCATCGTAGAATGAATTTTAGGAAAATTTCTTGCATGTTGTAACAAGGCCTATGGGCAAGTTGTAGGTTAGTCATTGTTGGTCAATGCTATGAATTGACCAAAAATCTTCAATTTTATGTTTGTTAGAGTTCTTGTATGATTTATCAAGTTTTGGTAGGCATTTGAAGTCATTTGTTTGGAAATATAGATAACGATAAAAAATTGTCAAAAAGTTCTCATGCAACTTTTCTTTCAAATTTGGAAGCTCAACAATCACAGTTGTGTTTTGATCAAACAAGTAGAGGTGAATATGTAAGGTCAAGAGCCTTGGAATATAAATAAAATGTTCTTCAACCTAGGAAGGTTTTTGGTGTTGTGATTATGAAATTTGGATCAATAAAACAATTTTTGGTGGTAAAATAAGTGCAGATAGCAAGTACTATTTTGAGATTTCCTTGCAAAGTTACAGTAGGTGCATATTTTAATTGTGAAAAGTTGTGTTTCTACTTCCTGGTGAATGTACTAATTAGTTGTTGGTGAATGGGATTAGCTTGAAGTAGATTTTCTTTATTTTGTGCCTACTAATTTTAGATTAAGGTAAAAACAGGTTTTGAAGGGGCCCTGAAACCCTTTACATCAAAAAGAAAGATATACCATGAAGCTCTACCAAGTTTTAAATGGACTTGAAACTAGCAGTACAATAAAACCAAGTCAAGCAAGGACCTGAAACCAACATAAGTGTTCAGAAAGAGAGACCGGCGAGGATACTGGAACCTGGAAAAATAGATTGGAAAGTGAGGCAACCAGAGAAGCCTCCCAGACCAGGAAAATCACCTAAGATTGTTGATCAAATTTGTTCTTCCAGTCACAACTTCCTTAGAAACGTTCTTTCTCTAATGCTTATTCTTGAAGCAGGAGAAACTCAGGCTTTTGTTATCTAACAAAATCCTAACAATATCTAGATTATGAATACTATTTAGCCCCCTAATATACCAAGTAATGATTTTCATATCTATTTGTTAGGGGTAAAATCTAGAATAGTTGTCTGCCTGCCATCAGCAATATTCTGCATACTTTCTAACTCTCTGGTTTTCTTAGTGGTTCTTTTTCCAAATTTTTCTAGACAACCAACATCCGGTTTCACCTTGGACTATTGTTCTACTCTTTTTCCAAATTTATCCAGACTAGAAGCAAGAGAATTTATCTTGGTTTGCTGGACTATTTTGTTGTTTCTAGTCTCTACCCCTTTCGTAATGTTCTTAATATCAACTCTTTTTCTTTGGTTTGGTTTATGCTTTGAGTTATCTCCTTTTTCAATAATAGCATCTAGGGGGGGAGGTTTATCCAAAGGAAGGTCATAATCAGCCTAAAATAAAATCTAGAACTCCCTGGACTGAGAAATAGGAAGATCACCCATCTCTAATTGATTTCTAGCTTCAGCCAAGAATTTACCTTCCTCTAGCATGGATTTATCTTCTAAATCTCTCGTTTGATCTTCTATCCTTTGATAAATAACAATTTGTTTTGATAAATCAACTAGATCATCTATTCTTTGCTCAGGCATTATCGTATTAGATTGAAAACCATGTCCTTCTTCCTCAAAGATTGCTTTCTCAAATGAAGGCTCTTTATCCACCTTAGCATGTGATGATTTAGAATCATCTTTGGGTTTCCATTCTTTCTTTTGCTGGATCTTGGTCTTTTTCCCTTCCAGAACACTATTCAGATGCTTTTTACTTTTGGAGGGACAATATTTAACTAGATGCCCTTGTTTCTTACAAGCAGAGAAAGAGTTAGGCAAATCTTCAAATAAATTTTTCTTGAGTCTTTTTACGAAGTTTGGATATTAGTTCCACCTTGTCTGAGAGATGATTTAGGTTAGCCACTTTAGCATAAAGTCTGGCACTTTGAAGTTTGGTTCTATAAATCGTAGTATTATCTAGTGCCACTAATTCACCAAAAGAATTAGCAATACCTTTGAAAATGTCCTCATGCTAGAATTCTAAAGGGTGACCAGGAAGTCTAGCCCAAATGGGGGTGGTTAAGAAAAAAGAATCTGAAAGATCCATGTTAGGCTCCCATTTTTTAATTGTGAGAGAACATTTACCAAAAGACCATGGTCCCCCACAAAGAACCATATTCTTATCTTTAATGCAATTGAAAACAAAAGAGAAGAATCCATTCAACATTGGGGCAATATCAACTTCTCCTCAAATAATCCATTTCCTTTTAACCATTTTTCTAAGAGATTCAAGAACTAGTCTTGCTCCTAAAAATTTACCCACTAGGGTGAAATCCATGGAGGACATAGAAAAATTAACTAAAGGATCTAGAATAAAAACTTGAAACTCACCTTTCTCCCAGCAAGACTTAGCAATCACAAGTGGGAAAACAGGTTTTCTTATAGGTTTCTTTCCAAAAAGAGAAGACTAGGGTTTCAAAATCAGCAACATCTTTCTCCTTCTTGAGATCCTGCCCCAACCCATGAAAAGAGTCCAATGGGGGGACACAAACCCCACAAAAAGGACCAGATTCACGCAGCTTCTTTCCAATATCCACATCGACCAGAGAGTCTGACCTGCAATTCTTCTCAAAACCCCCAACAGATCCTCTAAGGATAGAACATCCTGCCAGATTCTCTCTGACCAGTTTCCTTCCTACCTATGAACCAGATATTTTAAATTTTGATTGAGCACAAGAAGGATCATATTCACACAAGATCTTTCCATTATCCACATCAGCCAAGGATTTAGTCCCAACATTCTTCTCAAAACCCCTTCCAGCGCCTAGAGGGTCAGTTCCTCTTACCAGATACTCTTCGACTAGATTCTCGCCTACCCCACAAAAAGGACCAGATTCGCGCAACTTCTTTCCAATATCCATGTTGGCTAGAGAATTTGACCCAAAATTATTCTCAAAACCCCCAACAGATCCTCCAAGGACAAAACATCCTTCTAGATTCTCTTTGACCAGTTTCCCGCCTGCTTGCGAACCAGATATTTTAAATTTTGATTGAGCACAAAAAAGATTAGATTCACACAAGATCTTTCCATTATCCACATCGGCCAAGGATTCAGTCCCAATATTTTTCTCAGAACCCCATCCAGCATCTAGAGGGTTGGTTCCTCCTGCCAGATTCTCTCTGACTATTTTCTCGCCTACCAGTGACCTAACCAATTCAAATTCTGAAAAAGCGATCCTAGAATCCTCCTCCATTATTTCCAACAAGATATTTTTTTATTTTGTGCCTACTAGTTACCCTAATCTATGCTTAGGGTTTTAATTGAAATGGATTCTCCTTCCTAATCTCCTCAGTGGAAAACCCTAGTTTTTGGTGTATAGAAGAGGTATAGGATGGAGATTGTTTTCTAATTTTTATTTTACCACCACCCACCTACTTGTAATATTCTAACAACATTTGAGCTAAGCATCTTCATGTGCTTAGCATGTAGACAGTCACAAATCATGTTGTAGAAGGAATAAGGAAGCTCATGGGTTCTTGAGGTTTGATAGATGATAATATGGAAGGGTTCCCTAAGTTTTGATGGAGGTATTTCTATTGTGGGTTTCAAAGTTGAAGGTCTATTAACTCAAATAGTGGTATTAGCCTTAATTTTTCTCAAACTAGGGTTCGAGAGTTAAGGGGTAAGGAGAGTCGACCTAGAACCCATTTTGTGAAGTTTTTAGGTTTTCATAAACCATTAGAGATTCTATAATTTTTTGGTGAGTTGTTCAAATTTTTTTTTCATTTGGTGAATAATTTGGTTGGACAGGGCTACTAGGAAAGAGCCCCTATTAGGCCTCCTAGAGCAACTTGTAGTTTTGGCTTAGAAGGAAGCCCAAAACCTATCAAATGGTTGTGAAACTTGGTAAAATTATGGAAAAGAGTACAAAGAGGTGTAGTAGAGTTTGATATCCTAGACAACACAAGGGAATGAGGTGTGGAGAAGATTTGGTTTCCTTTTTGAAGGATTGAGGATACTTGAAGATAGAGTTGGTATTCGAAGGTGAAGTGGGAAAGTTGTGGAAGTCATTCACCACCACTCTAGTCTTAAGTAGGTCCTAAAGAATGGCATAGGTATTGGTTGAAATTAGTATAATTTCAAGGAAGGATTTTTGGGGATAACATAGTGATTGACACCCATTACTTGCATCAAGTAGCATATACTTGTATACATAGGAGGTGTGGACCCAAATGAAGAAGGGAAGAAATGCTATATGTTGAAGGCAATATGAAAGGGGATAAAAGAAAACTTGGCAAAAATGCTTGTGATATGAAACAACATAAGAGATGCTATAGTTAGAAAAGAACCAAGGATAAAATGTGGCACAAACCATATCTAAGACACATGCAAGAACCAAATTGGTGTATCAACATTTCTTCTAAACCTAGATGAAGAACAATAGAATCCTTTGATAATTTTGGCATAAAAGATGCCTAGAGAATAAATGCAATCTAAGTAGAAATATCATGAGAGATATTTATAACCCCTATTGGTTTGATGCTAGGATGATTATTATGAACTCATTTAATATCAAGTTAATATGAATAATCTAAAAAATGTCGCAATAATACTTAGCATACCAAATGAATATCTTCCATTAAAAAATGGACCTTTTGCCTTAACTTTACATAGTTTTATTGTGACTACAAGTCATCTATTTCCTTTTCAATCCAACTACATCTTAGAAGCTTTTTAATTTATCAATTTTCAAACTCTTTAGCATTGGATCACATGATCTGCCCACTTCTTTGAAGATGTTTGAAAGAAGAAGATTGGTCACATAATTATTAAGATCCAAATTAAAAAATAATGTTCATGAAACACTTGTGAGCCTACTTTCATTGTGATTTATAGGTGGCAAGTAAGAAAATGCATAGACCCACCCCATGTTTTAATTCACATAGTTGTAATAAAAAGTTACAGATGTTCTCAAGATGAAATGAGGAATTCATATTTTTCTATCCTAATGATCATTTTCTAGAAAGATGGGATTTCCTAAAAAATGCATTTATTCCAACGACATTCAATACTATCAAAATAGTTGAGAAGCTATAGATGATGATGCTAATGCTAAAAATCATCTACCTATCACCTGCAAGTCATTGTTGATGTTCCTAATATAAATGGTTACAAAGTAATTCTTAAGGTTCATGCAAGCAACAAGAAGCTAGGAAAAGATTTCTTATTTGATGGTGTTTCCATGAGAACACCCAGGTTTAGTGGTGTTGATTTTGTAAACCTCTTAAATGAAGCAAAAACTTTTGCTGCAAGACAAGGAAAATAATACATATCACGTAATGAAATAGATGATGCAATATAAATTATTGTACTTGGTATGGAGGGCACATCAACGATTGATGGAAAGAATAAGTGTTTAGTGGCTTACCATGAATTTGGACATGAAATTTGTGTGTAAGTACACAAAAATAAATATCTATCATTACTTTATTGTATGCTTTTATGTAGACCCTTCACATATGTATGGACCACAAGTTGGAAGTCTGATTTGCAATAATATATGATATCAATGTGTGTTTCATAGGAAAATAAATCTTTTTTTGGTAATTGTTACAAGGTTAGCACAATGACCCCTAGAGATTCCACAATCCATGGATTGTTAGAGTTGACCATTTAATTATATACAGATAGATATTGTTTTCATGAAGGGTGATTGCAAAAGATATACATTGATACAATTGAAAATGATTCAAGTGTTGTTGGCTAGTTGGCAACAACTATTATATTTTGTTGTGAAAGAAATTACCAACATGGATATGAATGACCAATAATTCTTGTGTATTAGTGACTATTTTGACTCATATGCAACAAGCCATTCCTTTGGTATTTTAGGAACTTCTCATTGCATATTATCATTTTTTAGAGATTCATGGACTAGTGCAACTGATAACTCTTGCATTGAGCTTCATGTTTTCTTGGAAAACTCTAAAATATGACCTAGTAATTCTTTTAATCACATTATCTAGTTGTAAACCCAACACAAGATTGTTCCACTTCATGATGGAATTCAATAGTGATATGACTTCTCATCTTGGATTCTATTCCTTATTGTGCCCTCTCTATGCAAGGTATAATAGGGTGACTTTTGGTAATGTTCCCTCTCACTCAAACATTTTATGCATATCCTCGAGATTCAAATTGAGGATTCTTTCCATGGTAGGGAGAATTCTTTGAAATATCATGCTCTCATATGAAAACTTGTCTTTTTGTACCCAAATCTAAACATTTTTAAAAAAATAGATAACACATAATTAGAAAGTTAAATTCGAGGAAGAGATTTCCATTTTACCTCATGTAATTTGATTTCTTTTCATACTTGATCTGAATGTGTGGAAGATAAAGAAAATGTGTTAAAATAGTCCTTAAGTTTTCTAGACCTGAAATTGATAAAACATCACAAACAACAACAAGTTCAAGGCTAGGATATTGTTTTTTTTTTATATAATATCATACGATACTTTTTAGTATAGGCTACGATACTTATATGTTGTATAATATTTCTCCCTATAGTCATGTGATAGAACTTTGTATACTAGTGCAATAGATTTTTGTATAGGTATATAATACTTTTACTGGAAATTCATCATATAGTAGTATTAAGAACTATCGTATGATACTGATAAAGTATCACACAATAATCATGACTACAAAGAAAAAAGGTAGAACATCAAGTGGAAAATGCAAGATAAAAGTGTAGATTGAGAGGCAAAACTAGAACATTCTACCCCTACCTCACATGCCAAAAATGTACGCTAAGAAAGTGTACTTATATAAACCCTTCTATCCAAGTTATTCCATAGATTTGAACACTTGAATGTTGTCTTAGAAATCCCTATCCATGGAGTGCAAAGGTGTATGTTTGTGCATATGAGGAGCTCTCAAATGAGCCTTAGATACACAACCCTTGCTAGTAAACTATGCAATGGGATATTCCTTAGACAAGAGCAAGAGTGCAATTGTCTAAAAGAGCTCTCAAACATAAAATGCAAGAATGATCTATGCTAGAATGGAATGTAATAATACAAATAAATTAAGAAAGATGAGAATATTACAACCATTTTACTTAAGCTATGTGATCTATGCTAATGTGAATGGAAAATATAAGCTATTCAAAATTAATATAAGCTAGTATGAAAATGCAAAGAATTAAATGAGAAGAATAGGAGTTCTCCACAAAGGTTCAAGAAAACTTGTATCATAACATTAGCTCAAAATTGAGATCCTTGGATGAGGAGAGAGATCTCCCTTTTAAAGGTATATGGATGGTTGAGATCAAGATCAAGAAATGGGTGATCAATGGTGGGGGTTAAATTTTGGCATGATCCATGTGTAAGAGCAAGTAAACCAATAAAAAGAAGTTGACTTTTCATGTGAGACAAAAGCCTTTTCCTTTAATTTATAAATGGGAAAAAGACTTTAAGTGGGTTAAGAGAATGGGGTCTTTTATCTAATTAAAAGGGGTACATTTTCTTTTAATTAAATATAAACTTAGGATATTATAGTCAAACTATAGGTTAAAATAAAATAAATTTATTTTTAGCAATTTGGCCTAGGGAAATGATTAATTAGTGTAGCCAACATGTTGAGAAGGGAGATAATAGTCTAAATCACCATTTTTAGGTGATTACACCCTTTACTATTGACAAAGCTAACTAATAAAGAGAAATAACTTATACTCTTAATGCAATGAGGTCTTCAATAGTGCTCTTCAAATAATTATACCTTGTGGTGTCATAACTAGGTTGATGGTGATATCAGGAAAAGGCTTTGGAATCAAAGAATCTAGGAAAAAGTTTTCTTGGATTAATTGGTGTGTTTGGATAAAGATTAATGTGTTGGAAATATAAGAGGAGTAATTGAGAGGGGAGGAGTAAATCAATTACTACTAAAATAAATCCTAGATCTCTTAGATGTCAATACAAAATTACAATCTATAAACCAAATATTGTTGATGCTTGATAAATGCAAAATGTGTTAACTTATCTAATCTTAAGATATTATTAGTGATTGTTTAATCATAATTGCAAGCATGAAAACAATATTAAGAACATATATGGCACCAGGATTTAATGTGGAAACCCAATTTGGGAAAAGCCGCCAATTATAACTAGTTACTATTTTTCACTCTTCTAAAGTAAGACCTATTAGGAGCCAACTCTGTTAAAGGTTTACAAAACACACTATTAGGTGTGACCTTGTTAAAGGATTTAATCACCCTATTAGGAGTGACCTTGTTAGAGGTCTTGAAATAATTCAATGAAATTTCCACTTTGTTAGAGGATTTACAAATGGCTATTAAACCAACTTTGTTAAGAGATTTTAGATATCTACTACAATGGTTAGAGGGTAACAATGGAATGACCTGATTGAGATGCAATTGAATTACTGATTACAGATCTCTGTTCTAGTTTATACTTGATCCTTCTTGATCGAATATCACTTTTCTACTCCATAAGGATACTTTCTTATCCTTCAAGTTCACTTCCTCCTTTTATCTCTTGCAATTCATTCAATACTTCTTGCATACTTTGAAATCATAACTTGACCTTTTACTTATACCTTCTAGATTGTCAAGTTGGCTCAAATACAAATTAGAATAACTAATATTCATTACCATAGTTGGCTAGAATCAATAGGTAAGATAATTAAGCTTCACATGCCAAAATAAGAAAATCCTTTGTTAGCTGACCCAACTTGGTAGAAACTAACTCAGAAGTGATTTCCTGTGTTAACCAATAGAAGCTCAGTTAACACTATGAACTTGCAAAAATCCTTTGGTAACCAAGTGAACTTAGTTAATACTGACTCTATTCAATTGTTCTTCATTAACTAAGTGAGCTTGATTAATACTCTTTTCCTATATAAATTCCTTCGATGCCCGAGTGAGCTTGGTAGAAACTGTCTTTGCATAGAGAAAACTTAGGAATGCTTGGTAGATAAGGAAAACTATCTTCACTAACTAAGTGAGCTTAACATGCACTAACTATTAACTGATATGACATTTGTGTAACATCAAAGACAATACACAATTAATCAATTGTATTCAATAATCTCCCTCTTTTGCATTGATGGCAACACAATATGTCATAACACAATGAAACTTTGAGAACAAGACTCCTTGTGCCAATAAACTCTAGTTTGCCAAGATCAATCTCTAATGATGTTCATTTGTAGAACTTCTCCTCTGCGATAGAACTTATTAACTTCTCCCTCTTGAAATGACAAAATTTCTGAGAGATATGACAATGCACTTCTCCCTATTTGACAACACATGCCAAAGACAATAGTTCTCATTAGTAATAATGGACCTTGAGTACTGATTCATTTGCAATATTTTTTTTATTTTTTATTGCATCAACTAATTGATTTTCAACTTAGTTTCTATTGATGCATTACTAACCTTTATTTAGTGAGCTTCAGATAGAGGAATGAACCCTAGCTTACCTCTTAGATACAAAAAGACATCCTTAGGTAATGGTTTGGTGAATATATTTGTAATCTGTTCTTTTCTATTCACATATTCCAATCCAGCTTCTTTGTCCTGTACTAATTCTCTTACAAAGTGATATTTTATAGCAATGTGCTTTGTTTTGGAATGCATCATTGGATTCTTTGATATATTGATTGCACTAGTGTTATCACAATATATGACTATTGGTTCTTTGATTTCAACCTTCATTCTTTCCAACAATTGTTTGAACCAAACAATGTTAGAGAAATTTACTACTACTACCACATATTTTGCTCCTATTGTGGATTGAGATGTTTAGTTTTACTTCTTTCTTGTCCAAGATACCAGCCTTATACCAAGGAAGAATGCTCCACCACTAGTTCTTTTTCTAGTCATCAAGATTTCCTACCCAATCAGCATCAATAAACACTTTAAACTCAAAATTGCCTCCAAGTTTGTACCATAAGCCATAGTCTTTAGTACCTTTCAGATATCTCAAGATTTTTTTGATTACCATCATGTGGTTTTCTCTGGGTTTTTCTAAGAATCTTGCCACTATCCCAACTGCTAAGGAAATATTAGGCCTTGTATGTACTATATACTATAATTTTCCAATCATTGATCTGTCTAAGGTCTGATCTACTTCTTCGGAGTCATCATCTTTCCTAAGCTTAAGTCTAGTACAAAGGGGGGTTCCAACTAGTTTTGAATCTTCCAATCCAAATTTCTTGAGTATCTCTTTAATATACTTAGATTGAGTGATATAGATACCATTTTTGTTCTACTATATCTAGAATCCAACAATTTTTTTTATCTCAACAAACATGGACATCTCAAATTCTTTATTCATTTGTTCTAAAAATGCTTTGCATAAGTCATCATTTCTTATAAATAAAGTATCATCAACAAATATTTTTGCCAACACAATCTTCTTATCTGGTCCTTGCTTGATATACAAACTACTGTTGTCATTTGTTCTTTGAAAACCAATCTGTATCAAATAGTTATGTAGTCTTTCATACTAGGCTCTAGGAGCTTGTTTGAGACCATATAGTACTTTTTGTAATTTGCAGACCATGTCCCTTTTGTCAGGATCAACAAAGCCTCTTGGTTGTTTAATGTAGACTTCCTCATCAAGAATTCTAGTCAAGAATGTAGATTTAACATCCATCTGATATACTTTAAATCCTTTGTGAGTTGCATATGCAAGTAAGGTCCTAACACCTTCTAATCTTACAACAAGGGAAAAAGTCTCACCATAATCAATACCTTCTTCTTGAGAATAGCCTTTACATACCAATCTTTCTATTTTTCTTGACACTTTTCCATATTCATTCAACTTATTTTTGAATACCCATTTTGTACCAATCACATTTTTATCCTTAGGCCTACGAATAAAACTCTAAGATTTATTTTGTTTTGTCTGTTCTATCTCTTAATCATAGCCTGAATCCAACTTTCATTTTCCAGTGCATCCTTAACACTTCTAGGTTCAAATTTAGCAAGTAAACATGTACCTTTTAGTTTGCTTCTTGTTAATGTTCGATCTGATTTGTTTCCAATGATCTAATCAAGTGCATGATGCCTTCTGACATATTTAGCCAATACAAGTTCTTTTACTTTGAATGAATTCCACTATCTTCATTTTGAATCTCAACTTCAAGCTCAGGTCCTTCTAACTATGACTCAGGTTCTTTAGACTCGGTTTGAACTAGCTTGGTAGCCTTTGAATGTGACTCAGGTCCCTATGCATCAGTTTGCACTTCCTACAACTTGGTAGTTGCTGGAGATTTGGGAAGCTCAAGAGATGAAGTCTCCTTTTTGTTAAATATATTAGGTTCATAGTAAACAAATATTATGTAATCTTCTGGCTCCTTTTTTCTTTCTTCTTCTCTCCTTTATGCAAACTCATCAATTCTCACATGTGCACTTTCTATGATCTTGTGAGTAGACAAATTCAAACATTTATATTCTTTCCTTCTACAAGAATATCCTAGAAAATACCTTCATCACCTTTTACATCAAATTTTCCTTTTCTAGATTCTTTCAAGATATATCATTTGCTACCAAATACTTTCAAGAAACTTAGTTTTGTTTGAGTCCTTGCTCAACTAAAATTGGTTCAAAGTATGAAATGCAGTGTTGATAGCTTCCTTCCAGTATCTGATAGCAACATTCTTTTCTTTCCATTCTGCTCAGGAGTACCAAGGGCTGATACTTGTCTTTTTATTCCTCTTTCAATGTAGAAATTATTGAATTCATTGGAGATGAATTCACCACCTCTATCTAATATTAAGCTTTTCAATTTCTTCTGAGTTTCTTTTTCTACTCTTTCCTAATAACATTTGAATTTCTCCTCCAGATGCTTTGATTGCACTGACATTGGCTCAGTTCTTTCCACATATTTTGCAACATTTTCATCTTCTCTCATCCTCATTTGATCAAACTATCCTCTAAGGCTTTCTTCTTTGGCTCTTCTTACATTGTCATCTCCTCCATAGATTTCTTTCAATTTGTTCCACATATCATAAGCAGTTTTACAATCTTTGACCTCATCAAATTTAGCATAACATAGAGCATATGCAATATCAATCATCATGATGTTATGGTTCTTTTTCTCAGCAATATCTTTGTATTCTTCATCAAGATATTTGCAACCTCAATCACTGATGGTAGCTAGATGAAGGCTCATAAATCCTTTCCATGCTGCAAAGTTGTCTCTATTCAGCTTTGGAATCTCTCTTTTGTAAGACATCTCGATCTTTAGCTTAGGTCCTTGAAACCTTCTCTGTAAGCACCAAGAGCTTTGATACCAATTTTTGGAAATATAAGAGGAGTAACTGAGAGGGGAGAGATGAATCAATTACTACTAAAATAAATCCTAGATCCCTTAGATGTAAATACAAAATTTCAATCTGTAAACCAATTACTGCTAATGCTTGGTAAAAACATATAAAATGTCATAACTCGGTAAATGTAGAATGTGTTAACTTATTAGATCTTAAGATATTATCAATGATTTCTTAATCATAATTTCAAGCATGAAAATAATAGTAAGAACACATATGACACTAGGATTTAATGTGGAAACTCAATTTGGGAAAAACCACCAATTGTAACTACTTACTATTTTTCAAGCTTCTCAAGTGAGCCTTGTTAGGAATGGCATTGTTAGAGTTCTTGAAAAAAATCAATGGAATTGTCACCTTATTAGAGGATTTACAAATGTTTGTTAAACCAACTCTATTAAGATATTTTAGATCACTGCTACAATGGTTAGAGAGTAACAATGAAATGACCTGATTGAGATGCAACTAAATTGCTGATTATAGATCTCTATTTTGGTTTATACTTGATCCTTCCTGATTGAATATAATTTTTTTTCTCCACAAGGATACTTCCTTATCCTTCAAGTTCACTTCCTCCTTTTATCTCTTTCAATTCATTCAATACTTCTTGCATACTTTGAAATCACAACTTGACCTTTACTTATACCTTTTAGATTGTCAAGTCAACTCAAATACAAATTATAATAACCAATATTCATTACCATAGTCATCTAGAATCAATAGGTAAAATAATTAAGCTTCACATGCCAAAACAAGAAAATCCTTCATTAGCTGACCCATCTCGGTAGAAACCAACTCAAAAGTGATTTCTTGTGTTAACCAATCAAAGCTCGATTAACACTGCAAACTTGTGAAAATCCTTTGGTAACCAAGTGAACTCGGTTAACACTAACTTTGTTAAAATTTTCTTTATTAACTGAGTGAGCTTGGTTAACACTCTTTTCTTACATAAATTCCTTTGATGTATGAGTGAGCTCAATAGACATTGTCTTTGCACAAAGCAAACTTAGGAATGCTTGGTAGACAAGATAAACTATCTTCATTGACCAAGTGAGCTTGGCGTACACTGACTGTCAACTGATATGAAATTTGTGTAACATCAAAGACAACACACAATTAATCAATTGTATCCAACATAATGACGTTAGCATTGAGTAAATTTTTCATCACATAATTGAAATATATATACAATGGAGTGTTAGTATGATTACTATTAGGCATAGAAATAGAGGACAAGGGGGGAACACATTTTAATATTGTTACCACTTTAACATCTATTATATTGAATGATTTATTGATCTTGATTTGATTTTTAGGATTATAAAACTTATTAGGATGAGATGTGACATCACTCTTATCAATGGTAATAAGAGACATTAGAGTGATTCTCAAAAATTAATTCACTTTTAGTTGATAAGCATTAGTCATTGCCCATAATTGTAAGAAAGAGGTATTCTTAGTAATGAGAATCTTATCTCTAATTTCCTTTTGCAAATTATAAATAGATATGTGTTGTATATCAAGATTGGGGACAAGATAAGAAATTTGAGAATGCAAAATGTTTGAATCTTCCAATATGTCACTAACCCTTTCTTTAACCCCTTATTTCTAATGCATTAAGTTAGTTAAAGAAATTAGAAGTAATATTGTTTTAAAATTATTTAATGAAAGCATTGGCAAGTTTCTGAAAGGAAGAAATGAAATAGGAAGGTAAGGAGCATTACCATTGAAAAGCCTTGTCTTGAAAGATTCTAGTGAATAAAATATTGACAAATGTATGATCATAAGCAAAATTACTACACAAGGTTTGAATTATTTTAACAAAAGTCATAATACCACCCTTGCCACTATATGTCTCAAGATGTGGTATCTCATTATTTCAAGGAATAACAACTCAAATAATGTATAAGGACAAAGAATTAGCAATATTACATGTGGGAATGTTGAATTTGGATTTAGTCAATGAAGAAAGTTATCATTACAAGGAATAAACCATTGAAATAGGTTACTAATGGTGATACTAGTAGAGGAATGATGAAAAAAGATATGTTGGATCTCTTAGGAAAGTTACATGAGGTAGAGAGAACATTGGAAGAAGCATGAAGCATGGTAAAAGTGGTGGAAATAGGATTAGAACTAGTAAAGGGAACATTATGGTAGGAAACATGCCTATAGTATAGATCTAGCTGGAAAAAATAGGCAAGATGTTGAGTGCCCTTTCAAAATTTGAATTAGTTGGTTCGCGTGCAGGTAGGAAACTAGTCGGGGGGAATCTGGCTAGCAGTACTAACCTTGGGGGAATGACAAAGGATGTTGAGGAGTTTACGGGGTCAAAATCTTTGGTTGAGGTGGACAATGGGAAGTCTTTGGGTGAATCTAAACTTTTGTGTGCGGTCCATGATCCACCTTTGGGATCTCATTCTGCTTCTCATGTGTCAGGACAAGATCTCGAGAAAGAAAATGAAAATGTTGTCTCTTTCAAGGAAAAGTCTTTTGGAGGATAGAAGCAAGGGGCCTTGGAAGGAAAATCCTAGTCATCCCTGTTTGGTAAGAAACCAACTGGAAAGTCTCTCTTTCTACCGGTGACTACGAAGACTTGCTGGGAGAAAGGTGAGTTTCAAGTCTTTATCCCAGACCCTTTAGTTGATTTTTTCGTATCTTCCATGGATTTCACTCTAGTGGGAAAATTCTTAGGCACTAGACCCAATATTGATACTATTAGAAAGATGGCGAAAAGAATATGGGTTATTAGAGGGGAGACAGATGTAGCCCCCATGTTGAATGGGTTCTTTTCATTTATCTTCAACTATAAGGAAGATATGGATGGAGTTCTCTATGGAGGACCATGGTCTTTTGGCAAGAGTTCTCTTACCATTAAAAAATGGGAACCCAATATGGACCTCTCAGACTCTTTCTTCTTAACTACTCCCATTTGGGCCATACTCCCTAGACTCAATCTTGAATTCTGGCATGAGGATATCTTTAAAGGTATTGCTAGTTCCTTTGGTGAACTAGTGGCTATGGATAATGCTACAGCATCTAGATCCAAACTTCATTGTGCCAAACTTTTTGTTAAGGTGGTAGACTTGAATCACCTCCCAGCTAAGGTGGATCTAATTTCCAAGCTGGGTAAAAGAACTAAAGAAATCATGTTTGAAGATTTGCCTAATTCTTGCTATGCTTGTAAGAAGCAAGGACATTTGGTTAAGAACTATCCCTCTAAAAGGAAAAAATAGGCTAGCAGTGGGTTGGAAAGGAAAAAGAACAAGATTCAGCACAAGAAAGTTTGGAAACCCAAAGTAGGCCAATGCCAAGAACAAAAAAGAAATTAAAAAATTCAAACACAACAGGCTGAGGTAGAGAAAGAGCTTGCTTTTGAGGATGACAACTCCAAGAAAGAAGGTCCCAATTTACAATTTGAAACCAATGTACTTGAAAAAGAATTGGAAAATTAGGCAAATATCTCTAAACAAATTGTTATTTACTAGAGGATAGATGAACAATGGGGAGATATTGATGACAAAACTATGCTTGAGGATGGTGAAATCTTGGCTGATATTGGAAATTTACCAGAGGAAGGAGTATGTCCTCCTTATCAATCCAGGGAAAGTCACATGCAAAGCCAAATGGAAAATGACCCTTCTATGGTGGAACCTCCTCCCTTGGAGGATGTGAAAGAAAATGGCTCAATTCATAAACCTATCCAAAGGAAAAGGGTCGATAAAAAGAACAATACCAAGGGGATAGAGACTAGAAGCAGCAAAATAGATCAACATAGCAAGGCAAAACCTCCTATGTCTAATCTGGAAAAAATTGGGAAAAAAATAGGTCAACACATTAAGGTAAAATCGGATGTTGGATCCCTGGGTAATCCTGGAAGAAGATCTATGAAGAAAACTAGAGAGTTAGAAAGTATGCAGAATATTGCTGATGGTAGGCAGGCAACTATTCTAGATTTTTCTCCCAAAAAATGGATATGAAGATCATAACCTGGAATATTAGTGGGTTGAACAGTAACAATAAAATGGACATTGTTAGGAATTTTGTTAGAGAACAAAAGCCTGATTTTCTCCTGCTTCAAGAGACTAAGATGAATAAAGAGAAAGCGGAACAGATTAAAGCTTTTAATAAATATTCTTTAAAAGCTAGCAATTTAGAAGGAGCTTCAGGAGGAACTTTGATGTTATGGAAAAAGAATTGTTTCTCTGGTATTATTTTGTTTGCTAGTAAAAACCTTATGATAGCCAAAATTTCTAGTTTAGACTAGAAGAAAGAGTGGTATCTTGTGAATATTTATGCTCCTAACTCAAAGCCTTCAATGAAAAAGGTTTGGGATTTCATTTCTAACTTTAAAAGGAAAAACTACTCTGATCGATGGATCATCATGGGAGATTTTAACATCCCTCCTTATGACCACGAGAAAAAGGGAGGAAATGCAAGTCAGTTGGAAGGAAGATTGGATCTAAGGGAATTCATCAATAATGAGGGCCTTATGGACTTGGACCTCCATGGAATCCAATACATGTGGAGCAACAAGAGAATTGGTAATGAATGTATTTAGGCTAGGCTTGACCATGCTCTTATATCTCCTAACTGGACTAAAGACTTCATCTATAATCTGGAGGCTTGTTAAAAAATCAGTTCGAATCATTTCCCTCTTTTATTCACTGCTGATAAACTCAAGAAGAATTTTCCTTTTAGATTTGAGAAGATGTGGATGTAGCACCCTCATTTTGAAAATAAATTAAAATAATGGTGGAATATAGAGTTTGAAGGTACTGCCCTCTTTAGAATTGCTTCCAAGCTAAAAAATGTTAAAATGGAAGTCAAAAAATGGAACAAGAATAGCTTTGGGAACATTTTTGAGAACAAATCTATGGTTAAGGAGGATATTCTTAATATTCAAGAAAAAATACAGAAGGAAGGTTATACCTCTGATCTCCTCCTTGAAGAGAATGAAAAGCTTGTCCGATACCATGACATCATTACTAAAGAAGAAATCTTCTAGAGATAGAGATCCCGATTGCTATGGTTGAGAGAAGGGGATAAGAATACTAAGTTTTTCCATCTTTCCACTTTGAAGCACAAGGCCAAAACTCACATTTCACATCTTAAAAGGGGTGATGTGAAAATTGTTGAGGACAAGGCTATCATGAATGAGATGGTGACTTTCTTCTCTTCCCTTATGACAATTGATTCTAACATTAATGTGGAAAGTCAGGCTGAATTCCTCAAAGTAATTCCACCACTGATTACTAAGGATCAGAATAAAATGTTATGTTCAGTTCCTAAGGATGATGAAATTGTCAAGGCTATTAGCTCACTGGGAGGAGATAAAGCCCCTGGCCCTGATGGATTCCCCATGTTCTTCTTCCAGAAGCTTTGGAAAGTGGTTGGTATAGATGTTTGTGATGTTGTTAAGGAATTCTTTGGGGCTAAACAACTGTTCAAAAAACTCAATTCCACTTTTCTATGCCTTATTCCTAAAAAAGTTGGGGCTGATTTTCTGGATCAGTTTTGTCCAATCAGCCTCTGTAACTCTTTCTACAAAATCATTTCCAAAGTTCTTACCTCTAGACTTGTTCAGGTGATCCCATTGATCATTGCCAATTACCAGAATGGTTTTGTCCCTGGTAGACAAATCCTTAACTCTATCATCTCTGCTCATTAGAATATTCATTCCTTATCTTGTTCCAACAATTAGAGTTTCATTATGAAAGTGGACATTACCAAGGCCTATGATAGAGTGGATTGGTCTTTCCTTTGTAATATTTTTCTTGCTTTTGGATTTGATCATAAGGTTGTGGGTTTGATCTGCCAATTGGTTTCTACTATCTCTATAGCGATCTTGGTTAATGGTAGTTCCTCTCCCTTCTTTTTTCCTTCTCGAGGGCTGAGACAAGGAGATCCTTTATCCCTCATCCTTTTTGTTATTATGGCTGATTTTTTGGGGAGATATATTGGGGACTTAGTCCAAAAAGGATTGCTCAAGGGCTTACAACCTTCTTCTCAACCGTTAACTTGCTCCCATGGTCAATTTGTTGATGATACTATCTTCATGGGTAAGGCTGAAGTGAAGGAAGCTAGGATTTTAAAGCAAGCTATTAACTTATATTCTATTGCTTCTGGTCAAGGGGTTAACTCGAGAAAAAGTGTTGTGTTCTTCATTAACACCCCTATCCACAAACAAGTTAAAATTGCTAAAATCTTGGGATGTTCTATAGGTTCTCTCCCTTCCTCTTACTTGGGGCTCCCCCTAGGTTTGAAGGTCCCTGATGCTTTATGGGAAGATCTTATTAATAAATTGAGCAAAAAGTTGGCAGGATGGAAAGGTAATCTTTTAAGCCAAGCTGATAAGTTAACTCTTCACAAAGCCTGTCTCCAGAGCATTCCTACTTATGATTTAAGTCTTTTTAGAATTCCTTTTAAATTTGTTGAGTCACTTGATAAAATTTAAAGAAACTTCTTATGGTCTGGTTCAGAGGATAAAAGGAGAATGGCTTTAATTGCTTGGGACCAAGTTTGTAAACCTTGCAGTGAAGGGGGATTAGGAATTTGGAAAACCATTAGTTTGAATAAAGCCCTTCTAGCCAAACAAGGGTGGAGAGTGTACCATGACAATAAAGAGTGGAGTTCCATTTGGAAACATAAGTATCTCTCTAATTCTTTCTCCCTTTCTGATTTCCTTGAATCTCCTGATGTTATTCACTCTTCCTCCATATGGGAAGCTATTCAGGGGACCAAGAAAACTATAAAAAAAGGATGTACATGGAAAGTTGGCAATAGACTTAAAGTGAATTTTTGGGAAGATATCTGGCTTTTGGATCACCCTTTGACTGAAGACTTTAATGACAAGGCCTTAATCGATCATTGCAAGTAGAGATTTGGCATTCTTGCTTGTCATTATTGGCAAAATGATTCATGGGTGAATTTAACTAATGTTAGCCATGTTTTCATTAATATCCAATTATCCCTTAATGCTGTCTCTCTTTACCTTTGTTTGGAGGATGAGATTATCTGGTTTGTTGACCCTAGTGGGAATTTCAAAGTCTATTCTATCTTTGCTCCTAAGAATAAGAACTATCAACCTCTTTGGACTCAAGCTTGGATTAAGGGTCTCACTCCCAAAATTAACATTTTATTTTGGATTCTTCTCCAAAAAAAATTTTTGACTCTTGATAATTTGCAAAAAAGAGGTATAAATTTGGTTAACATGTGTTCTTTATGTAGAAAGGGATATGAAGATAGAGATCATATTTTTTTGAGTTGTTCTTTTTCTCAAGAAGTCTAGACTGAGATTTTGAACTTTTGGGGCATGACATGGGTTCATCAAAACAATGTGGAGCTTTCTTTCAAGAGCTGGAGATGCCCCTCAAAGGATCCTGATTCTCAATTTCTTTGGAAACTAACCCTCCCCAATCTTTGGTGGGGTATATGGAAAGAAAGAAATAATAAGATATTCAAAAATAAAGATCTTCTAGGTTGGGTGCTTGGTCAGAATATTATCAGAGCCTTCAAGGAGAATTTTTTGTCCCAAAGGGAGCCTGCTTAGACCTTCCAACTTGATCACCCTTTAAGATTTCAAGATCCTAAGTTGAAAATTGATAATCCTAGATTGATTATAAAATGGTTGTTTCCTCCTAATGGATGGATCAAAGGAAATTTTGACAGAGCAGCCAAGGGTAACTCATGAAGAGCAGGATGTGGAGGCATTCTTAGAGATCATATGGGAAATGTTATTGATGTTGTTGCAACCCCTATTGGTCACTCGAATAGTCATATTGCTAAAGCTACTGCTACCCTTTATACTACCATTTTAGTTGTTGATTTGGGTTACTCCAAATTATGGTTGGAAGGTGATTCTTTGAATATTATAAATATCCTTAATAATAAAAATACTACCTCTTGGGCTATAAAGGCAACATTTATGAAAATCAAAACTCTATTTCAAAATTTTGAAAAGGTGGTCATCTCCCATACTTATAGAGAAGCCAACAGGGTTGCTGATTGGATAACTAATCATGTAGTACAAAGGGGGCAAAAGATGAGGTGGCTCGATTACTTACACAAACATGTGGATCTTAAAGCAATCATTAATTATGATGTTATTCATTCCAGAGTGGAAAAGATTTGCTCAGATTAGAAATTTAATGATTTGCGAGAGTGGCCTTACGATTGTCAGTTTAGCATTCCCAAGGAGGTACATTCATGTGAAGGCTATGTGCTCTCTGCACGTATCCTCAAAAAGGTATACTTTGCAATATGGGAGGTGAACCGAGGAAATAGGAACCCAAAAAATGTGATGATTGGAAGGCTAGGCAGGATGTTTGGAAGATACTCTAGAAAGGGAATGTGGCTAGGTACCTAGAGCAATTGCATGGATTCAAACCCCATGTAAACACTGCCTTCTTCAAAAATTGGGCGGATGACAAAGTTACTCTACATGGAGTGTAGGTTAAGCTGACTGAGGAATTCATTGCCGAAGTCACTGGTCTTCCCATGAAAGGTATCAAGTTTTTGAAGCAGACCAATATTTCCAATGCGACCTACAAAAAATTCTCAAAGATAGAAGAAGAGGAGCTGCAATTGGAAAAGAGTGGCAACTTCTTTGATGTGCAACAGATAAAAGGTATTTGGCATGATGTGCTTGGTTGTATTCGCAAATATTTCATCCTTGATGGAAGAAGTAAAAGGGTGCACAAATTCCACTTTGTATTCCTTAACCATTTTAGGTACAAGGATGGAATTTCCTTCCCTTTCTATTTGTAGTTTTCTTTGCTCCAAAGTTTGAATGCCCATAAAAAGAAATAGTCTCGACCCATATTACATGAAGGTCTGATTTTACTCATTGAGGGTCTTTGTAAAAATAAGTCCATTGCTTCATCCCCGTCCTCTGCCAAGCATAAGACTCCTAATCCCATTATAGGAAAAATAGATGAGAGTGTTAAAAAGATAATAAAGGCTAAATTGAAACCCTCTAGTTCTCAAAGACAAATTGAGGAAGAGGATACTGAGGTGGAGAGCACTGATGGCTCAGATAAGGATGTCCCTAAGGAAGAGGAGGGGACGGATGTTGGGGAGTTCAGCTCTAACCTAGATGGTTACCTAGATTCGAAAGACAATAATGAGGAGGGGAGAGAGGAAGATATTATGGAGGTGAATTTAGAATAGAGCAAGTCTAAAAATGAGGACACTCATATTGTGTCTAGGGGAGGTGATAAAGAGAAGAAAAATGATAATTTAGCCATTTTGAGTGAGGAGGAAATCATGGGGAAAGCTCCCACTCCTCTTAAGGAGACTAAGGGACATGATAAGGAGGGATAGAGCCACCATACTCAAGCAGAGCCTAGTGAGGTGGAACCATTAGATGAGGGATTCATATTGATAAAGATGGCCCTATTCCACACACCATTATTGATGATGCAGGTGACTCCCTGGTGAGGGAAACCAATCTCTCCTTCCTCCACTCTACTAAAAAAAAAGCTAACTCTTTCCTTTAGGTTGATTCCTAGTTATATAATGAAATAATGGGGCTAAAGAAGAAAGTGGATACCTTGCAACATAACTAGGAGGCTGACCAGGCTATTATTCAACACATGGAGGTGCAAATGGGAGATATCCCAAAAAAATGAAAGGATTACGAGAAAAATCTTAGACTGCTCATTAGGGAAAGTGGAACAAAAATGGAGCAAGTTATCTCAAGCATCTATGCTGCCGCGGTGACCTTGGGTAAAAGAGTTGATGAAGGAACCATATCTTTGGAGGGCCCAAGCAAGAGGACAAGACAGAGTTCGAGGAAAAAAGCTTTGATTGATGCTACTTCTTTGGTTGCTAACTCCATCTAAGATATGGCTAAGATTGGTAAGGAGGATGTGAAGATGATTACAAAATTGTAAAAGTTTCCTGGGTCTTCTTTTCGGGTTTGGTTCCTATGTAGGTCCTATTTGCTGGTTGGTTCTTCTAGTTCCTATTTTTGGTCCTATTTTCTGGATTTTAGTTTTTTCATATACTATCGGTTCTAGGTCCTTGTAAAACCTAGGTATTTTATCTAGACTTTATTAGTGCTTTCAGGTCCCTATAAAACTTGATTTTGATTCTAATTTTTAGTAGGTTTTTGGGCTCTTTCCTGTTGGTTAGCTTGTTTTTTTTTCCTTTTTTGAGGATGTGAAAGGGTTTTGAGGTCCCTTCAAAACTTGTTTTTATCGTAATCCAAAACATTATGGTAGGAAGGAATAGATGAAGGTAATGAAATACATGGGATACTTGTAGGAAGAGTGGGAAGAGGAAGACTCATATTTATAGGATTGTAAACTTGGGTTGAATTGGTAACAAGCATTAGCACATAAATAGGAACACTGGGAATAGAAGTAGAAAGTGGTAAGGAACTTTGAACACTTGTAGAAGGAGAAACATATCCTATCTCTTGATCACTATATACAAAAGGTTCAATGTTATAATTTAAAAAATTTAAAATGCTATACAAGAGGGTTATGTCATGTTCATCATTGTGAATGAGTTTCCTTGAGGCTTATACAATGTAAATGGTATATGTACAGCGGTTTTCTTGAGATAATCAATTTTCCAATTTCTCCATTTTATTAGTAAGATTTTGGACTTTGGTAGTAGGAAGGTGCAATCAATAATCATCATCATGAGAAGAATGAGAGAAATTATTTTCTATTCCAAGATTAGGAATACTAGGGAACATGTTGGTCACATCGAGATTCCTAGAAAAGAAGGACGAATTGCAATCAAAAGATCTCATGATATACAAATGCTTCTAACTTGAATGTTATAGATGAGGCACAAAATTATAAATATCTTGTACAAAGAGACAAAGAAAATGACAATGTAGAAAAGATATATTGTAACAATATAGATCTAGGAATCAAAATGTCAAATAAAACTCTGAAATGGGATCTAATTCTCAAATCAAGAATGTGTAAAGTGAAACAATGTATACAATGTGAAAATGAAAAGAAAGATTAGATAATGAAGATCTAACTACACAATCAAAAGATATATAATGTAAGAATGATGGGTTTACCAAATTATCTAATGAAGGTGAACACACAATTATGCAAAGTAAGATCTAAAATCAATCCCAAAAACATAATGAAGCATGAAAGTAATAGGATCACCAAAATGTAACATAAAAATTAGGGGCACAATAAATATGTGAGATAGATATTAAGATGTGTATATTGAACCCCTAATTTTAGATGTACATTAGGGAAATTAAAATAGGGACCTTCAAGCTTTGCCTTCCAAAAGGCCTAAATCATATTAGTATTACCCAAAGTAGATGTAAGGGGCTCCAATGCTAAATCCAAGTCCTTTTCCACGATCATAGTCAAAGGATCTATTTCTATAGGATGTTCTTTCCTTTTAATTTTGTATTACTAATTTATTTTATTAATTTTTTATTTAATACAATTAGGCTAACCAATTAAATCATAAGCACTATAAAAACACATATGATAGATAAGCACATGAAATAATCAGATCTAATACAACAAAGTGCTAAGTTTTGATGTTTGGTAGCTTTAGTAGGATAAACCTATGAGATTAATTAATATAATAATATTGGTTCATATATATATATATATATATATATATATATATATATATATATTAATGAATGGACATGTCTCCTCTTTTTTTATTCCTCATAAAAATACAAAGAGATCATTGCATTTGGAACACACATACCAAAATACATAGTGCAAATATATTTGTAGGGATCCTCTAGAAACAACAACATGGTATTAGAGCCAGACAAAAAATAAAATTTAATAGGTAAGATTCATTTTTACATAATAGGTATGCATTGGTTAACATAGATTTACATAGATTAAATATCATTTTTTTGTGTTTACTCATTGTAAGGAAACACAAAATATTCATGAGGTTTGAAAGATTCAAGAAGAGCAGTGTATAGACATAAGTGATCTTCCTCAACATATGTTTGAATAAAAAACAAGTAACTTAGTGAAAATCAATAATTATAATGCTTCTATACCAGTTTGATTGTCACAATAGCTTAAGTGTGCTAGCCTAGTGAGTAGTACTTGGAAATCACAAGGAGAAAGTTGTTGGATAATAAAATCTATTTTTGAAGATTTATAATCTAGCCATCAAGAAAGGAGAAATCAAAGGTTCTCATTATGGGAATAGATGTTTATCCTCTCATTGGATACATCATGAATTATCTCTCTTTTCTCTTTGATTACAAAGAATCTTTAGTAAATATAATCATAGATTTATTGGTAGTGCTACCTAACAAAAATTTGAATGATCACTCTGCCACACTATCTTCTTAACTAGGATTGATAATCTTCACGCTGATGTATAATCTTGACAAGAAAGATGACCTATATAAATATGTGGCTATGTCAATTTGTTTCTCATGAACACTGACATTTGGAGTTGGATAAGTCTTGTAGATAATGCCACCTATAGAATCTAAAGTTAACAAAAGTCATAGTAAAAGGGAAATAAACCTTTACATCAAGGTAGAATAACTTGGCATCAAGTGTCACATGCACCATCATCATAGAAAGGTTTGCATGGGAGTTGTAATGAATGAAAAGTTAAATGTGGAAAAAGGGGTAACACATTTCCAATCCCACCCATTAACATTATTAAACTGGCAGAAAGGATATTACTCACTACCCACCACAAGTCATACCCCTCATCATTATCATAATTGGTGGCTTCAATAGGAAGGATAGGTTTGGTATAATAATGATATTTGTTTTCTATATAAAGTGACTTCATTCATGGAATTCAGAGTAAAGACAAAAGAAATTATGGATGGAATATGACGATTGAGGAAAGTTGCACATGGGTAACACCCATTCCCCTCTATACATTCCATGAGATATCCCCACTACATACCCTTGACCTTAATATAGTATTAAATATAATGCATTGAGCCCCACAATATGTCTACAATGTTAGATGTGGTTAATTTATATATGATACTATAAGAATCTTCAAATAAGATGTCTTGCTCATCACCATAAAGGGAAAGAAGGACCCACAACCGAGGTATGGAGGAATATATTAATGATTATAGTTAATATATATTTTAGTATTATTATGGATTTCTAATATTCTTATTTTAGATAAATTACAAATATAATGAAATTCATTATATAATGGTCAAAAGGAATGTCATTTTAATAATACATTAATTATATTATTTGGATGAAATAAATAATATTATTTATTATTTTCTAATAAAATATTAATGTCTAATGGAATGAAATATAAAATAAAAGGATATTGATGTACAGATAAGTATTTAATATCATTTAGTATTTTTTTAAATCAATGTAGTCTCTCTCTAATTTTTATTTCTTTATATACTATAAAGCCATTTCCCCCTATCTTTTCCTCGAACAATGTTTTTGTAGGAAAAGGAGGATTGATATAGATTCAAGGGAAGTTTAACACTTCTTCAAAGGAAAAAGGGCTTATAATATTGATGTTTAGATGGAGTCTGACACACATATCTAAAGGAATGGGTAGAGGATATGTTTCAATTAATCTTTTAAGATCTAGATCATATCATAATTAGAGGGAGTTTCTTACTTCATTTAAACCTTTGGTATCACATGTGACAGCATAATTTAATGGGCCTACTCCCTATATACATCATTAGAAAGTGATGACTTCCAAATGATTATCATGTAAATTTGTAGAAGTTATTGAAGGTGACAATATTTCAATAATTTAATCTATTGTAATAGATATCTTATGATGTTTAAAATAGATCATGACAGATTACATCTTGTATGGTGTATTAAGCTGCTTAATAGACCATGGTCATCTATTATGATAGGAATCTTATGATGTCTAAGTAGATCATGATATATAATATCCTTTGTGATGGATTAAGTTCCTTAAATAGACCATTCCCTTCTATTGTGATGGACATTTAATGATTTCTATGAAGATCACTACATAATGGATTAAGTTCTTGATGGGGAATTCTAAACTACCTCACAAGAGCTCTTCTAAATATTCCTAAGACCTATCCTTTTAGCTTGCTAGGGTACTTTCCTTACCTTACTCATACATCACTACTAAGATCCCTATCTCTTTTTTAACTCTTCACCAACTTCAAACTACAAACTATACCTCAACTTCCTTTGATGCACTAATTAGCATAATTAGTCATTCTTCTTCCTAGACTATTCTTGTGACTAGGAATAGGTTTACTCATTGTTCCTTGCTATTTTTCAATACTCCTTGATCCATCCTAATGGTTTCTCACTTGGGTTTCCCAATTTTTTCTTGTTTGGTTAGTTCTAGGTCTTGTAGCCTTTTTGTCCTAATTAGGCCCTCCTAGAAACTAGGTTTCTTGAATTTCTCACAAAATCCCTTAACAACCCCATAAGTAAACTATGGATTTTTTCTACCATTATCCAGGACTCAAATATTTCTTGGGTCTTAGGTTCTAACACTATCCATACGCTAGATTTCTACCAAACCCCTACTTTCAAGGGTTTGTAGGAGCATGTAACCAATCTGACTTCTTTGATTTCAAAAAGTGTATTAGATTTATTCCCTTCACTCCTCCTTTCTTTTTTATTTCTAAGACACATGCCTTTTTACTTTCAAACTTCTATATTAGCACATCCAATCCATTCAAAAAGCCCTCTTGCTATTGTTCTGAACCAAAGACTAGCCAGAATGTTGGTGTACTCACCTAGCGTTTGGTAGTAAAAGTATTTCCCCTAAAATAGTAAAGTCCAAAATACATATTTACACTATATATAGGGTTTTTTAAATTTATTCCAAGTGGCCATGAAGTTTTAACCATGGGAAGTCAAGTTAAAGCCATTATTTACATGATTGGCCCTAAACTAGGTAGTGAAACCACAAAACACAAATAATTATCAAAGTGATCACCAATCTTAGAAGAAAATAAACCAAATGTGAAAAATGATAGATAAATAACACAAATTCAATTTTCAATGCATTACTTCAGTCTCTTCAATCAATTAATGGCTAGATGAAAACTCTGATACACAATTACAACCAATTTCTTACTCTTCCCAATCCAAAATCTGTACAATGTCCTTCCTAACTATTAGGTTATGGTTTTGATGACCTTATATATTCCCTTACCACATGTTTGGAACCTTAGGTTAGGCTTAGAATACCATTAATCCCAATTCCAAGCTTTTAGGAAAAGTTGTCATGAGCAACTTTTACAACTTTTTCAATTTTGACAATTTTGTCAAACCATTAGCCTCCATGGTTCACCTTGACCCCAAACCACCACATAAGAAATTAAAACAACTAATAACATCAACATATCAAAATTCATTCCACTTTTGGATCTTGGTCAAATTTTGAACCTTTGGTTGACTTTCTAGGACTTAACACCTAGATCCTAAAAGACCACTCAAATCCCTTGGCTCCACTCATCCCTAAAACTATCCACACACACACACACAAAAATAAATTTGGGACTTCATAGCTTAGTCCTTGTTAACATGTAGTTATCTAGGCCAACCTACATGCCAAAATTTATTGAAGACCTTGAGGTGCTCTTGCACCATTCACCCCCTACAACAAACAAGTTAGGGAACTTGTGGTGTTAAGAACTCCTTGCTGATTTCATGCTTCTTGAAGTCACTCTTAGCTATCCAAGTAGCCTCTAGCTCTAGTTGGTGTCTCCACTTTACCAAGTGTTCCATGTATATCTTTTACCTAGTTCTCTTCTTCACCCTAGAATCTAGAATCTTCTCATCTTGTGGCTTGATCTAATCAAGTACCTTGAGTTCCTCCACATCCCTATTCACTTAAGTAATTTATTGTTCATCCTCCATCTCTGGCCCTCTATATTTGATCAAATCCTTCACATTAAATATGGGAGAAATGGACATCTCCTTTGGTAGTTCCACCTTGTAGGCATTGGGTCCATATTTGGACAACACCTTGCATGGTCCAATCCTTTTCATTTGTATCTTTCTTGGTATGCCCTTCTATAATCTAGCTTTGTTCAAGAATACCATCACTAAATCACCTCCATCAAATTGTAGATCTATTCTCCCTTGATCTCTCTTAGCTTTCAATTTTTTATTTTCCTCTATTTTAGTCTTCTTTACCTTCTCATGTACTTCTCTCATTGATTGATGAAAGTCATCAACATGATCACTGATCCCTTCACAACCCTTCAAGTCTTTGAGATCAAGTAAACCTCTTGAATGTAACCCATATACCACTTCAAATGGGCTTCTACTAGTATTTTTTTTTGTACTATCATTGTAATAAAATTCTTCTTGATGAATGACTTTCTCCCATCCTTGTCCATACTCCTTAGTCAAACACCTCAACAAGTTACCAATTATCATGTTAACTACTTATGTTTGACTATTTGTTTGGGGATGGTAGGTACATCTATGAGACAAGTTGATTCCTAATCTCTTCCAAGGTGTCTTCTAGAAGTGGCCTATAAAATTCACATCCCTATCTATCATTATGCTCATGGGTGAGCCATGTATCCTAACTATCTCCTTGAAGAAAAGGTGGGCAATGTGGCTAGCATCATGTGTTATTTTGCATGGAATAAAATAGCCCATCTTACTAAACCTGTCCACCACCATAAACACACTATCCAAACTAGTAGATTTTATAGGTAGGCCTACTATAAAGTCCATGTTGATGCACTCCCAAGGCCTATTTGGTATGGGAAATGACTAATAGAGACCTAAATTTGATGATGTTCCCTTTGCCTTCTGGCACACTTCACATTGCTCTACATATCTCTTCACATCTTTTTGCATCTTAGGCCAATAGTAGAACCTTTCTACTAAGTCTAGGGTCTTGTTCAACCTAAAATGTACACTCATACTCCCATTATGTTTAAATTGAATAAGATTCTCCCTTATTAAGCCTACTGGAACACACAACTATTTGCCCCTGAATAGTAACCCATTTTGCAATGTGTAATCAACATATTCACTATGAAAATGATTATCAAATGTAGTTCATGCCATATGGATCCCTAGGAATTCTACATCCCCTTTGTAGAGTTCTTTGAGTTTCTCAAACTAGTAGATTTGGCCTCATATTTTGATAAAAAAATGGTCAAATTTTGTACTCATGTTGGTCAAATTATATAAAAATTAGTTTTTCACTATTTTACTAATCAAAACTTTCACCAATCCAAGTTAACATTGGAATATCAATGCAAACTTTGGTAAAAAATGGCCTCCCTTATTTGTAAGAAGGTCTGTCATACTTTCAACCCAACTTAGTCAAAATGGCTCCCTCGATCGACTAGGATGCCAAACCCCATGATGACATCCTAATTGATGTTTTTGTGAAAAGTTTGACCAAAGTTTGGTCAAAATTTCACCCAATATTGATCACCCTTGGTCAAAATTTCAACCAAAATTTGGTCAAAAATGGCCTCCCTTGTTTGCAAGAAGGTCCAATGAACTTTCGACCAAACATGGTCGAAATGGCTCCCTCAATTGACCAAGATGCCAAACCCACAATGACATCTAAGTTGATGATTTGGTCAAAAGTTTGACCAATGCTAATCAGCATTGGTCAAAATTTTTACCAACATGATTTGTTTAAAAAAAATTACATGAAGATAAATATCCTAAGTAATCACTTACGACATCCTAGTCGGTGATTAGTTTGGATATTTATCTTCAAGTGTTATTGTTTGTTTGCCAAGTTGTTAGTTCCTATTGCCTATATAGTGAAGGAACTATATTCTTAAATCAATTCCTTGCTAGGCCATAAAAAGAAATATTTAGTTCTAGGTGTTCATCAATTTTATTTTTGTATGAATGGCATTAAAAGGGTGTTTCTTGTCTTCTATGGTTTCTTGAATAAAACATTTGTATTGTCTACCTTACAAGATGAAGCATTAGAGATTGAAGTATTTTCTTTACAAACAATTTAGGATATATTGTTGTGCAGGAAAACACATTGCTTGTCTTTGAAGTATTTAATTTTTAGTATAAGTTGTCTCTCTAATCATACTTTTACATAATTTCTATGTTTGAATCACAAATATAAAATATGTGATCTAATATATGCACAAACCTAAAGTATAGAATTGAATAAAGAATTGTAAACTTAGAGAAATATATTACACATATATTTCAAGATAAGGCTACAAGATTAAAAGATAATGATTACACTAAACTACCATTATAGGGTATAATGTTAAACAATGGACAGAGCAAAAGAAAAGAAATAGAGAAGCCTCACAAATTGTCAAGTCATGAGGTGCTCAAATAGCAAAAAACTATGATAGTTAAAACCATAGTAATGAAAATCAAAAGGATTTGTGTGATTTGATGATTTGATTCAAGCCAAATGATTTTTTGTGAATTGGTGAATCAAATTAGTGATAAAGGGTTTATGAAATAAGTTACTCACTAAATTTCAAGGATTTTTTTAATTTTCTGATTTGTGGATGATTCATGATTCAATTCAGCTTGTTGATTCCAATTTGATTTGTATTCTTGTTACTTTGGTTAAAACCTAAAATGATATTAAAAAGTTAAAAGTATTAGTCATTTATTTGTTTTTCTCCATTTGTTGTATGATCATGATGTATGAAAGATAGTAATGGAAAAATCCCAACTTGTCAATTATTGTTGCAATCCTAATGGATTATTATTTAAGTGCAAAAGGAGGAAACATGTCATGTGGACTTAGGGCATCTATCTTAACAAACAAGCTAGACCTTATTGTGGTACTTTATGAAAAAATATAAGGAAGCAACATTGAAATGCTATGAGAAAGTGTCACAGTAACCAAGGAGTCCATTATGATAAGGACAAAATGAAAGATTAGTTAGCAAATAATGGATGACTGTGAGAAAAATTATAGGGTATGAAAATTCATGAAAAAATCAAGGTATAGTCATTTAGAATAGATGACTGAGAGTTAGAGGTGCCTGTCACATGACTTTTTTTTAGTTATGGAAGAGATGTTACGACCCCCAACATAGTAGATATAAGTGGGCATAAGGTATAAATGTGAGGGTTTATGACATTACTAATAGCCCTATGAGGATTTGGTAGGGGATATTAGGCAATGACATGATAAAAGAGGGTTGAGTCCTTTCAAAAGAACATATAGTTATAAAAAAGATCAAAAGAACATGATGCACACAACATAGTTCGATGATATGCGACAATGCTACAAGAAGATGACTGTGTACAATGATTACAAATGTGAGGTGTTGATGATGACCTAAACAAGCCACAATGCTAGAAGCCATAAGTATATGATAGTGAGAAGTCAACAGATTCCTCACATGCCCATGGAAGGTAGACCTAAGAGAGCATGAAAGTTTCCTGTGCCTAGAGAAGTGTCAAGATACTTTATGTGGACAAGCATAATACAACCTAAAGAAACATGATAGTTTTATCATGATTTTGCAATTCAAAATTATAATAACAATAAGGCATGGGACAAAGTTCATGAAAAAATATGGTGATAATGAGGGATAGAAGATGGAGGTGAAGAAATTTTCTCTCAAAAGGCATTAACAGAGAAGAGTGTGAAATGTATATTAGTCCTAAAGATAATCATGAAATGCATATCGGTCCCAAAGACAATCAATAAGTTATGAAAGTCATAGGGATCATCACGAAACCATAAAGAGCATGTTAGAAGACTTACATCAAGGATGTTATGGATAAAGGACAAAGGGTAGTTCAATCATGTGGATTAAGGCTATCAATGCACCACAAAGACACCAACATGGTATGCGGTACAAAAACAAAGAAAAATCAAAAGAGATAGTTTACCAAAAAAATTGAAAAGGCCACATTAAAGGATTGTCTACAAAGAATGCATAGTCTAAAGGAAAAGGAGTAAGGATAGAGGACATGAATGGGCATAAATGACATGGGATAAAGTCACAAATGTGAAGAATGTTTATAAGAGGATAGTCAATGTTATGAATGACTACCACCATACAAGAAAGGTGAACAGTCATTCAGTCATAAGTGTATGAGAAAGTGTGGTGTAAAGACACAGGCATAAAATATTAACTAATAATTTCATGTTCCATTCTTTTGTAAGTATAGAAGTATATTTTGTTAGTTCTTTAACTATTATTGATTATGCTCAAGGATAGTGAGAAGAGATGTGTAGCAATTTATAGTAAGTAGAGATTTTAGGGTAAAGAAAGATAGCTATGCCACTTCCTGAGAGTCATGGTCATGAAAGTTATGAAATGTGCTAGGAATAGTCAAGGCCAAGGTTAAGGGATGTAAAGTGACTAGAACAATTAGACAATGAACCTAGAGAAAATAATGTAAAGACTAGTTTAAAAGGAATTGCACAAAATGCATGTTGAATCATTATATAGGGTTTATGGATGATCACAATACCTAGTGTTTGGTGAGACATTGCCTAGTGGCTATTGGAAATAATCAAGACTAACAAGGTTACTAAGAGGGGAGGGGTGAATCAATAACCCTAAAACTTTAAATTAATTCTACATAATAACATATTCACCATTTATCCATCTAATCTACAAATGCATGAAAAGATAAACATTTATAACACATGAACACACTGATTTGGTGACCCAAAAACCTTCCAATTAGAAAGTAAAACTGGGGTAGGGATGGTGCCCACAAAACTTCAATACTGCAACATAAAGTTGGCTTGTTAAGGCTTACAATGATCACTTTTGATGATCTACCCTGTTAGGAGCAAGTAGGATTGCTAGATCCACCTTGTTAGAGGATTTACAAACAGACAATGAAGTATGCACTCTGTTAGGAGATTTACAAAAGATTGCTAAGTCTACCCTGTTAAAGGATTTACAGACTGATTCACCTGTTAGAATGAAGTAGTGGATCTGGTTACAACTGATTGCTGATAAGATCCTTTATGCTTTGATCACCTGATGTGATAGATACAGCTTTTCTACACCAATGTCGACCTTGTTGTATTCCTCTATTCTACTGTTGATTCACTTTCTCTCTTTTCAAAAATATTGCAATACAAAATCCCATCCAATTTTCTATGTTTATGTACAAATGATATAATACATCACATATATACCATTCCAATATTTTCTTAACAAGGTCAGCCAAACACAAGTGAACAAAATATTACTGAGTCAGCTAGATGGTAGAAAACTCGGGTTCCTAAAATTGACTTGATGACCTTCTAATACTCGACATCCACTACAATACAATGCATCATCATGCACTCAGTAAGAGTAGAGGCACGGTTCATACTTACCATTGTAAGTAGCTTGGAACTTGGTAACCATTGGTGACTCGATGAATATTGTGTCACTCGGTAAAAACTAAATCCATTGATAACCTTCTTCACTGGGTAAACACTGATTCCTTCATTTACCTTGATTACTCAGTAAATACTAAGTTCTTCATTTACCTTGATCACTTGGTAAACACTAAGTTTCTTTGTTTACCTTGATCACTCGATAAACACTAAGTTTCTTCGTTTACCTTGATCACTTGATAAACACTAAGTTTCTTCATTTACCTTGATCACTCGGTAAACACTAAGTTTCTTCGTTTACCTTGATCACTTGGTAAACCTTGAGAAGTTGGTAGATACTGCTGAACTGCCCATATGCTTAGTTTCCAAGGGAATGCTTGTTATAAATTATAGACTGTGTGATGAGTTCGGTAAGCATTCAGAATCGAATAAGTGTTGTAACTAATGACAAATATATCATAATTCCAACAATCTCCCCCTTTGACATTATTGACAAAAACACTTATGAGCCAAAATTATATACAACATCTGACATACTGACGACTGATTCTACTGAATATACATGGCTTCTTTACATATATCTCCCCCATACAATATACAAGGTATTTACATGAGTTATATGACTTTTATTCATAGTATCTCTTTGTCCCTTTTGTACATTTATCTCACCAATATTTCTTCCTTAGTATCTTTTTCTCCCCCTTTTTGATAATAATGCCAAAGAATAAAATAATGTATTTACATAGAGACACCAAAATGTGAGAAAAACTCAGAATGTACTTGGAGAATGAGTTGCAGAGTTTTATCCCAATTCTTTTGCAAAATTTTGCATGTGGATAGAGCTACTTGAACTTCTACAGAGAATTCAATCACATGTTCTGCAGCAGAGAAATTATTGTCATGGATTAATGTTTTTGAATGTGCAATGTGCTTTTGCATTGTGTCCATGATGGGAAGGATCATATTCTGAATATCTAACAATGTAGATCGGATCCTTGCCTCATCTCTCAACAATTTTGCTTGCTTTTCTGACAAAAATTTGATCTTGAGGTGATGAGATGAGCTTGAACTAGGATCAAGCTTCAGGTTTTGTGTGCTTTCTTTCAGATCCTCATCTATCTTATTCAATTTCTCTCTTATCTCCTTAGTATACTTGGTAACATCACAAAGCTTAGCAAAAAGAGATGTTAGATTATTAAAAGAATTTTCAATGTTGGCCAAAACTGTGGTTAATTTAACCTATTTTATTGCTATATGCTAAGCAATATGCTCAAGCACCTTATTATCAAACTTCTTTTCTGCCTTCTCCATCAACTTTTCTTGATAGAGATATCCTCATTGAATTTATTGACTGCCTCTTCTAATTGTATCAAAATGTGTTGAGAAGTATCAACATCAACACATATAGCCTCAGTAATTATATTTTGGGCATTCTCAATTATTTTATATTCCTTATTCCTTTCAGACCTTAGCTGCTTCTGTGTAGCCTTCATCTCAATTAGTTGACTAGCATACCTCATTTCTTCAATGGTAGCATTTTCATGGTCAATCTTTGGGATTACTATCTCTGTGTCTAAGTCAATATCTTCAAGAATTTCCTTTCCAGTGATCACAAGTCTTAATGGTTGCTTTTGTTTGACTTCTGTGATGACTGGTTTGACCTTAGGAATAGACACAATAGTAGAGATGGAAGGACTAGCAGTGAAAATTGGGATGCTTGAGGGTTGAGTGCCAATAGAAGTATATACTGGATCAAAAATTGGAGTACTTGCCAAAAATGGTGATACACTCGGTAATGCTGTATCTAAACTAACTGGGTCTGAAGTAGATGCAGATAATGCTGACAAAATTGTAGAACAAATTGGAATTGACAAAATTATGGAACTTACTGCTATACTGACTGATGATGATGGAGCTAAGGAGGCTAGCTTGGTAGCTGAAGAAGAGGGATGCAGCTCGATAGATGAAGTGGTAGACACTTCCATTGTTGATACCTGGAGCTGAGATGTGGTAGGTGTAGATGATAAATATAATGTAGATGTTATCAAACCTGCTGAAGCTGACTCCAACCTTGATGATGTCATAGTTTTAGGTGGAGAGTGAGGAAGGGATGCAATCAATGCTGCTACAATTTTCACCAGATCATCTTCCTCCTTATCTTCCTCTTCAGCTTCTTCCTCCTTGTCTTCTTCCTCTTTATCTTTCATTAGTGCATGCAGCTCTCTTGGTGAGACTGTGATGGATGGAGTGCTCTCAAACTCATCATCCTTGCTACTATCATCATCTTTGATTTCGAACGGGTCTTCACTGGGCTTATGTAGATGATAGATGTTTTTACACATGTTTGTAGCATCATTTACAACATGTTCAATGTCTTTAATCAAAATCAAACAGGTGTGGAATCTGATCATCATTTTACTTTCATGGCTTTTCATTTCAATTTTTACTTCTACTCTAGTGAGACTTGGTCGAAGATTCTTTAGGGATTTCTCATAAATATCTTTTACTGTTTGGGTGGCTAGCTCCCATCTCAGTGCAATCTCTCTAGTGGTTCTTTTGAGATTTGAGGGGCAATCTGGTCTGGGGAGTATTTCCATTTACCCATCTTATTGAGTACCAGTTCCTCAATCTACATTTTCTTAGCATCTGTTCTAGTTTCAAATTTCAATACCTTGAAATTTGTGATGCCAACTCCTTCTTCCAATTGTTTGAGCCTTTGCTCAAATGTGGGTGTAGGCCTAACTAGTATAGGTTGCTACTTACCTTTTTTGGTTCTTCTGGTAAATACTACAGTAGGCTTTTTCTTAGGTTTGGTAATGATTACCTTACCTTTCTTCTTTGGCTGTTCTTTTGCAAATTCTTCTTCTCCTTTTTCTTCTCCTCCTTCTTCTTCTCCTCCTTCTTCTTCACCTACTTCATCTTCACCTTTTCCTTCAGTGAGCATAAGAGGACCAGTTGAAGTTTTCAATTTGGCTATTTTCCTCTTGACCTTGCTTATGGCCTGTGGTAGCTTGATTTCAAGCTCAATTCTTGCCTTAGCTTCATCATAGGTTCCAAAAATTTGTTGCCTTGGGTCTATTGGCTCATTTACTAGTGCTTCTATAACATCTCTGGCTTCATCAATATTTACCTCATAGGGAAGAGGTTTCACCCATGCAACTCGGGGTCTGACTGCTTGAATGTATACCTTGTCACAGTCAACCATGAAGCATACATCATCCTTATAATCTTCAACAAGCTTGGGAGGAATTTTGAATCTGGTATTCATCCTCTCTTTGAAATCTTCAAAATAGTTATCCATTACCTTATCAAAATTTATACCCATTTTTGCAATAAACTCATTTATCTGATACAAAACTGGAATATCTTTTCTCCATACAATTGGACCTTTAGAAGGGAAAAAAATTTGTACATAGAAAAATAAACAAACTAACAACGAACCAAATTTACAAGAGTTGGTTTTTGAGGTCCTTATACTATCCATGTTCTTATTTAGTTGTTTCAATAGCACATCTGCTAGGTCAAACTCCATATTCTTCTTCACAATCTTATAGGCTAAGTCCACAGCCTCATAGGGCACACTATTCAATTTTCTGAAACTATACATCTTATATGCAATTAAATGAATTCCAAATCTTAGCTCTACATTAGATACATTGTTAAGTTTCAATCCTCTACCATCCCATTCAGCGAGGGTTAACTTCTGAAGTTCATCCTGACTTAAGGTTTTAGTGGTTATGGATTTTCTCAACATAGGTAAACCCATGATCTTATGAATCATCTTCTTCATTATTAGGATGGGTTGCTCTAACCACAACTGACCATTATGCACATGGCTTAAAATGTATCTTATCCATTTCATTTGAAAGTTCCTTGGCAAGTGCGGGATATGGGTCAAACCTTTGGTTTCCAAATGCTTGTGGTTGAGTTTGAGGGTTCCATTCACACATAACTTAGCTAGGGCATTATCCATATCTAGTGTCCCTATTTCTTGAACAGTGCATTTGAAATGAGTACAAATGTCATTTATAAGTAGTACCTTTGGTGGAATCTGTGATTGGGCTTCGTGTGGGTTGAGTGATTTAGCTATGGCAGAAATGAGCTTGAAGCTAGGTACTTTCCATTCCACTCCCTTCACAAGCATTTCAGAGCCTCTCTTTGCCTTGCAGATGCCATTGCTGCTTGGTGAGTAAATGATTTCGTAAAAAAAATTCTTCGCTAGAAAATTACTTCAAATCACTTGAACTCACTTTTGTGCTCTTGGAGATCTCTTTGCTCTATATATTCTAAATTTGCGATGAAAAATGAGATCAAATTCTACCTTTTTGATGAAAAATCTGCCATTAATGCTTAGGTACGAAGGTAGATGAGATGACCGAGGGTTTGTTAGATAGTCACCAACTTACTTGGTAAACCTTACAACTCGATGAACAAACAAAACTTTTCATATTCCTGACCTAGCTCAGTTAAGTCTAAAACCAACCTTGCTCGGTAGATGAACCATAGTGAACTATGTCTTGTATCTGATATACTAACTTTCCATTTGCACTCCTTTATTCTGGAACTGCTTAGGATGTTTCTTGAAGATGCAGTCCCTAATATTCCTTGATGAGTCTAATTAGAAATGGTGAAGTCACCCACTTCTTGAGTGACATTGCCATTATTTGAATTTTCTGGCTCAATGAATGTCAGCTCTAGCTTTCTTTTCATCTTCAATTCTTCCTATGTTCATGAAATTCTTGGATATATGACCAAGTTTGGTACATGTATAACATCTTATAGTAGTATCTTTCTTCCTTAGGTGATGCCTTGCACAGTTAATTCCAATATGTCCTTATTCTCCACAATAATGACATCTGCACCAAGTATTGTAGTCCCAACCAAATAATGCATTGACAATTTGTTCTGTTGGATTGAATGATTTAGATTTGCACTTAGATGCCTTGTGACCTTGTTTCTTGCATTTGTGACATTTGCCCTCAAATTTTGGTTTCCCTTTGCATTCATTTTCTTTGTGACCATGCTGATTACAGTTGTAGCATTTAACATTGAATTTTCTTTTACCATTACTCCAACATTTGTTTGATGTATGTCCTATCTTGCCACAGTGATTGCAAGTGGGTCTTTGATTCCTTTGAGCAACTTGTTTGGAGGTTTCACCTTCTTCCTTGTTTCCAAGATCGGCTTTACCTTTTTGTCTATGAAGATTTTGCTCATTTTGTTGATTCAATTGATCCATATTTGCTTGAGATTTTATCATCCTTTCATTGACTTGCTTTTCAACATTTAAGTCATTTTCCAAACTTTCATTGATTTGTCTTTCAGATCTCAAATCACTTTGTAAGCTTGCATTGATTTGTCTTTCAGTGATTAAATCATTTCTCAAACTTTCATTCTCAGATCTTAGATTCATAATTTCTTCATTTGCATTAGATAGTTGACCTATAAGATCTTCATGTTGAAGGGATTGATTATTTCTTACAAGTCTTCATTTGCCTTGTTTCTCTATTCCAAAACTTCACATAGCCTAATGGATTGGATTTCTTGTTCTCTTTTGAGCTTTCTTACTTCTTCCTGCAGAGAATCATTCTTTGCTAGGAGTTTCTTGATTGCTTCATTAGCTTCATTTGAACTGCTTGATGGTAAAAGGTCTTCAATCTTTTCTTCAATATACTAATGATCATTCATTTGTCTTGCAAGTTCCTTCCTTCTTTTCAGAGATTGAGAAAGATGCTCCTTTGCTTCTTTGAGTTGAGCCATGGCCATTTCTAGATCTAGCTTTTCATTTTCAATAGATTTGTCAAGTCTAAATATCTCCATTTTCCTTGATCTTTGCTCAAGCTATCAAACTTTATCCTAAGAACCACAATGCTCTAATACCAATTGTTGGAAATAATCAAGACTAACAAGGTTACTGAGAGGGGAGGGGTGAATCAGTAACCCTAAAACTTTAAATTAATTCTACATAATAACATATTCACCATTTATCCATCTAATCTATTGTATGCATGAAAAGATAATCATTTATAACACATGAACACACTGATTTGGTGACCCAAAAACCTTCTAATTAGAAAGTAAAACTGGGGTGGGATGGTGCCCACAAAACTTCAATACTGGAGTATAAAGTTGGCCTGTTAAGGCTTACAATGATCACTTTTGATGATTTTCCCTGTTAGGAGCAAGTAGGATTGCTAGATCCACCCTGTTAGAGGATTTACAAACATAGAATGAAGTATGCACTCTGTTAGGAGATTTACAAAAGATTGCTAAGTCTACCCTGTTAAAATATTTACAAACTAATTCACCTGTTAGAATGAAGTAGTGGATCTGGTTACAACTGATTGCTGATAGGATCCTTTATGCTCTGATCACCTGATGTGATAGATATAGCTTTTCTGAACCAATGTCGACCTTGTTGTATTCCTTTGTTCTGCTGTTGATTTTCTTTCTCTCTTTTCAAAAATATTGCAATACAAAATCCCATCCAATTTTCTATGTTTATGTACAAATGATATAATACATCACATATATACCATTCCAATATTTTCTTAACAAGGTCAGCGAAACACAAGTAAACAAAATATTACTGAGTGAGCCAGATGGTAGAAAACTTAGGTTTCTAAAATTGACTTGATGACCTTCTAATACTCGGCATCCACTACAATACAACGCATCGTCATGCACTCAGTAAGAGTAGAGGCACAGTTCATACTTACCATTGTAAGTAGCTTGGAACTTGGTAACCATTGGTGACTCAGTGAATATTGTGTCACTCGGTAAAAATTGAATCCATTGATAACCTTCTTCACTTGGTAAACATTGATTCCTTCATTTACCTTGATTACTCAGTAAATACTAAGTTCTTTGTTTACCTTGATCACTCCGTAAACACTAAGTTTCTTTGTTTACCTTGATCACTCGGTAAACACTAAGTTTCTTCATTTACCTTGATCACTCGGTAAACACTAAGTTTCTTCATTTACCTTGATCACTCAGTAAATCTTGAGAACTTGGTAGATACTACTAAACTCCCCATATGCTCAGTTTCCAAGGGAATACTTGTTATAAACTGTAGACTGGGTGATGAGTTTGATAAGCATTTAGAATCAAATAAATGTTGTAACTAATGACAAATATATCATAATTCCAACAGTGGCATGAATCTTCTTTGGGTGCAGGTCAAGTGGCATGTACTTCTTCTTGAAAGCCTCTCTCAAAGTATTTTTTGGGTATGGGAAATAATATTCAAGACCTATGCTATCGATTTCCTGACCACTTTGCTAAATATAAAAATAATTTAGCTTCAAATTAGTAATAATTTTTAAATAAACCAAACCAAGATTAATTGAAGCCTCGAATAAAATCAATAGGTAGAAATCAGTTCAAAATAAAATGGTTGTGCAAATAAATCCCCCAACTTAAAAATCCCAAAAACCCCTAATGACTACACTAAACACTAATGACCACAAATATGACAAAAACCACACCAATCTAAGCAATGTCTAGAAAACATAAAAAACTCAATATTAAAGATAAAGAACTTGCATCTTTGAGAGCTTGGTTGGTGCCCCTCCTATAATGTTATCTACCTTGAGCAGTGCTAACCCAACCTTGAGTTCCTTCATCTGATTCAATAGATCAGACTTGCTCTTTATGTGCAATTCATGAACCTTGATCCTCATTGTCCATTACAAAATTACCATAAAAATCAACAAAATTCAAAGTACCCACAATCTTATCCAAAGACAAAATCAGACTAATGGTGAAACAAATATTAAAAAATGTCAATTTAAGAACCCAATTAAAACATTTTTGAATGAAAAACATCAAAGATTTCTTATCCATTAGTTATTTGAATTCCATCAAATCCAAAACCCTGAGGTAAGTATAACCTAACTAAAGAACTCTTGCAAGAAAAACTACAAGTAAACTTGTATGCCTTCATATCCATGATGGTCACTTATAATCTTTGGGTTAACAAGTACAATTAAATACGTATCCTATGCTTGAATATAAAATACAAAAAATATGTTTAATTTTAAAAATTTTGAGTATTAAAAAGATAGAAATTAGAATTAGCCTTTCTTTTGCATTATGATCTCACTTTGGTAATAATCATGTTAACTTGGTATTTTATAATATGATCATGAAATAAATATTGCATTTAATTGAATTGATATAGAAATATTGGATCATAAATTAAGGTGTACAAATATTGGATCATCTCCTCTAAAGTATATGAAAGTACTATATAAATACAATCTAGTCTTGATTTCATTTACAATGACATCATTTTTTATAGATATCATATTTATGTTGAATCAAAACTTCTTTTAATGTAAAATTTCATGTTGTTGGCACTTAGATCATGCTAGTTTCAATCTTCTATGACTAGTACTTGTACCTTAGGATTTGATGGGTACGCTGAAAAGATATGGAAGGTCATGAGGTGGGAAATGTGGTCTATTTCTGTAAGTGACTTGTGGGAGAATAAATTTTGAGAGATATAGATAAAGAGGCAAAGATAAATTTATAGAGGTCAAGAAGATGAGGGGAAAGAGATGGATGGATTGAGATAGAGAGGTGTGGGTTGAGTTTTGTGAGTTTTGAGTATTTTAGGTGTTCAAAAATTGAAAAAAATCTTGTATTACCTTAGATATACATTTTGTACCATTTGTAAAGGTTTGGGATCATCTGACATCAATTAGGATCAAAAATACAAAAAGTTGTCATGTTCAGCAAGAAATTACAAAAGTGCAAAAATGCAATTTTTGAAAAGTTGTCATAAAAGTCATTTTAAACCTCTCAATGTTCATAACCATTAATATTTGGTTTAAACTAGTTGTATGAAGGTATTTAATATTTATTGTATCCCTTTCATAATAGATCATCAAGTTGTATGGAAGAATCAATATTTTTATGAAAGAAAAACTTGTTTTCTAGGGCAATCTTGTCTTGTACGAACCTATATGGATTGGTGAGGACAAATAATGCACATATGTTGTTAAATATATATGTTAGTTTTCATTTTCACTTGGTTTGGTTGAATTTGATTAAGTTTTGCGACAGTTACAATATTTTCTTTGACTACCAGTCTAAAACCCTCAATTCAATGGTTTGGAGCCAAGAAATGGCCTTAACTTGCAATTTCACCATTGTAAATTGATGACTTTCAGTGAAATACAAGAAGGTAGGGTGTATTTTAAGAATCCAAAGGCTCAAGATAGGGAAATCTCATTTTCCACTTCAAACTTGATACCCTAGGCTAAATATAACTATGTATTTAGCCTTAAAATGTGATGTTTGAGCACATGATCAGTAAAAGAAGATTGTGTTTCAGATTTTCTTGATTGAATAGTTCAAACTTGGTCTATAGGAGAGCACTAAATAAATATATTAGTTTCATGCACCAAATTGAGGCAATTCTAGTAAGCCTTAGCCTATTTTGATCACCTAGGCTAAAGTGTTGTTTGTGGTTCCTTTGTTTTGCTGGAGTGAAATTGATAGTTGGTGTTTGGGGAAAAGTAAGAGTTGTATTTTAAATTTTGAAGTCCATTTCAAGAAGTCTTGAAGCCACAATCTTAACCTTTTTTAGAGAGAAGTTTCTAGGAGAGACCTAGTCTATAAGAAGGCCAAAAAGCCACAAATCTACAATATAGGTAGTCAACCTTTTGATGAAAAATTTGTTGATTGAAACAAGTATAAAATCATTCTTTTGAACTAGTATAGGAAGCCCTAAGCCTTGGTTCTTCATATTGAAACTTATAGTGCCTTGTGAGCAAGTAGGAGCCAAATAGTGAAATAGGAACCTAGGAGAAGGAAAGGTAGAAGTTTGTGTGGTTAGTGCATTAGCACATTAATCCATATCAAAGGTTTAGATAGGAAAGAAGCTCTTGTTATGTACTCTAAATTAGGATGGCACATAATGGCCACTTTCAAAAACAAAAAAGAACAATTATATCCCCATTTGCAGAAAACTGATGTAAATATTAGCTAAACAAACCTCTAAACTAGGTCAAAGATAGTAGTATTCAAGATCTAAGCTGATCATAGATGGCTCATAAAATCTAATAGCTTTATGTAGATATTTAAGATGGCTATATTTTTTTTCCCTCACCATTCCTATAGAAAAAGGCTTAGAAACATAATAAATATTCAATTCAAATCATAGTAGGTTTTATATTACAATATTAATAATATATCACATTAAGTTGACCCAAAAAAATATTTTTTTAAAGGATCAAAGACAACTCAAACACCCTTTTTTCTTGTCCATTTTCTATAATTTTAATCCAAAGAGATGTCAGCTCTATAGCTATAACTTTATTGAATTCATCAAACTACATGAATTCAGATCAATAGTTATTCAATTAATCTAGAAAATGTAACATAGATTAGATGTGGTAATTAAAAGAAATAATGAAAAAATAGTAAAGGAGTACAAGAGTAGAGGAGTGAGGAAATATAATAAAGCATCAAGGAATATCTAGAGAGAGGTGTGAGAGAAATATTAAGATGGTGATGTTGATAAAATATAAACAAAGAGGTAGTGTGCCTAACCAAGGAAAATAGAGTGATGTTAGGAATTAGGAAAAAAGATTATTTCAAAACAGTTCTTTCCTTTAGGTGCATCACAACATTAGGTGGAAAATAAGAGGTCTTGATTCAATACTAGAAGATGAAGGGACTCAATGAATGAATCCTATCAAAATCCCTCTTTCTTGAACTAGAAAATGGTGTTATTCTCTTCTCAGTTCCAAATATAACATCAAGATTACTTATGCCCCATTATGTGTTGATTTTGAGAAAGACCAAATTGAGAACAATTTTTAAATATTCTCAAGAGATATTATAGGAAAATTCACATGAATATGTCAAGTGTACTATCACTTTATCTATGGTTGATGTAAACTAAAAAGCTTTAGGCTTCAAGGTATTAATTGACTAGAATAGAATATAGGCATCAAGGAAGAGCCTTATTCTTAGTGAAGGCAGTGTTGAATCAACTACCCTACAATTCTTGTGTTGATTCATCTAAAAAATATAGACCTCCCACTATCTAGATTAGAGTCTAGGTTCTTCTTCCTATTCCCCTAATATTCCAAAAGAAATAGGAACTTTAAATAGTGAATAATAAATCAATAATGAAAGTAAAATTTCTTTGACTAAAATAAAACTTGTATAAGATTGTACCTCTCAAAACCTTGATGCTTATCCCCAATAAATTAATATTCTTTGTAAAAATGTCTACAACTATTTGTTATTGTTAGCATTGTAAAGATGAAATTTTTCTTATGTTAAAGATGGCACATGGTTGTATAGAGCTTGTCAGTTGTTAAAGAGTTTAACATATAGATTGGAATTTTTTATGATTCATCATCTTATTAATTAGTGATTCTCCATTGTAATTAGTAGCACTTATAACCAATCAATGGTAACAAATCCTAGTCTACTAGTTAGTTGGTTATATTTTTTAGCCTAATCTATTTCTATGAGAGAGGGGCCATCTATGGCATGAAACACACCAAAGGAGAGAGGTGAGGAATAAAATCTTGACACAATAGTTAGAAGTAGTCTAATTTGTTTGTGTGTTCACCTATGGATCTAAGAAAGAGGCATGAGGGAAGCACATTACTTAAGGTGTTTGAAAAAAAAATACAAACTAGCCCAAATTTTCTCCTCCAAAAAGAATGTGAAAATGGTCGTTGCATGAAAAACTACTATTTTCCAAGGGTAGAATTCAACTTGGTAGCAACATATGTGACTAGAAAGGAGAAGGGGTAATGCAAAATCTATAGTGCGGGCATGCCACAAAGAGGAGGTTTCTTATGCAACAAAGTGTATATGTGGTGTTTGTAAAGGGATACATTGTCGAAAATAATTGTTAGTAAAATGAAAAAAAAAACCTCTTTGAAGTAATGCATCAAAATTCTCACACCTCAAAATGTTATGAATGCCAACTTAATGCTCTTATGATTCTACCATTGATGGCCACATCAAGGAAAAATCTCTTTATAATCCAACCTCTATCACTTTTAGCATGGTAGGCTTGTTAATGAATGATATATACAAGGTACAGTATCATTGGCAATTATCTTGATATGTTTCGATGCCTATCTAGTAATATTAATATTTTTATGCACTTTCATTGAGGGAATGAATGGTCATCAAAGCTCTTGGACTATACTAATAGTCAATGATATTTTAGGCACTAGTTGGGATCTATTTGATGGTTGATCTCTTGTTTAGCCCGAATAGTCAATTTTTAGTGTGCACAAAAATTGACAATAGTTTACGACTTTATATACATTGTATGGGGATGTTAAACCTAGTATTTGTATGTGGGGGCCTTGGTGAATCTTCTATTAAATATACTAGGCCAATTGACATGTAATATGACATATTTTTAGTTAATATTTTATGTTTATTACTAACAAGTTTTATTTTGGGCCCCTTATCCCTTCAGTGATATTGCTAATTATATGCAGTCCTATGTGCCATACATACCTTCCATAGACAAAAATGATGAAAATATCTAATTTTAACAAAAAAAATTGTTAGATGGTTTATTGATGGTACCATTTTCAATATTTTGACTGCCCACCTTTATATCTCTTAACACAATGAATGTATGTGCAATTTCACACTATTTTATAGTGGTTAGATTTAATCTTTTACCCTTATCTAGAAGAAATAACATACCATATTCATCAATTGGAGCATTATGGTAATATCTTGTAGTAATAAAGGGGCTTCCTACTGTATGACCAAAGTTGGTTCCTCCATGATACTGCAAATTGTACAACTCAAGCATTAATTCTACATATGATGTTGATGAAAGAGTTCTAAATTGTTAATCATGTATGCTCCAATATGTATCTCACATCATTCACATAATACAAATTTTAATAGTTTTTGATAAAAAATAACTTTATTCCACAAAAGCTTCTTTTATAGCCACCAATTCCTCTAATGTGCACAACCAATTGATACCATATAATAATTTTGCATTGTGACACCCTTTTGAAAGAAGCATGCAACAATAAATGTCACGTCCTCCATAGGCCTATATGGTGTTGCACCCCCAAATGCTTGAAAACTATAAATTAAATCACTAATATATGTTAAAAAAATATTCTACCTAATATATTTTAAAGATATAATATACCTATATATGGATCATAAGTAGAAATTAACAATTTATACACTGATTATCTAAAGAAACATGTTATGGGATTGAAAATAAATCTATACATACCAGCCAATCCAATTTTATATCCAAATTTTTGGCTTTTTGTTAGAATTTGGAGTAAATCCATCACAATAATAATCATTGCAAGTATTTATTTGCAATCCAAATATACCATCATATCATTTTTATAACCAAATAAAAAAAAATTATATCTTACAATTAAAGTTTCAAATTAATTGTATTTTATTTGTGTGGTTCAACATGAAATTGCTTAGGTGGTTGGCTTCATGGTGAAGGTTCAATCATTGATAATAATTGTAGAAAAAAATGAAGTAATATCATAAATAGTTAGTGATTTTCATACTCATTAGAATTGGCTAGTGTTGAAGCTAATCTACTCTACATTAGATGTGATCTCCAATGAAATAAAACCTATATCTAACGGCCCTTAACATTATAATTTTACATACATAAAATGTTAAAAGTGGAAATGAATTTGAAGAAGTGAAACAAAACTCACAATTGGATTAGGAGCATCTTCTTGTTTGCACATTACTCAAGAGACACCTATATTTTGTGCATAAACCATAGATGTTGTGCATTTGACATATGATTTTCCAAATTCTCCATAATAGAATTCATCAATTCGATACTCATTTTCAATCTACAATTAATATAGTAAGCATGTGGACTTAAGAAGATCAAAGCACTCTTCTTCTCAAGAAATTTTTATCTAGAGATTAGAAGGTAACTTTTATCTTGTAAAGGTTTATGATAAATAGGCATGCTATTGCAAAGTTTTAACATATTGAAAGGTAAACAAATACAAATATGAGCCAAGAAGAATTTTGTGCAAACCGTGTGTCTCATAATTAAAGAGGCTAGAAAATCCCCTTTAAAGTTGAGCATGAAAAATGTTTTTGGTCATTATTGTTTCTATATTGTTAGAAAATATAGCATCTAGCCCTTCAAATTTATAAATTCAAATGTTGCATTTAGTTGTTCTCAATTATACATGATTGATTATATTTAATATATATTAAGAGTTAGACATACATCTTGAAGACAATGGATATAGTCATATTCAAATAAAGAAAGTCCACCCTATTTATTTTATTGTGACAATTAAAATGTGAATTTTCACATAGTAGTTAGGTTCTTGTCTCTTTTATTTTAATCAATACTTCTTTGTTCATAGCTATACCATAGAGTATCATCCCATCATTCTAGAATTACAATGAATAAAATTGATTAATTAATGAAGATATGTTAGTTTGAGCTTCACTTGGTTTTGAGAATACCTATTTAACAAGGCCAACCACATGAAGGTGGAAGCTCATCTGACCTCACCCCCCCTCCCCCTAACATCTATATAAATTCCTCATTAACATCTAATTACATACTTCATACATTCATTCATCCATTTATGAACTATAACATTCAACTAGTACAATCATATAACATTCATTAATATGATATAAACTTCATTAATATGCAATACTAATCAAGACTTCATTAACACATAAGAATATTTATTAACATAGGGTGGGGGCCCTAGCTCGGTTGGCTAAATCTTCCCTATTGCAGGGGGTCGATCATGGGTTCTAGTCTCCTCCATTCTCGTGGTACCGGTGGGTGTGTCGCACCAGCGCTACCAGTCACATTAAAAAGTTTACCAGGCGCACTGCAGTTTATAGGGGGGTCATGTTGCACTGATTCCTGCAATCTAAAAGATAAAATAAAAAAGAATATTTATTAACATGACAGAAAAATCAATAATAACATGAAATATTCATATATAATTACTTAAAACAATGTTCTTTCATTATCCAACAAAGTTTATCAAAGAGCATTTTTTTAAAATCATTTCCTTTTTTATTTTTGTTTTTCTTAGCTTTTGTAAGGAAAAGATTGATAGGAGCATCAATATCTTTCTCATTCTCCTCCTCTTGTGGCACATGTAATGTCAAATTATGATGCCTCCTCCTATTTTGAGGAGCACGAGGCTGCTGCACTAAATGGGGCTCTATTGCAATAATAAGTAAATGGGTTAAATTGGCATACCAATTTACCTATGTCTAATCTCATGTACCAGATTCTTTGGTATGGATTTTGGATTCTTATCATGTGTATGCAACCATGACTTTATAGCCTTACTTTAAGGAAAATTTTCTATCTTCATCTATGGGCTCTACATTGAATTTTGTGCCTTGTATTTTTTACTTAATAATGTCAGTTTTGCATGTATGATTTGATTAAACAAAGTTGTTTGCAACATTATATAAAAAATAAAATTATATGAAATTTCATTGCTGATACTTACAAGTTGAGAGTGAAGTTTCATATAGCCACCAAAGCCAAGTTTGTGTTGGCCAACCTTTTCTACTCTCGCTTGTGTAACTTTTGATGTGTCATACAGTCTATGAAAAGTTTTAAACATGTTAAAGCTATAAATTTACAAAGATCACTAATTAGTGCATGATTACATTCCACTTAATACTATCATAACATACCTTCCTTATCCCTCTTCTAGTTCAATTCCTTTATCCTGTAGCCTTTTCTCTTTTGCATCTTCTATTATTTCATTCCACTCCATTGGTGGAATCATAGGAGGATGCTTGTACTTTGGGTTAATCTTTAGAGCCCTTCTATATTGGTGCCTCGGAGTCTTCATATGTTTGGATGCTCTTTTAAGAAGTAGGCCATTGTCAAAAATGTTTTTTTTCCAACAAGGTCCTCAAAAGACATAATGAGTTGATGTTTTAATTTAGGATTTGTTCATTCCATCCTTTTTGAAAAAATATAATTATTAGATCAATAACTTTAATATAGTACAATAAGTGGAAGAAAAGAAAAATATTGTAGTAATTATATGAAACTTCATACCTTTTATGTATGGTAGGTCTAAATAGATTCATTGTCATTTCAAAAAGAGTATCATAGAAAACATCATTTCCTACAAAAATATCATGGGATTCTTAGTCCAAAATGAGTTATGATCAAGTAAATTACAATTACACTATAAATAATAACAATTTTAAGCACCTAGAATCTTTGGTAATTTTAGTGGAAACATGGTTTTCTTACTCAACAAAAATGACCCCACAAATGATCTAGTACTAGTAACACGGTCCAATCTAGGAAATGCTTGAGCTTCACTAGTAGTGGTCTATGTTCTTCTATCAACTCTAGGTGTATCTAGTAGTGCACAAAATAGGTCCATGATTATAAAATCCACCCAAGAAAAAGTAGTAATGCATGATTAGCACATAACAAAATATAAAAAAACAAGGTTTTATTGTTGTACTTGATATAGAAGATGTATGCAAGCTCCTTGTTGCTAACTATGTAGTTGGCAATATTGGAGTGGTGACTAAAGGAGTCGTCTACATTTTATCATGAGCTGAAGAATACATTGTTAGCAAAGACATTTGAAATGAATAAATATCAAATGAGATACTAGCTAGAAGCATCCCAAAGGTTAAATGAATGGTTAAAGGTTTAAGGATACTTATATGAAGGTTGTGCACTATAACCCTCACCTTATTTACCACACAGTCTCATAGGTGACACAAAATCTTGTAAGAAGAACACATAATATTTAAGATCATGACCCATAAGATATTATAAAATATAAACATCTATTGAACTTTTATTATTTCTTAAGATTAGTTATTGCTTACCTTCAAAGAATTGACTCTACATATCAATTTATCTTTGAGTGATTCTGTCTCTTCAATTTTTTTTTGTTCGAGGACAAGATTAAGAATTTCATTACTATATTTTTTTATAAGCTGACTAGCCATGAAGACGAGCTTAGCACTACATGAAATGTCATCTAAAAATGATGCCTCAATTTCATATCGCATTTGATCTTCTCACACTTTTTTATTTTCCCTATTAATAAGTATCAAGTTGTGACATCAATATCAATAAAATATTCCATCAAAATAACTCCAAATCTAGAAAGAAAATAACATAATAATATGACATTTGTTTCTATATAATTTGTATAATTACAGTAATTAAGGCTTACCTTTTTTGAACAAGTTGTATGAGGAACATCCCACCTATGTCTTGTCATATATCCATCTTTCCCTATGACAAAGATTAATAATTCTTAGCAATCAAAAGTGAAATGAAAGTAATAGACATAGAAAAAGAATTATTAATAAAATATTAAATTATCTATTTGAGTCAATAATAATTGGAGGCAATTAGTTTAAATGTTGTACTAACCAGTCCCATGATAGTGAATTTTTTTGTATCTACATGATTCAAATTGTAATATATCAAAATCTCTTCTCCTGCACTTATTGATTTGATCACACATACAAAACCGTGATTTTTCTCATATGCCTTGAATATACAATTTAGTCACTTATTAGTTGACACAAGTTGAGAAATATTTATAAATCCTACAATAAACCATGTTTCTTTTGGTCTTTCATCAATATACATTATGAGTCTTTTACTTTGATATTTTTCTTTTCATTGTATATAATTTGGTGACAATGCATACCTACACATACTTTTTTTTAAATGCACAATCCACATCCAATTATTGTAATTGTAACAAGGTTCTACACACTCCTTCAATTCAATAACTTTATTATAATTGACCTTTATGCAATCCATGGAAAATAGGCCCAAACCATGTAATGAAGATGGATCTATGTGGTGTATCCTTCTATTAACAGAAAAATCATTATTAATTGGAGGTAGTTCCTTGGGTACCCATTCTTTGTAAAGATGTGTGTGTTATAAGGGAACCTTCCAATCACCTTTTCTCTCATTATCATAAGAACATGACCTCTCCTTAGCAAGAAAATTTTGCATTCATTTATTTAATTTTCTTCTAATCTATTGACCTCTAGAATCTCCCTATTTTAGACCTACTAGATGTCTCACTTTTTGTCTTCTATTCCTACAGTTTCCTCACAAAAGGAAGAAAAATTAGAAAAATACCTATTTGGTGATACTTGTAATCCATAAAATGAGATACATACTAGGAACAAAATTGATGTTGATGGTAAAGAGAAGATATGCAAATAAAAAATTATATGTATAGGGTCTATTGACTTATACTTGTTGATCCATGTCACTATGCATGTTCCTAGTCAAAGGCATTAAATAGCTTGCATATGTAAATTATTTATCTTAAGTTACCCAAAAATTAGATGATATATATGCTACAAATTACGTAAAAGAAAAAATTACATGATGCATTCATCAAAATTAATGTATATTTTTTAATTCCTTACCTCTACTTTATGTCTGGTAGCTATATAATATCATTGTATATACTCCACCATAGTAGAGTTCAACACATAATAACTTAATTATAAAAATATACAAGTCAAACAAATTTCTATGAATCTATTTTCATTTCCAACTTTTTGTTTAAACTTAAAGTTCTAGGTCCTTGTAAAACTTAGGTTTGTTTTCTAATTAGATTACTCATGTGGTTTTAGGTCCCTGTAAAATCTAATTTTCTATATTTTCATGGTAAACTTTAGGTTTTAGGTCCTTGTAAAACCTAGTGGTGCTAAATGTTGATCTTTAGCTTTTGTTAAAGGGTTTTGGGTCCCTTCAAAACTTATTTTTTCCTTAATCTAAAACAAATTTCTATGAATAAATCACTCAATTATACTTGACATTGATCATACATCGACATACATTTCATTGATAATCAACTTCATCCATGTCATCATCATCATCACCATCATTGTACTTGTCAATTTGATCATCATTATCACCACCACCATCTTCATTGCCATCATCATCATCATCATCATCACCATTATCATGTCCATTATTTCCTTGATCATCACCATCTTCATCACCATGATCATGATCATGATCATCATCACCATCATCTTCAACATTTTTAAATCATCATCTTCTTCTTCTTCATCATCATTGTGTAACAATAATTTATGATCATTATTTACTTCCTCTTCTAATTCTTCAGTATCTTCTTCTTCCATCACATTATACTTTACCAACCTTCCTCTTAGATCATGTCTAACAAAAAATAACCAACCAAGTTTATGTAGAATGCCCAAGTAAACCACTTGCCAACATTGGCTTGGAAGAACATAGGGCTCATCTCCAACTAGCTCAAATGACCTTGTATTAATCATTGCAAATTCACTATCATGTTCACTAAAAGTCCAATTAGGATCAGTTCAATTTAGTTATAGCCTGTACCATTTAATGACAAATAGAACTAATTTGAATGAATTAAAGTCGCACTCAAATATATCATCTAAAATGCCATAGTATCAATTTTCATATTTTTGAGGATGTATATCATTTTTAGATGAAATATTGGCAACCTCAAATATTGCACTTATCCCAAAATCACATTTTTCTTCATTTTGTTTTACTTTTTTATGTGAAATTTATGACCATGGTAGTACATAGCTTTTCTGTGTTTGATCTAAAATTATTCAAACATGTCGAGATTATTTTCATCGATCTGTGAGTTGATATTAAATTTATGGGTTATGATTAGTAATCTTATATGTACCTTTCTATCTCTTAAGCCATATGCTAGATCAAGTATCACTAGCATAACATTGGGATCAAGATTGCAATGAGATTCTTTAACCAATGATGCAACACCATCCCAATTTAATGAGAAACCATTTTCTTAAGACTATTCAATCCATACCATCATCCAATCAAGATTATTTGCAACATACAAATGTAGTGCATCCCACTCAAGACCAACTATAAAGAAAACAACTAGACAAGGTAGAAACAACTTATATTGTTTATGGATAAAAATTAATTAACTGCAATAACATCTTATAATTACTTCTCACTTTCCTCAATCTATCTTTCCCCATCAAGTACTCTCATTTGAATCTGTTAATGGATTTAGGATCCCAAATGCAATCTACATGGATCTTTGATGCAAACCTGGAAAGATATTCACTAATGTACACCATGGTTTGGTATACCATGTTGGAAATGATTGAAATGATCATAAGAACAATTGTTGGAATAATATATGGAACTGGTAAAGAATGTCCTCAATCATTGTTTTGTCATTGATGTCAAACTTGCTACTTGCAGGGATGACAATTGCTTTAGTGATCCAAATACTATCAATTAGTTGATTGTCAAGGTGGAGGCAATCAATAAGATGTAACTAGAACACCTAGAGAAAGGTTGAATTTATGATGTTGTAATGAAGTACAAGGATCAATCAAGCCATTAATGAAACAGTGCATTGGATGACATACTAAAAGATACAAAGAATGAGCACACTGAAACATATCAAAGATTTAAGGTTTTAGCTAAGTCTTTTGTAAAGCTCAAACTAAGTTCACTAGTAAGTGTTGAGCAAGCTAGTAAGAGCTGAGCAAATTCCTAGTTAAATGCCGAGCAAGTTCAAGTGCTGAGCAAGTTCAAGTGCCGAGCAAGTTCATGTACCGAGCAAGTTCAAGTGTCGAGTAGAACCAAGTACCGAGCAGGTATAGGTGCCGAGCAACACAGAGATGCCGAGCACCAGTAACTCAATGATGTCGAGTAACACAGAGGTGCTGAGCACCAGTAACTCAATAATGTCAAGTTGCTGCATTTTTTAGAAAATTGAAGATTCGTCAGATCTAAGCTAACAAAATTGTTATCAAGGAATTTGTGAATAAGAATGATGAGTTGGTGGCATAGAACACCATGTAGAACATTTTTAAGATACAACTGGTGAAGTTTCAAGAAGAAAACAAGATATGGGGTAGATACATTGTATCCTACCTAATCCATTTTGAAACCCTAAAATTGGAGAGGGAGAATTGAGCGAAAAAGGAAAATCAGACTTGTATATAAGAAGACATTAGTTAATGGAAAAATAGAGTGGAATAGAGGGGATAGTGAGAGAGAGAGCCGTGGTCAAGCATAAAAGCATGAAATGCTGAAGAATGAGCTAAGGAGAAGTTAACACAAGAACTCTGTTTGGATAGACGACCACAAGGATGATTGCATTGGCAGAATGAGTAGAAAGAATCAAGGAGATGAAGCTTGAGAGGGAGACAAGCAGTCAGAGCTGAAGTGATTGAAGCCAAGCATAAGGATTGAATTGAAAGAGTGATCTGAAATCTACAAAGTATGTTGTAAGTTATGTTAGATCAAAAGACCATTATCATTACTTTCTAGCAATTGTAATAGTAAGATAAATCCTATAGACTTAGGTTGGTTTAACAACCATTAGATAAATCCTTTAACAGGGTGACATTCTAAGTGAATATTCTAAAGACCTTTAACCAACCCCATTCTTAACAGTTTGGTGAAATCCTCTAACAAGGTCACATTTAACAGTGTGTTGTAAGATTTTAATAGGGTAGGCTTTTAACAGGGCATCACTTCAGAAGAGTGAGAATCAAGTAGCATGTTACTGGTGGTTTTTCCCAAACTGAGTTTCCACATAAATCATTGTGTCATGTGTTGATCTTGAATGTTTTATCTTTGCATGTTGATTTACAGTAATTTTCTTATATGACTGATTTAGGTTTGATCATTTGAAAAGGGTATTAATAGGGCATTTGGACCTTGAATAACTGATTCACCCCCCCTCTTAGTTATTCTAAAGAATTCTAACATACCATATATCCCTCTACTATAGAACCCTTGGAATGTGCTCTTTGTCAAACCATGCCCTTCATAAATTTCAATTTTCTCTCAACCATCCATATTGACCTAGTTTGTATAGGTCCACACAATTCAATCTCCTCAACTTGATGTATGAAGTAGTGTTCTTGAGCACTGAAAAAATTTGAAGGTAGACACTTTTACATTTCACACATAAGCTGTGGAATTTTTCTCTTCCAATATTTTATATCTCTTTAATCAATTTTATTAGATGATAACCACCTAAAAGAGATTCAACATGCAAGAACATATAAATGAGATTTTAGATAAAAATATACAATAAATTACACAAAAAGTAAAGCATATCATAAATATAATATATGTACAAAAAATTTAAGAAATAACACTTCTAACCTCATGTATTTTTCAAGATTGTATGTAACTTGTTTAATACTATTTCCAAACTAGTGTGGGAGGGATAGAGGTAGGACATACTGCAATCATTAAAAAATGATCTTTTCAATATATTATGAAATAATATACTAAAATTTACATACAATTTTACAAATATAATGTAAATAGAGAATATGACTTACCTTGATGAAGGTATGCCAATCATGTGTTTTCAACCCTGGTCCAAAATCACCTTTCTTTGATACAAGACTGCTTATATTTACAGTGAATCCTATGGGAATTTCTTTTTTAATGACTTCTTTAATGCATCACTTTTTTTCTCCATTAATATCCAAGGAAAGGCACCCATATTTATATGGTCTCCATTTATATTTTATTCAATGGATTTTTTTAGTGCATGATTGGATTCATGAATATCAATACAAATTTTGACAAATTTTTTTTATCACACCTTCCATCCAATATTTTCCATAGTGTCTTAGTTACACTCTTTCCAATATTCATATCATCAAATAAATGCATGATTGAGAGATCCTTGTAGTATGGTAACCTACTAAATTGAGTAGGATAACTTTTTATTCCTCTAGAAAGTTGGTCATTGATTCCTTGATGACCTTCATGAACATTAATTACATCATTACTAAATAGAAGATAATATCAAAATATAAATTTCAGACTTTGGATCACAAACTAGACATTGCCTTGGTCATTTAGTCGATCGTATTCCAACTTCCATAAATGAAGTATCATTCTCTGTGGTCTTGATGTCGTCTCTTCTTTTCTATTAAAAATATTTTATTTAGTAATTTTATACTTATGAATATTATGGAGAAAGTGTCTAAACTCATTGAACACCTACTTTTCTAAACTTCTTGAATGACAAGATTCCATCTTCAGACCACAAATTGGACATGTGAATTTTTCCTTTATCTGAAGACCTAAAAGATAATATACAATTGGATCATGTATAATTATCATGCACAACTTAAACATACAAAAATAATGTGTAAGAACTAAAATATACCAAAAATATGTGACTTTAACAATATAACATACTGCAAAAATGAGTTAGCCCAAGGGCATCATGTATTGTCTATACAAGCATTGCATGGAATTGAAATTGTCTTTGTCTTATTGGTCTAGAGATGTCATACATAGTGACCCCATTCTCCCCATTCTATAACTTTCAACAACTCTTCAATAAGGGGCTCAATATACACATTCATATATTTAACTTGGTACTTACTTAGTAATTGAATGAACATAATTATTGCATAATTATTATGACCATTTTGATGCACTATTTATAAATTAGTTAGATAACTATTAAGTAAAAAAATACCTATTACAATCATTGACAACATTACTTTCTCCCTCTTTATGGACATCCACAAAGGAATGATATTGTTAACAACAAATACAAGCCACACTAAGTAAATAGATCTCATATCTCCAAATGGATTGATGTAGTTTGCTACCAATGAAAACTTGAGATTATGAAGTTCTTCTTTAAAGTGTGGCCATATATTTTTCTATGTCTTTAAATGAAGAACCATCTTTAAGTATTCTCATAATGTCATCTTGACTTCTATTACATGCATGGTAATCTATAAATTGTACCAAATTAGTACACCTTAAAATCATTCAAGACATGGAATAATGTGAATGTACTAAAAAAATTTGTGAGGCACCTTTATTATTACTTGATTAGATAGATATCTACTAATATGAAAATGAGGGCATTCTATTGCAAATTCATGTTGTCTATGACATAGAATGTGATCATTGGGACATGCATCTATTTTTTGATAGTTCATTCCAATTTGATTCATAATATTAGATAATTATAAGTACGAATGAGGTAGAATATTTGATGGTGGTAACAAAAACTCACTTATCAACCTACAAAAATAAATAAGAATTATTAATATAATGAATAGTAATGGTATGCTAATATTGAAGATGACAAAAATGGCATACCTTGGTATACATGACATTGCTACACTGGATAAATCATTCATAGCCTTCAAGTTCACCAACAACACTATGGTAGAGAGAAGAGTTGTTTGGGAGCCTTGGTATGGGGCTTGTATGCCTTCTCAAGTATAGGTATATCAAAACCATCTTCATCATCATTATCAGATGTGATATTACCATCATCATGATCATCTTGATCAGTTGCACCAATACCATCTTCTTCCATGGGAGAATTATCTTCAACTTGGATATTCACACCTCCATGTTCCTCTAGTTTGAAATCTACATTCACCAATCGACAAAAATTGTGGCCCCCTTCAATGTGACCATGTTTCCTATAACAACTCTAGGTTGTTGTGATTAGAATTATTTGATTCTTTAAGCCCTTACACTTTTTGCAATGACAATTACATTTATCAACTTTTCTTCAAAATTAAGACCACAATCTAGCAAGTATCTTGTTATTTTGTTTTAGGTTCATATTACCAGGTGTGATCTTTCTTCACAGGAAAATATATCATATTTTGAAAGAAAAGTTTGGTGTAATTAATGTGTATATCTACAAAAATATTGGACATGTTGTACATAATATTTATTTCTGTACATATGATTTTGAAAGAAAAATTTGGCCTTATTAATGTGTATATCTACAAATATATTGGACATGTTGTACTTAATGTCTATATCTATTGAAAATATAAGAGGAGTAACTGAGAGGGGAGGGGTGAATCAATTACTACAAAAATAAATCCTAGATCCCTTAGATGTCAGTAAAAAGTAATTCTGGCAAAACTTAATTCTTCTGAAGCTCGGCAAACAAATAAATATTATAACTCAGTAAACACTAAGAATGCTCAATAATTACTTAACATGCAAATCTTAAGATATTATTTGTGATTATCACTATTGTAACCTAGTTGCAAACATAGAAAAGAAATAGCATGAACACATTTGACACCAAGATATAACATGGAAACCCAATTTGGGAAAAACCACCATTTGCAACTAGTTACTATTTTCACTCTTCTAAATTAAGCCATGTTAGGAGCCAACCCTATTAAAGGTTACAAAACACGATGATATGTGTGACCTTGTTAGAGGATTTGGTCACCCTTTTAAGAGTGGCCTTATTAGAGGTCTGTAGATAATTCAATAGAATTGTCACGTTGTCAGAAGATTTACAAATAGTTGTTAAGCCAATTCTATTAAGAGATTTAGATCACTGCTACAAAGATTAGAGAGTAACAATGACATGACCTAATTTGGATGTTGAATTACTGATTATAGATCTTAGGTAGGGGCCTCTGCACTGGCAAACCCTACCATTCTCTAGGCGATTGAACGGTTAGTCGACCAGGTTCCTTTCTCACCCCTCTACATGCACGGGAACCGGGAATGCATGCAAAGTCCTAATTGCCAGCCACTCGGTCCCTATTTTGGCTTATACTTGATCCTTCCTAATTGAATATATCCATTCAACTTCATAAGGATATTCTACTTATCCTTCTAATTTGCTTCCTCATTGTATTATTAGATCTTCAAAATCTTCCATGCATTACATTCTTACACACTCTAGCCCACAACTTGACCTTTTATTTAGTCCTTTTATTTTGTCAAGTTTTCTCTAATACAACTTAAAATAATTAATATTCATCTTCTTAGTCAGCTAGTTAGCTAGAACCATTAGATAAATGAATTAAACTCAATATGACAAAATAAGAAAATCCTTCATTAGCCAACTCTACTCGGTAAACACTAACTCAGAAATGATTTCCTATGTTAACCAACTAAAACTTGGTCAACATTTTATACTAGCAAAGCTTCTTTAGTAACTAGGTGAGCTCAATTAGCACAGGTTCCATCCAATATTTCCTTCATTAGCCGATTGAGCTTGGTTAACACTCATCTTTCACAAACTTTCCTTTGGTACCTAAGTGAACTTGGTAAACACTACTTTTTGAACTAGGCAAACTCTAAATTTCTTGGTAGCCACAGAAAACTTTCTTCAATGCTTGAGTGAACTCAACACCCACTAATTGATAATGATATGACATTTTATGTAACATCAAAGACAATACATAATTTAATCAATTGTTTCAACAATCTCCCTCTTTGGCATTGATGGCAACACAACATGTCATAATACAATAAAAATTTGGAGCAAGAATAAAGAAAGGAATGTATCCTTAGTTTCATTTTGATTCTCATCCATGCAAACTCCTTTTTTCAAAAAACTTTTGGCTGCTTAGAACTTTTGCCAAGTTTATTCTCCCTCTTTGACATTTCTTCACTATGATAGCACACTTCTTCTTCTTTCCAATAAAATTTCTATGATATATGATAGCATACTTTTCCGTCTTTGACAACACATGCCAAAGACAATGTTCAATGGAATTTAATATAGCTTAAGTACTGATTCATTTGGAATATGCACTTATCAATATTGCACCAATTGATTGATCTTCAACATGCTCTGGTTGATACATCACTAAACTTTATCTAGTGAGCTTCAGATAGGGGAATGACCCCTAGCTAATGGCTTGGTGAATGTCTGCAATTTTTTCTTAGATAAAAAAAATAAATCTTTAGGTAATGGCTTGGTGGATGTCTGCAATTTTTTCTTTTGTATTCATATATCCCAATATGACTTCTTTATCTTACACCAATTCTCTGAAGAAGTGATATTTTATAGCAATGTGCGTTGTTTTGGTATGCATCATTGTATTCTTTATTATATTGATTTCATTGGTTTTACCATAGTATATGACTAATAGATCCTTGATCTCTATCTTCATACCTATCATCAGTTGTTTGAACCAAACAATGTTAGAACAATTAACTACTACTGCCACATATTCTGCCTCAACTGTGGATTGCGAGATAAAATTTTGTTTCTTTCTTGTCCAAGACATTAGTCTTTTATGGAGAAAGAATGCTCCTCCACTAGTTCTTTTTTTGTCATCAATACTTCCTACCCAATCAACATCTGTAAATACTTTTAAATCCAAATTGCCTCCTATTTTGTACCATAAGCCATATTCTTCAGTACCTTTCAGATATCTCATGATTCTTTTGACTACCATCAGATGATTTTCTTTGAGATTTTTGAGAATCTAGCAACCATACTGACTACTAGTGTAATATCAGGCCTTGTATGCACTACATACTACAATTTTCTAATCATTGATTTTTATGTGGTCTAATCTACCTCTTTGGAATCATCATTTTTGGAAATCTTATGTCTAGTAGACATAGGGGTTTCAACAAGTCTTGATTCATCCATTCCAAATTTCTTTAGTATCTCCTTGATATATTTAGATTGAGTAATGTAAAAGCCATCTTTCTTCTACTAAATTTGAAATCCAACAAATTTTTTTATTTCTCCAAACATAGACATCTCAAATTCCTTACTCATTTCTTCTAAAAATTCCTTGCACAAGTCATCATTTCCTATGAATAAAGTGTCATCAACACATTTTTTTGCCAATGCAATTTTCTTGTCTGGTTCTTCTTTGATATATAGACTATTGTTATCATTTGTTCTTTGAAAAACAATTTATACCAAGTAATTATGAAGTCTTTCATACTAAGCTTTGGAATCTTTCTTGAGACCATATAATGCCTTGTGTAATTTTCAAGCCATGTCTCTTTTTCTAGGATCTACAAAACCTTCTAGTTGTTCAATGTAGACTTCCTCATCAAGAATTCCAGTCAAGAATGCAGATTTAACATCCATTTGATAAACTTTAAATTCTTTGTGAGTTACATATGCTAGTAGAGTTCTAACACCTTCTAATCTTGCTATAGGAGAAAATGTTTTACCACAGTTAATACCCTTTTCTTGAGAATAGCCTTTACATACCAACCGTACTTTGTTTTCTGAAACTTCTCTATATTCATTTAGCTAGTTTATGAACACCCACTTTGTGCCAATTACATTTTTATCCTTAGGTCTAGGAACAAGAGCCCAAGTTTTACTCTTCTCTATCTGTTCTATTTCTTCATTCATATCCCCAACCTAACTTTCATTAGCCAAAGCATCTTTAACATTTGTAAGTTCAAATTTAGCAAGTAAACATTTACTTTTTAATTTGGCTCTTGTCATTGTTCCATATAATTTATCTCAAATGATCTGATCAGGTGCATGATGCCTTCTAACATATCTTACTAACATAGGTTCTTTGGATTTGGAATGAATTTTATTGATTTCATCATGAACTTTAGTATCAAGCTCAAGTCCCATTGTCTATGACTTAGGTCCATCGGACTTGGTTTTTTCTTGATGTAGATCAGTAGCTTTTGATCGTGACTTGGGTCCATCAGACTGTGATTTGAGTTGTGTTATCTACAACTTGGTAGCTATTGGAGATTTTAGGAACTTGAGAGGTGAAGCCTACTTTCTTTCAAATAGATTTGGCTGGGTATCAAGTTCATAGTAAACAAATCTTCTATAATCTTTTGGTTCTTTGTTGCTTTCTTCTTCACTCTTTTCTACAAAATCATCAATTCTCACATGTGCACTTTCTATGATTTTATGAGTAGACAAATTCAAACATTTGAATGTTGTACTTCTGTAGGAGTATCTTAGAAATATCCCTTCATCACCTTCAACATAAAATTTGCCTTTGCTAGACTCTTTCAAGATATAACATTTGCTATCAAATACTTTCAAGTAACTTACATTGGGTTTGTAGCCATACCATAATTCATAAAGAGTTTGATTTGAGTCTTTTTTAAGCTATTCTATGTTCAAGGTATGAATTGTAGTGCTAATAGCTTCTTTCTAGTGTTTGATTGCAACATTCTTTTCTATCATCCATGGTCTTGTACAATCCATGATGGATCTATTTCTTCTTTTAGCTATACCATTCTGCTTTAGTATACCAGGGGTTGATACTTGTCTTTTAATTCCTTTTTCAATGCATAATTTATTGAATTCATTGGAGATTGATTCACCATCTCTATCTAATGTTAAGCATGTTAACTTCCTTCTAGTTTCTTTCTCTACTCTTGCCAAGTACCACTTGAATTTTTCAAAAGCTTCATATTCTTCTTTTAGATACATTACAGTCATCATTCTAGAATAATCATCAACAAAAAGAATGAAAAAATTTTCTTCACTATAACTTTGTATTCCAATAGGCCCACATAAGTTTGTATGCACAAGCTCTAAGACTTCTTTAGAATGATAATTCTTGCTTTTGAAACTAGTATTTCTCATCTTACCAATTTGGCAATTTTTGCATAGAGCCATATCAAGTTTCTTCAAACTAGGAATACCTCTTACTCTTTTGTGTTTGCTTATCTTAACCACATTGTCAAAGTTTACATGACATAATATTTTGTGCCATAACCAACTTTCTTCTACTTAAGCAATAAAACATGAACTTTCACTGAGACCAAGATAAAATAGATTACTTTTTGTTTGCTTTCCAGATCCAACTATATTTCCTTTTCCATCTAGTAGTTTGTCCTTTCCATCCATGAATGCTCCCTTGAATCCAATGTTATTCAATTGTGCCACACTCAGTAGATTATACTTTAGTCCTTCAACCCAATAATCATTATCACATACAAGTTCATTGGTTAATGAGATATAACCTTTTCCTTTTATGCAAAAAGGTTCATTGTTTCCAAATCTTACACTACCTCCATCATAATGTTCCATGTGCTTGAATTTCTTTTATCTCCAGTCATATGATGTAAGTAGCCACTATCAATAATCCATGTATTGTTTTTGCTAATTTGAGAGATAAGTTCCATTTTATCTCCTTCATCATTAGACTCATCTTGTACATCATTATATACCATTTCATCTTCAGTTTTATCAGAATCTTTAACCATAAAATAAGATTTCTTACCTTTTTCCTTGTAGTTCTTGTAGTTTTCGAATTCCTTCTTGCCTTTTTACTTATTACTTTTTTTTTCATCCTTATTTTCTTTATTTGAACACCTAGCAGCAATATGACCAAATTCTTCACAAGAAAAATAGATTAGAGGAATCTTGCCTTTGTACTTTCCTCTGCCTTTGGAGTATTTCTTTGCAAGTAGGGTTTCAACAATTTCAAGATCACTATCAGAACTTTCTTTTGTTTCTTCTTCACTTATTGATTGATTGATCTTTGATTTCTTGGTCTTTTCTTTGAGTGACAGTTTGGCTTTAAATGCAGACTCAACATTTTTGGAACTAGGAACATAGTTATCATACTTATCTAACTTAAAGACTATCAATCTTCCAACTGAGCATCCAAAGTTATTTTATTATTTGGATCATATCTCATTTCTTAAATAGCTAATACTCTAATTACATAAATAGGAAGAAGAGTTCTGAGTACCTTGTTTACAACTATTTTGTCATCAATGTCTTCTCCAGATGCTTTAATTGCACTCACACTTGCTTTGATTCTTTCCACATATTTTGCAATGTTTTCATCTTCTCTCATTTTCATCTGATCAAAATAACCTCTAAGACTTTCTACTTTAGCTCTTCTTACATTTTCATCTCCTCAATAAATTTCTTTTAGTTTGATCCACATTTCATACATTGTTTTACAATCTTTTACTTCATCAAATTCAGCATAACTTAGAGTAGATGCAATATCAATCATCATGATGTTATGATTATTCTTTTCAACAATATCTTCAACTGATAATGTTCTAGTGGGAGTCTTGTATTCAACATCAAGATATCTGCAACCTGAATCATTGATAGTCACCAAATGTAACCTCATAAGTCCTTTCCATACTGCAAAGTTGTCTCTGTTCAACTTGAGAATCTCTCTTATGCTTCCTGATCTTTAGCTTAGGTTCTTAAAACCTTCCCTACAAGCACCAAATGCTTTGATACCAATTGTTAGAAATATAAGAGGAGTAATTGAGAGGGGAGGGATGAATCAGTTACTAAAAAAATAATTCCTAGAACCCTTAGATGTCAGTACAAAATAATTCTGGAAAAATTTAATTCTATTGAAGCTTGGCAAACAAAAAAATGTAATAACTTGGTAAACATTGAGAATGCTTGGTAATTAATTAACATGAAAATATGAAAATATTATCTATGATTATCATTAATTTAACTTAGTTGCAAACATAGAAAAGAAATAGCATGAACACATTTGACACCAAGATTTAATGTGGAAATCTAATTTGAGAAAAAACACCAATTGCAACTAGTTACTATTTTCACTCTTCTAAAGTGAGCCCTGTTAGGAGCCAACCTTGTTAAAAGTTACAAAACACACTGTTAGGTGTGACCCTATTGGAGGATTTGATCACTCTATTAGGAGTAGCCTTGTTAGAGGTCTTTAGACATTTTAATAGAACTACCACCTTGTTAGAGGATTTATAAATAGTTGTTAAGCCAACTTTGTTAAGAGACTTAGATCACTGCTACAATGATTAGAGAGTAAAAATGACACTACCTGATTTGAATGCAACTAAATTTTTGATTATAGATCTCTATTATGGCTTGTAATTTATCCTTCTTGATCAAATGTATCCATTCAGCTTCACAAGGATAGTCTACTTATCCTTCTAGTTCGCTTCCTTATTGCATTATTACATCTTAAAAAAATTCCATGCTTTACATTCTTACACACTCTAGCCCACAACTTGGCCTTTTATTTATATCTTTTATTTTTTCAAGTCAGCTCTAATACAGCTTAGAATATTAATATCCATCTTCTTAGTCAGCTAGAACCATTAGATAAATGAATTGAACTCAATATGCCAAAATAATAAAATCCTTTGTTAGCTGACCCTACTCGGTAGACACTAACTTGAAAATGATTACTTGCGTTAACCAAATAAAACTTGATCAACACTACACACTAAAAAAGATCCTTTGGTAGTAACCAAGTGAGCTCAGTTAGCATTGGTTCCATCCAATATTTCCTTCCTTAATTGAGTGAGCTCAGTTAACACTCATCTTCCATGGACTTTCCTTTGGTGCCCGAGTGAACTTGGTAGACACTACCTTCTGAACTAGGCAAACACTAGATTGCTCGGTAGCCACAGAAGACTATCTTAAATGCACAAATGAGCTTGACACCCACTGACTGATAATGATATGACATTTTTTGTAACATCAAAGACAATACACAATTGTTTCAATTGCTTCAACATATCTACACATATGGTTTTGAAAGAAAAATTTGGTCACCTCGCTCAAATTCACCCATATTATAATCAATGAAAAGTTGTCTACTTACAATGCTTTTGTTAGTATCCTCATTTTTGTCATGTCATTCTTAATTCTTCTTGAAGATGTAAATTCTTAAATAATTTTTTATTTCACTAGTTTCTAAACTTCATCACTAAAATACCTAATGGAGTATATTGTTTACCTACCAAATATTATAAAGTGTATGTATGTTAAATTATAAAATGGTTATGCACTATAATTTACTAATGTCCTTAGAGTGTGTAAAATCTATTGTAAACTCATTGCATGCCCAAAAGTAGTATATATTTATAAGATTGTAAACACAAATTAATTTTTTATTACCTTTCAATGTCATCCAAATATATGAATTATATGACACACAAAATGTTTATTATCTTAAACTTTACTTTGAAATGATATTTTAATAATTATAGATATAATTTCCACATATTTTTCCAACCATCATGCCAAATATTCCAAACAAAAGTAAGGTACAATGTCCTAATGTTACAATCATTACAAACCAAATTTAACAAATATACCCCCAAAAAATAGTTTCAAAAATGTTAAACATATTATGGATAAGTAAATAATTATAAAAATAGAGAACAGTTTCAATTCTCTCTACAACTATCTTAAATTGGTGCAAAGAACCTAAGCTTATCCTTCTTGAAGAGTTTTTGTTTTCTTTGTTTGTGATGTAATAAGGATGTGATGTGTTAACACCATCCATTTTGTGTGGTCAAGGTTCTTCGTGGTCACTTGATAAGCCAAGAGAGTCCTTAGTCTAGGTCGAGTTTTCTTGTTTTTTCAGTATTTTAGTGTTCAATAATGTAAAACATGTTTTTTCACCTTAGACATGAATTTCCTACCATTCCTAAAGGTTTAGGATCTGTTGGTGTCCATTAGGATCAAAAATGCAAAAAGTTGTCATGTTTGACAAGAAATTGTAAATATGCAAAAATGCAATTTTGGAAAAGTTGTCAAAAATGTCTTTTTGGCCTCCCAACATTCATAAACATCAAATTTTGGTTTTAGCTAATTGGATGAAGGTATTTAAGATTCATTGTTTCCATTTTATAACTAATCATCAAGTTGTATGGAAGAATCAACATTTTATGAAGAGAAAAACCTATTTTCTAGAGAAAATTTGTTTTGTATGGCTCTTTATGGATAGGTATAGATAGATGATGCACATGTGAAGTTGGATTCCTATGCTACCTTTCATTTTCAATTGATTTGGTTATATTTTATTGAGATTGGATATAGTTATAGCAATTTTTTTGATTGTGGGTCTAAAACCCTCATTTCAAGGGTTTGAGGCCAAGAAATGGCCAGAACTTACAATTTAACTATTGGAAATTGATGCCTTTTAGAGAAATACAAGTAGGTAGATGCATTTTGAGACTTAAAAGCCTCAGAACAAGAAAATCCCATTAGCCACTTCAAACTTGATGCCCTAGGCTAAATATGACTATGTAGCCTTAGAATGTGTTGTTTGAGCAAGTAATCAAACAAGGGAAGATTGTGGGTCAGATTTTATAGATGGAATAGTTCATTCTTGGTCTATAGGAGGTCACCAAACCAATATATCAGTTTCATACACCCAATGGAGGTAGTTCTAGCAAGCCCTAGCCTAAGTTGATCAACTAGGTTAGAGTGTTGTTTGTAGTTGCTTGTATTGATGGAGTGAAATTGATTATTGTTGTTTGGGGAAAAGTAAGGATTATAATCTAAAATTTCCAAGTCCATCCTAATAAGCCTTTAAACCACAACCTTATCCTTTTTTGGAGAGAATCTACTAGCAAAGACTTAGTCTACAAGTAGGCAAAAGGCCACAAATTTAATATGTAAGCAGTCAACCTTTAGATGGAAGGTTATATTATTGAAACAAGTGTAAAATCCTTCTTTTAAACTAGTGTAGGATACCTTAAATCTTGGGTCAACATATTGAGATTCATAGTGCCTTGGAGGGAAGTAGGAACCAAGAAGTGAATTAGGAATCTTGAAGAAGGAAGAGTAGGAGTTTGAGTTGATAGTGCATCAATACTTTAATCCACATTTGAACTTTGGATTGGGAAGAATCTTTGTTGTGTAACTTTGCATGATAAATTCCCAAGAAGGCAAATCATGAGAAATTTTTTATCTTGAAACACATCCTCTAACAATAGTATTCAATCAAAAACAAATTCCATGGGAAGTAACAAGACAAAATCTTTTTAAACAAACTCGAAAAGACATTTTTACGTCAGACTATGTTGAATTCAAGACTTCTCGCAATCAATCAATCTAAACAAAGAAGACAATTTTATGTATTAATTTTTTGAGCCTTGACTTAGTTAAATTAACATCTAACATTTAAGGACTTTGTTCAGGCAAGTAGGTGAGACATGTATGTACAATAGGACAAAACTGTTTATTCTTTATAACTAAGTTTCTTAAGTATATGTTTTATTGCCTAGTACTTCCAATAGCTTTTATGATTTAGTAATATTTTATTAGATAGAGTGAAGAATGTGTGAAAATGAAAAAAACATCCATTTCATCCATGGTGATTAATGAGCTATCCCAATTCAAAACCTTAGTCTAAGGAGGAAAAGAGAAAATTTGAATGAAACTCGAGGATAATTAGCTAGTGAAATTGCTTATGAAGATGTCTTATCTAATCCAATAAGAATTTGTGTTTAGCTAGTAGAGATATGGAAGAGTCCCCATATTTTATTTGGTGGCCAAGGATGATAAACTCATTTGGGAAGAGTTAAAATGATTTATCACAACTAATTTAAGACTAAACTACTTTATTCTTCCTTATCCTTGACAAGAATCTCAATAATATATGACAAAGAGTTAAAATGATTTATTATAACTAATTTAATTTAATTTAATTTTATATTTTAAAAAAAAATTTATATAAATTGGAATAACAACATTTATACCACTAGATCATGAAAAAGTATATCAAAATATGTGAAAAGGAATAGAAAAAGATTGAAGAATATATGAACATGTTATTTGGAAAGGGTATCTATCACTATTAAATAGATAATTTCATGTACTCTAAGTTCTTAATAATATAGAGCTATTACTTTAGCTTATTGAGAGTTTAAGGATTTTAAAAATCAATGAAGATGAATTTGAAGCTGCCATAAATATATTGGTTTATAACAGAATCTTTGAAGAGGGGTTATGTTCATGAAAATCTCGTATTAGAATAATTCCTTATCAATTTTATTGTGATCTTCAAAAGAAAATAGATAATTATAGTTAAAATTTATTTTTCAATTTGATTGATATAGCTACCATGATGATTTTGGAATCAAATTGCAATGCTAGTAATCTTTGACTTGTTTGATTCACTTGATCATGTCATATAGATATGTTTCATCATTCAAGTTTTTTTCCCCCCCTTTTTTCCTTTAATTCATGTCATATGATATGATATATCTATTATATGTGTTCATCTTTTCTTATAATCAACTATTGAATACACATGTTGGTATTAGATGGTTATTTCAAACAAAATCGAAGTTGTTAATTTTGAATGTAATATCTATATCTATAATAAGTCATGTTGGTAGCCAATATTTTTAGTAAAAAATGATCTTTGATTTCTTGATTTACTTGATCATGTGATTTGGATATATCTCATCATTCAAGACTTATTCTTCAATTCATATGAAATGTTGTAATATATATCCATTGTATTTGTTCCCTTTCTCTTTTATGGTCTCTCTTTTCAAAAATGATGACACATGTTAGTGCTCACTGTTTTTAATCATGTTGTGATGCAAATAACCTCTACTTTCTACTTTCTTTGACTTACTTATGAAATGGATGTGTTTCATATTTTTCTTCTATTGACATGACATGGGATGATGTCATATATCTATTGTATTTTTTTCTCCCTTTGATTATAATTAACTCTTGTGAAAAAATCAATTTATTAAAGAAAATTAGTGATGGAGGCAAACGCAAGAGTAGGGGAAAACACACACTTTGTGTTGGTACAAACTTCTTCCTCTCCTAAAAAAGGCAAGTCATGATGCTACTACAATAGATTTTTCCTCCTATGGAATTTACCTAATGGATTCCCATCAAATTCAAACATGATCTAACATAAATAAGCCACTTATTGAGTTGTTTAACTCTCTTCCTCCCCACAAAAAAGTATGATCTCTACACCACTTCTTCTTTTTTCCTCTCAATACACGATCTATTTTACTTCAATCTAGTTTTAATTTGTTGGGTGTAGGTAATATTAGTGGATCACTATGTTGGAGGCATGACTTTGACCTCTATTAGCTATTTTGCCCTCCCACCAAAATTCATATTTCATTTTTGGAAAATTTTCTAACAATCGTTCAAAGATTGAAAATTCAAACATTAGGGCATGCAAAAGTCATATTTAAAAAGACCTTAGGGTTTTCCCTTTTCCTAAGTGGCTACATAATTTGATATTTTATGGGCTTGCATCTTCTTATCCATCAAATCAAGATCATCTGTAGGTTGTCACTTTTTCACTTTCTCAAGATGTGAGGATTTTTAATTATGTGAGAAAGAGAGTGTGCAACATGTGGATTGTGGGTCCTATTTTCCTTGTAGGTCATGGGTGAGGTGGATCAATGTTAAATAGGTTTTCATATAGGAAAGTTCTTATTGGTTTAGGTTTTGGCATAGTTATTAAGTTGGTTGCATGTTTCTAGGGCATTGGATGGAGGAAGATCAATGTCTATCATTATGTCACTATGGGAAAATGATCGATCTTTAGTTATAGAAACATAGTGAGGTTCTACCATGTGTCCAGGTGGGCCCATTTTCTTCAATTCCTATTATCATGAGATCATAAGGGTGAAAAGTTAGACCTACAATGTCATGACCAATTTTCTATGCTTTGACCTTATAATCTAGCATAAGATTATGAAGCTAATTTTGGGAGTTGTTGATGTTACGATATTTAGCTATTGTAGCATCATAGAAGTGTATGGTCGCAAGAGATGTTAAGAAGGGTTGTGATTTTATGATATGTGATGATCATAAGATTGTAGACATCAGCATTCAAAGACTCCATGAGGTGGCTAAAAGATATGATGCAGGAGCATTCTAGGTGTAAGAGCAATCTTGCATCACCCAAAAATATTTTCTTTTTAGTCTTTTTTATTTTAATAAGGACTAGTAGAGAAGGTGGTTATTATTTATGGGAACTTTGTATTTTTAGTAAGTTTGTCACATGAGCTCGGAATGTTCTCATTTTCTTCATAAAGGTTCATCTTAGAGTTATAAGCCTACCATAAAATTCTCTTTGCTCTAGCTTAAGTATTAGAGAAGTTATTATGGATTTTCAGTGGAAAAATTTGTACAAAAATCTTTAGGCTCACCATTGGAGGCCTTAGGGTGCTCGAATGAGGTCTACAAACTTGATGAAAGGGAACTTTCACAATCTAAGGTTGTAGATCAAGAGCTAGCATTTTTAAAAAGTGGTTATAATAGCCAATCAAAACAATGGTTCGAGAGTTATGGCCTTCTAAAGTTGGGCTACCAAAATATCTAAAATAATTTGTCAATAATGTATTTAGCCAAGTTTATATGTATTGTTAGGGTCTGTCAGCCTTAGTTATTAAGTTTGAGCATCTAAAATCTTCCTAGGTGGTACAACATTTCCAATTTAAGAAAGGCTCGAATATTGTCCAGGACAACTCTGTGTGGTGGTTCGCAACTTAGTCTTGCAGATTACTGTAATGAGGGTGCCCATGTGGGTTAGCATATTGTACTTATGAATTATGTAATTCTACATTTACAGTGCAAATAAGAAGTTTGCATTTTGTTCTCGTGTTTGTTGTTGTTTCTTTGTTTATATTATGTGTTTATGGTATTAAGGGGAGCACCCTTCATCAAGATATAAACCATTGGTCCATATGGCTCATCTTGGTTGCATGACTCAGTTAACCTATTGACCTTCCTAATTTTTTGAGTCAACCAAGGGAGAAGTAATGGCTCTCCTCCACAATTTGATCTCCATGATCAATCCCAACCACTTTAGAGTTATGATCATGATAAAAACATGTAAAAGACATGTTTCCGTCCACTTGGTTATCCATTTGAGGGAAGTTTTGCATTGATAGTTGTGGTTTCTGTCTCCTCAGTGCTCTAGTTTTGGTAAAATATTAGATTTTCTTGCATTTGGATGTGTTTGAAGGTCATATCTTCTTGATCTATATGATTATTCTTTGCAATCTTAATAGTAGTACTTTTCTTTTACCTTAGGGTAGAAGCTATCTGAATTATGCTTGAACTATAAAGGATGATTTTGTAATCTTTCTTAGGGTTGGTCCTTCTCTATTTTCCTTGGCATGTTTTGGCATACAAATTGTAAATTCCCTTTTCCTCTGAACTATTCATGACTTCCTACCTTATCTCTTTTAGTCATTGATGTACTATGCAAGATCTATTTTGCCTCTCCTTAATGTTTTGTGGATATCTATAACCTGTTTGATTGTATCTTTTGACCTGTGAATGATATATAAGTGAACTCTCTCCTTCCTTGAGTCGTTTATCTAGTTGTGTGATCTACATGTGATTATTAGGTTAAAACAAGTATGGATGTGTATATCTTTTGGTGTCATAATAATTCAAGTGTGCATGTATGGGGAGAGATAGGATGAACATTCTATTTTGGTGCATCACCCCTTAGATTAGATTAGGGAGATTTTATTTCATGCATTCCTTATCCCTTTTCCTCTCTAAGTGTAGTTAGGTACATCCTAATAGTAAAGGAAGCCAGCCTTCTCCAGAGACTCAACCTCATAGCTCAAGTCCCACAACTTGGAGGTTGTTTCCATGTTTTACAAGGTTGTCCTTGGTAAAATTTTTGGACAAGGGTGCAAACTTGTGTGACAATAGTTTTTGGCACACCTGGTGGGAAAATCATATCATAAGATTTTAAGAGTAATGGTGTCCAAAGGCAAGAATTTTGAGTTGATGCTAAGAAGATAGTGTTGGTCTCAGTATTCTAGGCTTTCAAGAAGCTCTTTTCCATAAAACACTTGGCAACTCTACATCGTTCAAATCTAGTTTCCAAACCAAAGTTGTTGTGATTCATGCCCAAAGCTAAAACAATGGCATCTTCTAGAGGTGATTTCCAATACCAAGAGCTTTCATTTTCAAATCCTAGAAGAAGAAAGACTAGAGTATCATTATCACCAATTAGGAGTATAGAGGAAATACATACCCCTGCAAGATCAATCTCCACTCCTATTGTGAGATCTCAACCTAGAATACCCTTTGCTCATATCAATAGGTCACTTGCTTATATGGATAAAGCTCATGCTTTTGCCAAATTTAATGGTGGAAGTCCTCTTTTGTTAGCCTAAAGACATGACATACCAGTAGCTGCACTTACAAGTATACCTAAATTTACTGTTGAAACTTCCATGTCTACCTTAGAACACATTCAAGGGGTTTCAATTGTCTACAATATTCACAGTATTATAGAAGATGATGTGGTCATTAGTTTCCTAGCTTCATCCTTAAAATGGAAAGCCCTACAATGGTATAGGGGTCTACTACATGGTTCTATAATGGATTGGGATGTGTTAGGAGCAGGACTATGTAAACATTTTGAAGACAAAAGTGACTATTTGTCATGTTTAGAATCGCTAACTACTATAGAGAAAGCCCCCCATGAATGTATGACTAATTTCAACTACAAATTTCAAAAGAAATGGAAAAATATCTAATTCAATGAAGCCTACTCCTAGTAATGCCTTCTTGTATTACCTTAGAGCTTTTAATAGTGATATTTCCACTACAATCCAAACCATGAGAGGCGATACATTACCTGATGCTTAGGAAATAGCAATAAGGGCAAAAAACATATTGATACAAGGATGAAAGTTAGCCCCAAGGCCTCCTATGCCTCTCTTCCCTAATATTCCAAATCACCAACCAATGATAGCCCCTATTTCCACATCTTCCACATCATAACCCCTTTCTCTAACCCCTTAAGCTTCCACATCTTCAAGTGGAATGGATGAAATTAAGGAGATGATGAAATCTATGAAGGAGATGATGCAATCTATAATGATGAACATGGGTAAGAGACTCCAAGATCAAATCTTAGAGAAATAGTCTATTAGGTAGGTCATTGGTCAACAACATTCATTTATTCAAAACCTTGGAAATGAGGTAACAATCCTCAAAGGAAAACAATCCTAGATTGCTAGGTTCTCTTAACCCCTAAAGTGACATGGGCTAGCACATCAAAAATCAGCCCCATGGGCACAAAATAAACCTTTCAATGGTATGCCTTATGTAGCTCTAGACTAGTCAAGGGAAATTGTTTATCAAAATAACCTAGCTCAGGAACAATAAGGATATAGTTATGGTTATCCATTTAATGATCAAAGTTCATTTCCTCAAGCCCTAACTATACAAGATATGTCAACAACTTTAGGACAACAATGCCATGTAAATTAGTCTAATGTTGGATATCAAGCTCGAGTGTAGGGGAATGCTTCTTATGTCATCTTTGGTAAAGAAGATTTTGGTAATGGAGGTTAGAGAAATAATTTCAATGCAACCATGCATGATATGAACCTAGGGATGGCAAGGGGGGAAATATAACTAGTTCAAGATCAGAGTAAAGGATAGAGTTGCAAGAAGAAGGAAGAGCCTAAGGTTATTTATATATCAACACAAGGTGAATCTTCAAATTTAGCCACCCATATATAGCCCCATGAGGAAGGAAATCAAAGTAAGAAAATGAAGCCACCTCCTTTTTATATCTCTTTAGTCATAGGAGATAAAATAGTCCATAATTGTATGATAGACTCTAGTGCTTGCACCTCAATCATGCCTGAGAGTGTTGTTGATCAACTAGGCATAAAATATGAGCTTATGACTAATGGGATTATTCAGTTGGATGGAAGTTCTTATAGGACTATAGGAGTATTCAATGTTTTAGAGGTAACTCTACATGCATGTCTTGGCCACACTATGTTGTAGGACATAACTGTTATAGATCCCTTGCACATTCTACCATTTGCTTATCCAGAGATTTCACTACCAATATAAGTGGAGAATGCGTATCTATTGATTGGTCCTAGATCTTTTTTTTAAAGATAAGAATGGAAAAAGGAATTTCATCATGGTAGAGACATTCAATAATAGGCATGTAGAGCCCTACATGGTTGACCCTTCAAATATGAATTGTGGTATCTTTGATAGGGAGGAGGGTCACTGCAATCTTTTTATATGTGAAGATGAGGTTGACCTAGGGATCTATGTTATACATGAGTTGAATGTTGTCATCCCAAATCTGATTTGGGCTGAAAATGAGGAGATACTATCCAAGCCACTTTTATCTACATGGTATGAGCATAAAAAACAAGTAGAGAAACTAGGAGAGTCGTGTTTATATCAAAGATTTGATGATGATATTTTTGTCTTCAAGGATATAAAGGAAGGTTCTAATTAGCAGGATGATAGACATGAGTATAAAGATGAGCCACCTTTTGCATTTGATCCTGGTGGGGTATGGTATTTTAGTTAGCCACTTAATGGTAGGATGATGATGTTTGAATATGTCAAGCATTCCAAGGTTAGAAAGAAGGGCAGTTATTTCAACAAGTCAGTCAATGGTTTTGTTTGCTTATTTTCTCTATTATTCATGTATATAGTTAGAGTAGTTTGTTTTCTTCTTTTCCTACTTCCAAGAAGTGCACATGCACATGGTGTTGTTCCTCCAAAATGACATTTTTGAAGAGTTGTGTAGAAGCAATTTTCCTTAATTTTGAGGTTATAGAGAGTCACAATTTTTTAGTGTTTCAATTTTTGGTAGGGTAGATTTTCAATTTTTTTTGACTTTGTAGTCCAATGGATTCTTTAGGTCACTGGTCAATGCATAGTAGGCTAGCATCCCCTCTAACTTGCCAAAAAATTTAGCTATTTTTCCCTCCCACCAAAATTCATATTTCATATTTGACAAAATTTCTAACTGTCATTCAAAGATTGAAAATTCAAACCTTAGGACATGCAAAAGTCATATTTTTTAAAGACCTTAGGTTTTTCCCTTTTCCTAAGTGGTTGTGTGATATAATATTTTATGGGACCATATCTTATCATCCATTAGATTGAGATCATCTGAGGGCTATCACTTTTTTTCTTTCTCAAGATGCAAGGATTTCAAATTATGCAAGAAAGTGAGCATGTGACACATGGATTATAGGTCATGTTTTCCTTGTGGATCATGGGTGAGGTGGATCAATGTTAGAGAGGTTCGTGTATAGGCTAGTTCTAATTAGTTTAGGTTTTGGCATAGTTAATAAGTTTGTTGCATGTTTCCAGGTCATCAGATGGAAGAAGATCAACATCTCTCATTATGTTGCTATGGAAAAATGATCAATCTTTAGTTATAGCAACATAGCAAGGTTTTTCCACGTGTCTAGGTGGGCCCATTTTCTTTAGTTCCTACTATCATCAGATTGTAAGGGTGAAAAGTCAAAGCTATGATGTAATGACTAATTTTCTATGCTATGACCTTACAATCTTGTGTAAGATCATGAAGCTAATTCTAGGAGCTGCCAATGTTATGATATTTAGCTATCATAGCACCGTAGAAGCATATGGTTGCAAGAGATGGTAATAAGGGTTGTGATCTTATGATATGTGATGATTGTAGGATTGTAGAGGTCAGTACTTGAAGACTCCATCAGGTGGCAAAAAGATATAAACCATTGGTCCACATGGCTTATCTTGGTTGCATGACTCAGTTGACCTACTGATCTTGCTGATTTGTTGAGCCAAGTAGGAGAGAAATAATGGCTTTCTTGCATGACCTGATCTCCATGATCAATCCCAACCACTCCAGAGTTATGGAAATTCTAAAAAGATGTGAAAGACATGTTTCTTGCCACTTGGTTATCTATTTCAGGGAAGTTTTTCATTAATGGACATTATTTTTATCTACTCAAGGCTTTATTTTTGGTAAAATATTGGATTTTCTTGCATTTGGATTTGTTCAAAGGTTAGATCTTCTTGATCAGTATGATTGTTCTCCACAGTCTTAATGGTAGTAGTTATGCTTTACCTTAGGGTAGAAGTTATTTGAGTTATGCCTAAACTATAAAGGAAGATTTATCTTTCTTAGGGTCAGCTCTTCTCTTTGTTCCTTTGCATGTTTTAGCATGCACAATGTAAACTCCCTTTGCCTCTAAACTATTCATGACTTCCTGCCTTATCTCTTTTAGTCATTGATCTACTATGCAAGATCTATTTTGCCTCTCCTCAGTTTTTTGTGGATGTCTACAACTTGCATGATTGTATCTTTTAACCTATGAATGATACATAGGTGAACTCTCTCCTTCCTTGAGTCATTTATCTAGTTGTGTGATATGCATGTGATTGTTGGGTTAAAACAAGTCTGTATGTATATATCTTTTGGTGTCAATGATACAATTAAACATTCTATTTTGGTGTATCACCCCTTAGGTTAGATTAGGTAGATTTTTTTTCATGCATTCCTTCTCCCTTTTCCTCTCCAATAGTAGTTAGTACATCTTAATAGTAAAGGAATCTAGCCTTCTCTCGAGACTCAACCTCATAGTTCAAGTCCCATAGCTTGGAGGTTGTTTCCATGTTTCACAAGGTTCTCCTTAGGAAAAAAAACTTTGGACAAGGGTGCAAACTTTTGTGAAGTTACAACATAATGTGAAGTTGATTTTAGGTATTTTTTGATGTAATAAATTAGTATGACAAACATGTTGGTTTCCTATTTTAAATACATTTTGTAATAAGTGGCTACATTTTGTGCACCAATATGAGCATTAGAATACAAAGTGTGTGTGTGAGAATTATAATTCTAATACATGATTTCCTAGCATACCTTCATCGAATACCTAAATGGTGAATTTTTTCATTTTTAAAGTTAAAAATTTGGGTTTTCTTTCCTTGATGAGAGATAGGATTACAAAACATGGGTCAAGGAGTTTGATCTGAAAGTTATACATATAGAATTGAATTATGAGAATGATGTATGTCATAACTATGTTTACTTCTTATTTTTCATAATTGATAGAAGATATATTTGAATTTCTATAGAATGTGTATTTTTTGGGGGTTTGAGAGAGTTCTATTGATGGTTGCAATGCAATTTTCATATGAATTGATTGAAGGTGGGAGAGGTGGTGCAGGAAGGGTTCAATTAGATTGGGTGACAAGGGTGAAGACAGTAGTGGATGCAATAAGAGGTGTGGCTCATATCCACAAAGAATCCTTGGGAAAACCTAGCCATGGAAACATGAGATCTTTGAATTTCCTTCTTAGCGATGTGATGGATGGATGCATATATGAATTCAATGTAGCTCCTCTAACAAGAACTTCCACTTCTACTTCCACTTCCTCTTCCTCTCACATTACAGGGTATAAAACTCTAGAGGTGATGGAAATAGGGAAGGTCTCTCACAAGACACATAGGGTCTCTAGGGTGCTACCCATGCCTAAATGTCATGGTTGGTTCCAAGTCCAATGCAATAAATAAAGACGTATATCCCATTCTAAAAACTTTATCACTCTTATGGTAGAGCCAATAATCAATTAATATGTATTGATCTTAAAAATTAAAAGAAGAAGAGGATTACAGTAACATACAAATAGCCTAACCACAAATAGCTCCTATGCACATAGACCCAATCCAATCCTCTACTAAAATGTGAAACTAAATGTTGTCTTTTTCCTTTTTTTGTTTATGAACTTGAGTTGGTCAAAATTTTGACCAAATTAGGTTTTCCCAATTTGGTCAAAATAAAAGGTTGAAAATTGACCTATAATGTATTAGTGTCAACTTCAATGCTTTTCAATTGAATCTCCTGAATAGTGAGAAACCTCCTGCTAACTGCATTGAAAACCTTATTATTAATTCCCTTCTTATGCTTGGTGGTGAAGGTGTATGACTATAGTAGTTCCATCCACTTGATATGCCTCAAACTTAGCTTGTCTTGGGTGTTGATGTAACTTAGGGCCTCATTATTAGTGTAAACCACAAACTCCTTAGGCAATAGGTAATGCCTCCACTTTTTAAGGGTGTGTACTAACAAGCATATAGTTCTAAGTCATAGGATGAATACCTAGACTTTTCCTCATTTAACATTTCACTAAAGAATTCCACGGTCTTAGCTTAGGATTGCACTCACCAAAATGTTACTTGCATCACATTCTACTATGAATGGCTTATCAAAACTAGGCAATACCAATATAGGTTAGGTAGCCACTTCCTTCTTCAATCTCTCAAAACCTACATTAGCTTCCTTGGTTCATACAAAATTTGTATTGAGTCCTCATTTTATGGTGTCAAGCACTAATGCACAAATTTCACTAAATCTTCTTATGAACTTCCTATAAAACTAAGCCAACCCATGAAAACTTCTAACTTTAGTCCCTCTCCTAGGAGTTGGCCATATTAAAATGGCTTCAATCTTTCACTTGTCCATTTTCAAGTTGCCTTGTGATAATACAAATCCTAGGTAGACTATTTCTTATTTCATGAAGTCACTCTTTTCAAGGTTTATTGTGAGGTTTTTCTCTTGGAATTTCTTCAACACAAGTTCTAGGTGTTTCATGTGTTCTTCTTTGGTTTTACTAAAGATAAGGATATCATCTAAGTAGACTACTACAAAGACTCCTATATAATCCTTTAGAACCTCATTCATTACCCTCATAAAGGTACTAGGTACATTTGTAAGCCCAAATGGCATCACTAGCCACTCGTATAACCACTCTGTAGTCTTAAAGGCTGACTTCCACTCATATCTGATACTATCCACTTTTTAAATCAATCTTGGAGAAGTCTTTAGCACTCCCTAAGAAATCCATTAAATCTTATATTTTAGGAATAGGAAACCTATATCTAATAGTTATCCTACTTATTGCCCTAGAATCAATACACATTCTCTACTTACCTCCCTTTTTAGGAGCCAACACCACTAGAACAACACATGGGGTTATACTCTTCCTTATTAGACCTTGATCCAAAAGCTCTTGGACTTGCCTTGATATCTCCTTATTCTATTCTAGTGTTATTTTTTATGCATCCTTGTTAGGAAATGATTCCCCAGCACAAAATCAATTTGATGGTTGATTTCTCTCTTTGGTGGCAATATAGCTAGTGTACCTTCACATATGATGTCCTTGAATTGATCTAGTTATTCCTTTAGCTCTTCTGGCATGGGTGATTGTTTAGGTATCTCCTTTTCTTTTGGTTTCACTAGTATGGCATAGCCAACTCCTTCCTTCTTCATATTCTTTAGGAATTCCTTCCCACTCATCAAAAGTGTATTGGACTCTACCTTCTCCACCTCACCTATTCTAATAAATACTAAATTTTTGAAGTTACTCCATTCTTCTTGAATGAGTACTTATTCTCCTTACCATAGTGTACTACCTCCCTGGCATACTACCATGGTCTACCAAGAAACAGATGGCATGTATCCATAGGTTGCACATCACAAAGTATCCTATCTTGGTACTTCCCTATGGTGATATCAACCCACACTTATTCATTGACCAATATGGTCTACCCCTTATTTAACTAGGTGACCTTGTGTGGGCATTCATGAGGTATCTTAGTAAGTTTCAACTTCTAAACTACATCCTCTAAAATGAAATTATGAGTAGATCCTAAACCAATTATGACCCTTCATACCTTGTCTAGTATCTTGCACTTGACCCTAAAAAGAGCCCTTTTTTTCTTGTGCTCATCCTTGGTAGGTTCCTTAATCAATATCCTCCTCAACATGAGATTCTCTCCTTTCTCTAAACCTAGACTCACCTCTAATTGTTTTGGACAATCATCTTCTTGCACATAGGAAACCTTCTTCTCACCTTGTGAAGATGAGGGTTTATTATGACACATATAAGCTGGGTGACCCAAATGCCCACAATTATAGCATTTCATGGAAGAAAAATGAGAATTTCATTGAAAACCCCTTGATCTGCCCCTATCGCTATTGTAAGAACTTCTGCCTCTAGCATATCCACCTATGTTATTTGGCTCATGTCCTTTCTCTATAAGCTTAGAGTCATCTTGGCTCCTACTATCATTACCTCTTCCACTTGAACCACCTCTATGACCACCACTAGTGTCTTTGCCTCTTCCTCTACTACTAGTATTAGAGTCTTGGTTCTTCTTGAGTTTTTCCTTCACTTTAATAGTCATCTGATAATAGCTATGAAGGGTAGTAAGTGTAAAGAGACTCAACTCTTCTTGAATGTTCCATCTAAGACCATTTAGCTACCTTGCCACTTTAATGCTTTCAAGTTCTTGGACTATAGACTTTAGGCTTAGTTTTTGGAACTCTTCTATGTAAGTAGCTACATCTAGGTCTCTTTGTCTAAGATTTTTCCTCTTCTTATGTAATTGGATGTCACAATCCTCAGGTAGGTATTTCTCTTTCACTTTAGCCACCATTAATTTCCAATTTTTTATTGGCTTCTTTCCTTCCTTCTCTCTTTCTTCTTGCAATAATTTCAACCAGGTTAGTGTTTGTCCTCTTAGCCTTGATTTGGCTATTTTCACCTTTTGAGCATCTTTTATTCCATCATATTCAAAGTGATTTTACATACCTTCAATCCACTCCATAACTAATTATGCATCCATTCTTCTAGTGAAAATAGGAATGTCTTCTAGTACTTTGTCACTTAGTTCCTTCAATCCCTTTAGAAAAGGTTCATTTGCTAATGGAGGGTCTGGTTTTGGCTCTACTTCCTCTTTTGATTGATTATTTCTCTTTTCCTTATCCACTTCTAACTACTCTTTCATCTTGCTTGTAGTTTCAGCAACTTCCTCTAGCTTTTTCTTCATCTCTTCCACAACTTCCTCAAGAAGTGTGTTATTTTCTTGTTGTTCTATCAAATCTCTTTCCAACTTAGCATTAGTCACCATGATGCTCTCTCCTATGGATTCACTTACCTCTGACATGCACACTACACTGCCCAAGCCTTTTAATGGTTCTGATACCACTTTGATGGGAAGTTCTAAACTACCCTACTCAGAGATCACTACTAATATCCCTATCCCTTTTTGAACTCTCCACCAACTTCAAACTTCAAACTATACCTCAACTTCCTCCTATGCACTCCTAGGCATAATTAGCCATTATTCTTCCCATAATTTTATTTTCATTAGGAATAGGTTTCTTTGATATTCCTTATTAATTTTAAATATTGCTTGATCCATCCTGATGGTTTCTCACTTGGGTTTCCCATCATTTTCTTGTTTGTTAGTTCTAGGCCTTGTAGCCTTTTTGCCCCATTTAGGCCTCCAAGAAACTATGTTTCTTGAATTTATAAAAAAAACTCCCTTAACAACCCTTGAATCAACTATGGATTCTTCCTACCATTGGCCAAGACTCAAATATTTCTTGGGTCTTAGGTCCTGACACTATTCATACACTAGACTTCCACCAAAACCCTATTTTCAAGGGTTTCTAGGGCATTTTAACCAATCTGACTTCTTTGCTTTCAAAAAGTGGATTAGAGGTATTTGTTGCACTCCTCCTTTCTTGTACATGTCCAACAAACATGCCCCTTCACTTTCACACTCTTGGATTGGCACATCCAATCCATTCAACAAGCCCTCTTGTTATTGTTCTGAACCAAGCACTAGCCAAAATGTTGTTGCACTTGCCTAGGGCTTGGTAGTAAAAGTAGTTCCCCTACAAGAAAAAACTCTAAAATCCATATAAGTGGCCATGAATTTTTAATCATGGGAAGTCAAGTTAAAGCCATTATTTATATGATTGGCCCTAAACCAAGCAGTGAAACCACAAAACATAAACAATTATCAAAATGATCAACAGTCTTACAAGACAATAAAGCCAATGCTACAAAGGAAAAATACACAACACAAAGTCAAGTTTCAATGCATTAGTTCAGTCTCTTCAATCTATTAATGGTTGGATGAAAGTTCTAGTAGACAATTACAACTAATTTCTTGCTCTTCCCAACCCACAATCAATAAATATCCTTCCTAACTGTCAGGTTAGGTTTTGTATGACCTTATATATTCCCTTGCCACATGTTTGGATCCTTAGGTTTTTCTTTTAATAACATTAAGCCCAATTCCAAGCTTTTAGGAAAAGTTGTCATGACAACTTTTGCAAAATTGTAAAGTTGTCATGAGCAACTTTTACAACTTTTGCAATTTTGGTAATTTTTGTCAAACCATTAGCCTTCATGGCTCAGCTTGACCCCAAACCACCACATAAGACCTTAAAACAACTAATGACATAAAAATCTCAAAAATCATTCCACTTTGGAGTCTTGATCAAAGTTTGGCCCTTTGGTTGACTTTCCAAGACTTAACACCTAGATCCTAAAAGACCACTCAAATCCCTTGACTCTACTCATCCCTAAAACTATCCACACACATAAACAAACTTGGGACTACATACCTTAGTCCTTATTGACTATTGGTTAGCTAAGCCAACCTATAAGCCAACATGTATTGAAGACCATGAGGTGCTTTTGCACTAGTTCCTTAAACAAACCATGGTTGTTCATATGGTAAGCATTATGAGTGTGTGCATACACATACCTAATGAATATTTTGAGAACATGGTGAATTTTATGCAAATTCATGTTTAGGAAGCCATTACATAGAGTACATGGTAAATATCATGAGACTTGATGTTCAAAAGGCTATTACTCACAATACTTGATGAATATCTTGTAACTCAACACCATTGCTTTGATATCATGAGATGATATCTAAATAACAGATTCTTTATATCAAAGATATCCTTAATCTTACTAACTTGATATTACTTTGTGCTAATACATGTGTTTATCCTCCTTAGCTAATAGGGAGTGTTGATGTTTGGTAGCTTTAGTAGGATAAACCTATGTGATTTAAAAATATAATAATAATGAATCATATATATAAGATTTTCATTATATTAATTATATTAATGAATAGACATGTCTCCTCTTAGGTTTTTTCTCATACAAATCATAATGCCTACCCTAATTTTATTTTAGTTATATTGTCAAACACATTTAGGCCAATTTTCATGTTATCTTATTTGATTTAGTGGTATTTAGTTATCTAGTTGGTTGTATCTTCATGATTTGATCATATATATTTGATGAGCTACTTCGTACTTGACATATTTTAGTGTTATTGTGATTCATACTTATTCCTATGATGATGCTTTAAATGCTTTTACATAATGATTTCATCCATGTTCATGATGTTGTTCTATGTAGATTATGAATACTTACCCCATACTTGTATGTGTATGGTGTACATGTTTCTTTTTACTTTTGATTGACATATTTGATGTGGTTGAGGGAGGGAGTCATAGTCACCTGTGAGTTGGGATCTACACAATGCACCACTCCCTACCATTGCATGTTTAGATACATATGTGTGTCTGTGTATGTATGTGTGTATGTATGTATGTATGTATGTATATGTATGTATATATATGTATATATGTATACACACACACACATATATATGTATGTACATATACATATACATATGCATATACACATTTATACATATATGTACATGCTCAACTTTTATGCAAGTTGTAGGTACCAGGCATTAACTTTCTTGAATTGCCAGGATGAGCGCGCCCTATCACAATATCTCAATGTAAAAGAAGGGAGATAGTTTTCAAGTTTAAATCCTAAACTCAAGGCTATTTTGTCTAGTTTAGGAAAAGTATCTAACTTTTCTACCCTTTTGAATCTGTCAAGGTGGTGTGAAATCAAGAACTTAAGCCTTGAGTTTGATTTTTTCACTTTATCTTTTAATCGAGTTTCTTTTGAGTGTGTCGTGTATTTTGTGACTTCAAATGTAATTACACAACCAAGGGAATCAACTAAATTAATTAATTAAATGAGAATTCTAGGAGAGAAAATATTATTAAATTATATTTAAGTAATTAAAATTTGATTAAATAAAAGAGTTAAATTTAAAAGACTTAATTAAAAGTCTAATTTTGGAATTAATGGCAATTAAAGTTGCTACAACTAATTTTGGCATAATTGTAATTATTTAATTTAATATTTATTAATTTAGGAGTTGATTTATAAAATAATAAGATTTAAGTATTATTATTAGTTAAAAAAATTAATAATGTTTTCTAAAAATGTCTTGTTAAATTAAAACAAGTGGAAATGTTTTAAATAAGACTAATCGAGAACTTAAGCCTTGAGTTTGATTTTTCCACTTTATGACTTCAAGTGTAATTAAATAGCCAAGTAAATCAACTTAATTAATTAATTAAATGAGAATTCTAGGAGAGAAAATATTATTAAATTATATTTAAGTAATTAAAAATTGATTAAATAAATGAGTTAAATTTAAAAGGTTTAATTAAAAGTTTGATTTTGGAATTAATGGCAATTAAAGTTACTAAAACTAAATTTGGCATAATTATAATTATTTAATTTGATATTTATTAATTTAGGAGTTGATTTTTGAATAATGAGATTTAAATATTATTATTAGTTAAAATAATAGTCTTGCTTTCTAAAAATGTCTTGCTAAATTAAAGCAAGTGGGAATAATTAAATAAAGTATTATTTTAATAAAAATGTACTAAATTTGCATGAAAGAATTAATTTAATAAAATAATAAGAAAGTCAATTAAGGGAGAAATCTTTTAGAAAATAGAAACCCTACTTAGTGTTAGAGGCCATTATTAGAAGCTCATTTGTCTACACATAGGTTTGGAGGAACAATTTGGAATTGGAGGAAGAGAATTTTCTAAGCCTTTGGAGAGCGCAAATCTTGCAAGCACAACTAGATTACCAAATTGTTAGCATCAGAATGAGGTAGAACCCATAGAACCCACAATAGAAAAGATTTTAAAAATTTTGTATTCTTCGTGCTTGCAAGAGTGGATATTTACTTTGGAAAGAATATGAAAGTTTACATCGATATTGTTGTCATGAATTTGGTTGAAAATTGAAAACCCTTGTTTAGAAAATGATTGATCTTCATAGTTAAACAATCTGTGAGAAAATAGGATTGAAACTCTTATTAGAAGAGCTAGAATCTAGAAATTAAATTTGTAGCTAGGGTTTGAAAATGAAAAAAATATATAATTGACTAAATTCAATTGATTGGAAAATATTCCTTCACTAGATATGGGCATTAGAATTATATATATATAACACCGCGGTAATTAAAAATTAGTATGATGCTTTAAAATTTACTAGTTTTAGTAGATTTTTTTTTAAAATTACAAAAATATTAAAAAAATAAATTGGGGCGGGGCGGGGCGGGGGGGGGGGGGGGGGGGTAAACCAATTCTCCTAACCCTCTCCTCCCTCCCCACCCCTTTACCTTTGTTAGCAACGTAGTTGTCATGACAAGGTACGTTGCATGTCAATATTGCAGTAGCAGCAGTCGTATGTTGTTACATGTAGGAGGCTACGTGTGTAGCCTACACTATCGCAGCAAGAGCACCTCATTGAGGTTTGTTTTGTTTGAAAAATATATATACAAGTTTTTTCTTTAAAAAATATTTATAATTAATTTTTTGATATGATTTAAAAAATTATATTTAATATTATTTAAATTTAGTTTAGTTATAATTAAATTATGATTATAATTTAATTGTATTAAATTTAATTATTATTAAATTAAATTTAGTATATTTTAAATCTGATTATTATTTTATATTAGTATAATTTGATTCTAAATATTTCAAATATGAATTTTATGTAATGTTAAATAAATTAATTACCCATGTATAAAATATTATTATTATTTGGAGTAAATTTATATTATTTATTATTATGGTCAAATAGATATATCATTTATTTGGAAAACATGGATTCTTAAACTATGAAAATGAAACTTATTTTTTGATCAACCTAAACTTGGAAAACTATATCTACTAGAAACTTTTGCAAATGAAAACTTTGAATTTTACTCAAATCAAACTTTAAGAAAGTATAGTAAAAACTACATTGCTGAAAACTAGACTTGTTTAAAGATCTTTTGTGGTGTTATGTTCTATCTGGTGATGACTTTGGGAAACATTGTAGTTAGCCAAATTAGGAATGTTTTCCAAAGGCAAGGAGTTGTGAGTATGTTTTTAGTGAATTGTGTCAATTTTGTTGTTATATGTGTCTTTGTGATGAGACACAATTTTTCTAAGTGATGCTCATGTGTCATTATTTCTTGAGATAACCTTTGAGGTTTTGAACTCTAGTCTATTGGTGATACCTCTTAGCATTCTTGATGTGCTTATCTCCAACTCCAATAGTTTTCCAGCCACCTCTTTCATCTTTGGTAGATCTTGGTCAAGGACTAGGGTGTCATTCTTTCTAGTGTTGGATCTTGTCCACTTCCTAGAGCCTTCATCCAAGGTCATGTCTTTTATGATGTTGGTGGAAGGGTCCTCCTCCTTGCTGATGCTTTGATCGTCCATATAATTTGTGAACCTCTTGATGTTCTCATTGGCCTTAAGAATATTAGAGCCATATTCCATTGTACTCTGCATAGAGCTTTCCATTCCATTGACCCTATTTTTAACTTCATCCATTCTACTGTCCACACTCAATTCTTCCTCCATAACCTTGTTCTTTAAGATATATGTCTCCCTTTCCAAAGTGCTCACCCTTTGTTTGAGTTCAAGAATTTCATGGAAGAGCCACTTTGTGGTGCAGAAGCTATCCACCACACTATTTTTCCCATTGTTGAGGACATCCATATCCAAGTGCTCCTTAGCAATGTTGTTGAAAATCACCAAAGCAGGGTAAATCAACTCATTCATCTAGATTTTTCCCTCATTGTTTTCTTTAACCTGTGTTTTGATCAACTCTCGTTTGATGCCCATTTTAGCCAAAATGGAGTCAAAATTCTGCCACACCACCTTCCTATCCTTCCCTATGACCGAGCATTTGTAATTGCTTGTGTCAAATTCCTTGTAGCCCTGTTTGGTTCCTCCCTTACACTTTGATTGGGAACATCTTCCACCTCCTCAATCTCCTCCCCCTATTTCTCCTCCTTGTCTTCTAGGATTTTCCTTTTCTAGCCCTAGGAGGCTGTGACTTCCTCCTCTTTATTTGTCCACATTTTGATGATGATTCTCTTGCCCTTCTTCTGTTCCCTGCCTTCCCCTTCCTTGATATTCTCCTCTCCCTCTGCACTATCCTCTCTCATATCCATCCCTTCAGCCCTATCGTTATAGTCCCTATCTGAGGAGGTGTCAATTTCCTGATTGGGGTCAATAATAACATTTTTCTCCTTTCTATCTGCTCTAAAGATTTTTTCTCGAGCCACACTATGGGTAGTCAAACCCCTTCGAGTCCAAATGCATCTCGAGGCTTTCCTCTATATCTGAGGGTGAATAAATGTCTTTAGAATTTTTAGACTCCTCTTTTCCTTTCTTGCTCTCTTTCCTGTCTTTGATTTGTTTACCAATAACCCTAGCTTTCAAGTATTTATTAATTAACAATAGTAGCCCCTTGTGGAGCACTAGATTCCTAGTATGCTTCTCTTAATAATCATTAATGTTTTCATTAATTGAAGAGTAAAGGTAGAAGAGTATAGAGATTTTTTGTCCCATACCTAAAGTGGTTGAGCAACATGAAGTGGTGAGTGCATAGGTGATCAAACCTAGTGTCAAGAGAAATATATTGGATGATAGCTTAGAGAATGAATCACCATAGAGGCTTGATGGAGCTTGGAAGATAATGAGTTCCTCTTTTCACCAAAGCCTTTTTTCATCTTGGTTCTTTGTGAATTCCACCATCGCTTGCCCCAATATTTTCCTGTTGTTAGGATTAAACCACAGACATAAATAAAAATTACATGCAAATATAACCAATATTAGAAAATAAAATATCACACAGAAAAGAACACAAGACACCAAGATTTAATGTGGTTCACCCAAACCTTGGGCTATGTCCACCAAATAGCAAATCCAACATTTTTACAATCTAGTGATTACAACTTGATTACAATCTATAATCCCTTATAGCTCAATACCACTGCAAGAACCAATTTTGCATCACCTATTACGAAAAAATCCCTAACCCTAAGCCCTTTTATACAAGTATTTTTACTACTTTAGGTTTATAATTCATAATTACATGTTGGCCCAAAATCCCACTAAAATAGGGCCCCAAAATTTTTTTTTGGGCCGATGCCCCGAGTCCTAAAGAATTTATGAAGTATGTATAGTACTTTCCTAATTAGTCACTACAAACTAAAAATCTCCCACTTGGGGACTAATCAAGCACCACACTAAATAACAATCTCCCACTTGGAGACTAATCCTATAGCTATGCCACTACTCTATGAGACTCCCACTAGATCAAATCACCCTGGACTCTGCTATTCTTTTATTCATGTTCTGTCTAGAAGACCAATCGAAGTTGAAGAGGAGTTCAACTTCTCCCTTGTTCCTACTTTTGGAAACATATCTGCTAGATTGTCATATGTATGTATCTTGTCTAGCTTTAACTATCCATCCTCCAAAATTGATTAAATGAAATGGTACCACAATTGTATGTGTTTGGTCTTTGAATGCAGAGCTGAATTCTTTGCAAGATGAATGGCACTCTGACTATCTATAAACAAATAATTATCCTTATGAGGATTTTCCAATTCTTCCAAGAAGAACTGAAGCCATATCATCTCATTGGCTACCTCTGTAGTAGCTACATACTCTACCTCTATAGTGGATAAAGCATTAACCTTTTATAACCTATAAACCCAACTCATGGTTGCCCCACCAATAGTAAAGACATAACCTAAACTACTCTACCTAGCATGAATATCCCCTACCAAATCTGAGTCAATATAGCCCTATAAATTAGTAGTAGAGCACCCAAATTGTAAACACTTATTAGATGTTCCTCTCAGATATCCAAGAATCCATTTAACTACATTCCAATGCTCAATTCCTGGATGACTCATATACTTGCTAACAACTCCCACTACATGTGCAATATCTGGCCTTGTACATACCATAGCATACATCAAGCTTCCTATAACTGAAGCATAGGGTACCTTGGAAATCTTACCCTCCTCTTCTTGTTTTTTGGGACACATCTCCTTAGTCAACTTCAAATGACCATCTATAGGTGTACTGATAGCTTTAGCATTCTCCATAAAGAAATGTTGCAACACTTTCTCAACATAATTAGCCTAAGATAACGTCAATTTTTTGTTCTTCCTATCTCTACAAATCTTTATATGAAGGATTTGTTTTGTTGCCCCAAATTCTTCATAGAAAATGCATGTGCTAACTGGCATTTCAGCCCCTTTATATGATCCATGTTAGACCCAGCTATAAGCATATCATCAACATATAAACATAAAATAATGTAGTTGTCATTATCCAACCTCTTAAAATAGACACAATGATTTGAATGACACCTATTATATCCATGCTCATGCATAAAACTATCAAATTTTAGATACCACTACCGAGGTGCTTGCTTTAAGCCATATAAACTTTTCTACAATTTGCACATTAAGTTCTCCTTACCTTTGACCTCAAATCCCCATGGTTGAACCACATATATCTCTTTATCCAAATTACCATGAAGAAAGTTTGTTTAACATCAAGCTACTCTAAATGTAAATCTTCACTAACCACAATACTTAAAATAGTATGAATAGAAGTCATCTTAACAATAGGAAAAAATATCTCATCAAAATTGATTCTTTTTTTCTGTGCAAGTCCTTTTACAACTAACCTGGCTTTAAATCTTTTCTTACGTCCATCCCCTTCTTTTAACCTGTAAACCCAATTATTATATAGAGCTCTTTTACCTGCATGTAATTTGCATAAATCCCATGTCTTATTCTTCAGCAAAGAGTCAATTTTGTCTTTCATTGCAGACTCCAACTCAATCTTAGTATCCACCTACACAGCTTCATCATAACATTTAGGTTCACCAGCATCAGTAAGTAAAATGCAATACAAAGATGGAAAAAATATTTTTGGAGGTTTAATTTGCCTTTTTGATTGTCTAACATTAATTGGTGTATGTGGTATTTGTTTTTGTGAGTGTTGCACATCATGAGAAATGGCTGGAATATCATCTTTTGGAGTATCATCCAGCACTACATAATCATCTTCTTTCTTCTCATGTTGCTACAATAGATCTTTGTACAACACTTTCTCATTGAATATGACATCTTTGCTTCTTAAAATTTTATGATTTTTAAAATTCCAAAGCCTATAACCAAATTCATTAATGCCATACACAACAAATACACATTTATTTTACTTTACTTCCAGTTTGTTTGTATTTTTAGAATCTATGTGAGCAAAAGCTTCACAACTGAAGGTTTTGAGAAAAGAATAACTCGCCTTCTTACCAATCCATGCTTCCTCTAGAATACCACAACCCAAATGAGTAGAGGGACCTCTATAAATCAAATACATATCAGTATTCATAGCCTCCACCCATATGTGTAAGGGAAACTTAGCATGCAACCTCATGCTCCTTGCACTAGTCCTATTCATGCATTTAGCCACTCCATTTTCCTATGGAGTTCTTGGAATAGTTTTCTATCTACAAATACCATTAGTGGAGCAATAATCTTCAAATTCATGACTACAATACTCACCACCATTATCCAATCTGAGACATTTTAATTTCTTACTAGTCTCATTTTCAACCAACCATTTCCATTTCTTAAAAGTTTAAAATACATCAGATTTCTATCTAAGGAAATAAACCCATAATTTTCTAATTACGTCATCAATGAATATAACATAGTAATGAGAGCCACCAAGAGAAGATACTTGAGTCGGTCCCCATACATCTCTATGCACAAGCTCTAATTTCTCTTTTTTGTTTTCCTTCCCAATCTCCACAAAACTCACTCTCTTTTGTTTTCATACACACAACTTTCATAGAAATCCATATTAACACATTTTAGACTTGGTAAAACTTTCTTTGAATGAAGTACTTTCATACCTTTCTAACTCATGTGCCCAAGTCTGTTGTGTCATAGTGTTGTATCAGAATCTAAAACAACTATTTGTTCTCCCTACTCAACTACAAAAATTGTTCTTGAACATTCATTTTTCTCTAAAACAATTAAAGTAGAAGGACCAATATGACCTCTACAAAGATATAAGGTGCCTACTTTCACACCTTTTGCTACTAAAAGGGAACCTTTTGAAACCTTCAAATTTTTATCATTAAAAGTAACTACACAACCCTCATCACTAAGTTACCCTACTGAAATTAAATTCCTACTTAGCCTTGGAACATGTCTTACCTCATGTAGTAGCCAATGATTCCCATTCTGCAACTTAATCTTAATTTTTCCCTTTCCAACAATCTGACAGGGTTCATTACCAAATAAACAAGGCCAAAATTCCCTTGGACATAATCAATGAAATAACCTCTATGAGGTGTAGCATGAAATGAAGCACTAGAATCTAAAACCCATGAATCATCAACACTTTCTAAAGGCAAAAGCAAAGCATCCTCTTCAAATTTGTTACTTACCACATTTGCCTCTTTGTCTCCATCTAGTTTATCTCCTTCATTTTTCTTTTGATTCCAACAATCTTTCTTTTTGTGCCTTGGTTTCCTATAGTACTAGTATTCATTCAATCCTCTCATTGAGACCTTCTCCCCTTTGACTTTCCTCTTGATTTCCCACAATTTTTGGAATTACTTCCTATCTCAGTCGTTCTACCTCTGCTTTGTATGTTCAAAGCACTTCCTAATGTAGATCAACCTGAGCTTTTCCTATGAGTTTCTTCACTCAAAATAACACTGATTACATCATCATATTTTAGGGTACTAGATCGAAGAATAGAATTACTCACATCCATTACCAAGCCATTCTAGCTTTTAGGCAAAGAACACAAAATCAAGAGAGCCCTAATTTCTTTATCAAAATTGATGATCATAGAAGATAACTGAATAGTAATAGTATTAAACTCATTTAAATGATCTACAACAAATCCACTTTCTACTATTTTCATATTAAATAAATGCTTCATGAGACATATCTTGTTTGAAGTGGAGGGCTTTTCATACAATTTCACTAGGGTTTGCATCAATTCTTCTATCATCTTCACTTTTGTAATATTAAATGTCACTAATGGTGCCAAGCATAATTAAATGCTTCCAAGTGCCTTTCTATCTAAAAGATCCCATTCGTCATTTGACAAAGATCCCTAATTCTTGGTTTTTCCTTCCAACGGCTTCCATAAATCCTTCTAATATAGAGTCTTCCATTTTCATCTTCCATAACTAAAAGTTCTACCCATTAAACCTATCAACCCTTAGCTTACCTTCATCTACGATCACTCCCACTTAACAATGAGACTTTCCTACAGAGGATAACTAAAAAAACCTTGCTCTGATACCAATTATTAGGATTAAACCACAGACAAAAATAAAAATTACATGCAAATATAACCAATATCAAAAAATGATAGATCACATAGGAAAGAACACAAGACACAAAGATTTAATGTGGTTCACCCAAACCTTGGGCTATGTCCACCAAATAGAAAGTCCAATATTTTTACAATTTAGTGATTATAACCTGATTACAATCTATAATCTCTTATAGCTCAATACCACTGCAAGAACCAATTTTGCATCACCTATTATGAAACAATCCCTAACCCTAAGCCCTTTTATACAAGTATTTTTACTGCTTTAGGGTTATAATTAATAATTAAATGTCAGCACAAAATCTTGATAAAATAAGGTCCAATTTTTTTTAAAAATTTATGAAGTATGTACAGTACTTTTCTGATCAGTCACCACAAACTAACACTTGTCTCTATAAAATTTCTTGCCTACAATGGAAATGCCTGTAACCTCAGAAATGACTTCCTCTATCATAGTGAACTCCACCCTGTCAATTTTGACAATTCCCTCATTCTAGCTCTTAACCATACTTTTGGTGACAGAGGGTTTCCAGCCATGGAGGCAATCTATGAAATTTGTAATTTCCCTTTTTTTAAGTATGTTCCACACCTTGGAATGTCTTTACCACTTCTGGGCTTTGTCCTCTGGCTCCCTCCTATGTCTTTCCCCAACCATGGTATCCTTCTCTGTGCAATCTCTATAACTAGTATCTAAGCCCTTCAAAACTAGAAAATCTTTGGCTCTCCTCATTTTCTTACACCCTTTTTTTGCCTTGTGATTTCTTGTCCCACAAATATTCCTTGATGTGAGTTGATGGATATTGTAGATATGGGAAGTATGAGTGAAATTGTACTTCCATCTCACGACTCTTCACATTCCCCATAAATCACTGACTATCATAATAAAACCACACATAATATTTCTGACCACTTCCCATAATTCATTAACTTTCATAATGGATTTTAATTATACCCAATCTATCCAGGATCCTATCCCCTTTGATCACCTCATTAATCTCTAATGGGATATTATAGCCTTCCATCCACTTAACCACCTCATTGTACTTGACTGCCCAGTTTTCCAGCCTATCTGCCACATTGTTGGCTTCTTGGTACTCATGAACCACAGGTTTTTTCAAAGATTTTGAGGTTTTGAATACACTCATCTATAATATTAGCAGTCATCCAAGTAGGCTTGCTCTTCTCATTTAGGCAATCAATAATATTTTTTGAATCTCCTTCCAGCCATGGATATTTCACTCCTATATCTTTAGCTAGTTTGATAGTCTAGTGAGCTGCACTGGCCTTCGCATAATGATTAGTTTGTATTCCAAGATGGGAAAAAAACATAGCAATCCCTTTCCCTGAAGTAATTATGATGATGCCACCAGCCCCAACCTTCCCCAAGTTGCCTTTGGCTGCCCCATCAAAATTAGCCTTATACCAACCCTCAGGCAGGAGAGACCAACTACATCCCTCTCTTTTGTTGTTGTTACTAGTCTTAGAATTGAATGGAGGGATAGGGTCTTTTGTGTTGGTGAAATTTTCCAACAAGGCATTGAGGCACTTGTGGAAGACAACTTTAGCCTTAGCTTCCTTATCACTAAAAATTCTATTGTTCCACTCTTTCCAAACCCCCCAACAAACATGGGAAAAAGCCCACTTCCATAAAGTCATAGAGTCACTTTCAACCAACCCAAACTGCCATTGGTCAAAAAGCTCCAAAGTATAGTTCTAATGAAACTACAATGTATAAACAGATGGTCAACACTCTCATTATGATTTTTGCATAAAATACATCTATTAGGCATTGTATTACCCCTTTTGGTGAGATTATCAATGATAAGGATATGATTTTGGAGCATAATAAAAAAGAATATGTTAATTTTTGGGATAAGGCCTAGATACTAGGCTTTGGCTCATACAGGGGCCTAGCCTTGATATTGCAAAGTCTCATAACTAGAGGCCATTGTGTAAAGACCATTCCTAGTCTCCCCCAGATAATGGTGTCCTTTTTGTGGGATAAAGGTATATGTCTAACCAAGTCCATCAGTGGCTTTAGCTCAAGAGACACCTCAGCTGGGTCAATCCACCCATTGTGATTCCTATAATCACTCACCCTACTCCCAAATCTTTCAATACAAACATTAGCCCATCTATTTGAAAGACTCAATCTCCCAAAGGGGGCCTAAACCGAGCCAATCATCATGCCAAAGCTAATATCTACACTATTTCCTACATGCCATTTAGCTTTTCACAAAGGCTAAACCCTTAGTCCTCATAAGGCCATTCCAAATGTAAGAGGCTCTAGGCTCAACATCCCTATCGATGAACTATTTTAGACTGAGGTTGGTAGCATACTTGGACTTTAGAATATCTCTCCATTCACCTTTGCTATTAAAGATTATCCAGATTTGTTTCACTTGGAGAGTATGGTTAAACTATTTTAGCTTTTTGATCCTTAGTCCCCCTTTCTTCTTAGATCTACAAATAGTATCCCAAGCCACCAAAGGATATTTCTTGTTCTTATTGGTGCCTAACCACATGATATTCTTCTAAATAGCTTCAAGATACTCAACCACCTTGGGAGGAATAGAAAAAAGGTTGAGCATAAAAGTAGATAAGTTATGTAAAGTAGACTTTATGAGCAAGACTTTGCCTACCTGACTTAGAGAAATGCCTTTCCAACCTACTAGCTTCCTATTGAATCTATCCACAAGATTGTCCCAAAAGTTGTCTGGAGGTTTAATCCCCAAGGGAAGCCCTAAGTAAATGGAAGGGAGGGACTCAGTCTTATAGCCCAAAATGTGCACAATTTTCTTCTAACTTCTTAAAGGGGTATTGATAAAGAACATCAAACTCTTGTCCCAATTGATGAGTTTCCCTGAGGCCCTAGAGTAAGTATTCAAGATACTTTTCATAGTCCTTTCTTCTCTCACCGAGGCCTCACCTACCATAATGGTTCCATCAATGAACTATTGGTGAGTAAAAATAGAAGGACCAAAAGACAATTTCAAGCCCACCAGATCCCCTTTACTTCTTTTGGAGGAAATGAGCCTTCCAAGGCCTTCAACCACAATGATGAAGAGAATAGGGGATAAAGGGTCACAATATAAAAGACCCCTTGAGGGTTTGAAAAAATTAGAGGGGGCGCCATTCACCAGAACTGTAAAGGAAAGGGTATAAACCAGTGGAGAGATAATCTTTCTTACTTTGGCATTGAAGCTAAAAGCATCAAGAATTTTGTCCAAAAAACCCCAATCCACCCTATCATAAGCCTTAGAAAGATCAAGTTTGAATAGAAAACCTTCCTATTTACCAACCTCAAGAGAGTGGATAACTTCATGAACTTCCATGATTGAGTCCAGAATTTGCCTACCAAGAACAAATCCCAATTGTTGAGGTGAGATTATCTCCAAAAGTAAATTGATAATTCTATTAGTAAGAACTTTTGCAAAAATCTTATAAAATGAGTTGCAAAGGCTAATAACCCTAAAAGAACTTAAAGTATTCACCCTAGGGATTTTAGGAATTAGAACTAGAAAAGTGGCCTTAACTTCTTTTAGCAAGTTTTTGACACCAAAGAATTCCTAGAAAACTTTAACAAGATCACAATGAATAATATCCTAATACAACTAAAAGAAGAAGGTGGGGAAACCATTAGGGCTAGGAGCCTTCTCTGCCAAAAGATCAAAAACCACCTTTTTGATTTCTTCAAGCTTAGGGATAGCCAGTAAGGCCCAATTCTGAGAATCACTAATGACTTTGGGGATGGTGTTAATAATATCATTCTAGTTGTCAACATCCAAATTTAGATCATTAGTGAGAATTAAAGAGAAATACTTGATGGCCTCCTCTATTATCTCATTATCTTCCTTTATAGTATCATTACCCTTTTTGATCTCATAGATTCTATTGGCCATCCTGTGTTTCATGGTGGATAGGTGAAAGAATCTGGAGTTTTTTTGCCCTTCCTTGAGCCAAACTTACCTCAACCTTTTCCTCTAGAACATTTCCTCTTTCCTAACAATATTGTGAAGCTCAACCAGGACTTCCTTCTCAGAGTTGAGATTGTTATCATCATAACACCAAGTTTGGATTTCATCCTGCACCTCAACAAGGTCCCCCAAAATCCTCTCTTTATCATGAAAAATGTTGCCAAAGTCTAGTTTGTTCCATTTTTGGATCTCTAACTTTATGAATCTGAGTTTCTTAGCCACCTTGTACATGGTTGTGCTATCAACCTCAATACCCCACCACTCCTTGATTTTGTCATGCAAGCTAGGGTGAGCAGCCACATTTTCTCAAATCTAAAGGGGAAAACCTTTTTCCTATTGACTCTATCAAGAGTAAGAGAAATGGGAGAATGTTCTAATCCAAGCCTCAGAAGAGACAAAATATTACACTGAAAGTTTCCCAGCCAATCCATAGAAATAAGAGCTATATCCAACCTAATATGAATGCAATCTAGGCCAATTCTCCTATTGGACCAAGTAAACTAAAAGGGCCAAATCCCTAATCAGATCAGCCAAGTGTTGCCTACTTTCCACACTAGGCAGGAGCCCTCCTAACTTTTTAGAGGCTAAGAGAGGACTATTGAAATATCCCATAACAATGCCCTTGATGTCACTCAACCTGGTCACCAAGTCAAAAATTTTGATCCAAAAGATTCTTCTACTATTTTTAGTATTGGGGGCATAGAGGTTTAACAAAAACCATCTATCCTAATCTTTAGGATTGAAAAAAATAATAAGCAAAATATTACCTTCATTAAAGATGATATTGGCTTCCAAAGGTTCCTTCTATATTGTTAGCAGACCACCCAAAGAACCATCCAAGTTAGTATTTGAATTCCTCATACCTTTCCCAAAGGAAATATTTTCAACCTTCTTCTACATTTTAGTTTCCTAGATTAAGAAAACATCTAGTCCATGGCCCCTAACCATATTCCTAATAATTTCATGTTTATGGATTCTATTGAGTCCACAAATGTTTTAGGAAATGACCTTCATGCTTTGTTTTGATTACATGATTCTTGGATGGTTCTTTGCATCCCATCTAGAAGATTCCTCCTTGTTTCTTCCTTTGTAATTTTAATTTTTTTTCCTTCTTGGGGTAATGTATTTTCTTCCAATATCAGCTTTCACCCTACTCCTAGTGGTAGTAGGAGAGATTAGAGAGGGATCCCTACTATTTTTCTTCTTCTTCTTGACAAAAATCCAAGGAGCATTGTTAGCCTCCTTATAGCTATCAAAGAGATCCTCTAACTAGGAGAGGTGCCAAGGGTGGTGGCTAAGAACCTTTCTAGGAGCCTATTGACAATTGCAAGGGAAACCCCTTTGTTAAGGCTAGAGTTAGATTCCTCAGAAAGAGGTTAGTCCAACATAATAGGCCCATTCTGGGAATCTAGAACACATGAGGTATCTACCTCTATAGTATCCATAATGGGGCACTTTGCAGCCTCCTCAGTTGTAGTTTTTCCATCCTTTCCAACAATCTTCAACATACGGCTAATGGGCCTTGGAACATTAGTGAAGACCCTATTGTTGTTAGTCGAAGGGCTCTTTTTTTGTTCCATCTTATTAGGTTCAATAATTACTACCATATTATTCTTTTCCTTTGGGAGTTCCCTCTTATCATTTCCTTCACTTTCCTCACCCCCCGGGTTCTTTACTTCTAAAGCTTTTTCCTTCCACACCTTTTTGGGTGCCCATACCTTGTTCTTACCTTGTTTTCTTTAGGCTTTTATGGTCTTTTCCTTCTCTCTAAAAAGTGGAAAAGTCTTCGCTTTATATCCTACCTTTTTGCAATGGAAACAAGCAAAAGGGATATTATGATAGTCAATTTGTTACACCCTTCTACCCAGATGAGACTAAAACTCAATCACTTGATGCATTTCCTAGCCTTCAATCACCCCTACACATATTCTAGCATACATAAGTATTTTCTTGGTTGTAGTAATAGGATCAATTGATAGTAGTTCTCTAAAAGAGCTGGCAATGTCATCAAAAACATCTTCATGCCAATATTCTAAGTGAAACTCTAGTAGCCTAATCCAAACTAGGGCCTAGGTTAGGAAGTCATTATTCAAGTCTAGGTTGAAAGTCCACTTTTAAAGTATGAGTGTAGACTTATCCATCATCCAGTTTCCCACACAAAGGATTCTAGAGTAATCTTCTAAGTAGGAGAACTCAAAAGTCATAAAACCTTTAGCCATAGCCATTACTTCAACCTTCCCTATCAACACCCATTTATTTCTCACAAAAATCCTTACCAAATCAATATTTGGTCTACGGCCAATAAATTTCCCCACCCAGGTGGCCACCATATCCAGGATGTTGTGGTCAATAATTTCACTTGGAACTTCTAAGGCAAAGATCCCCTTTTCCCTATCAGATTTATCAATGATTTTATGAAAGTTTGACTTACTTGATGGTTTGACCCCAAAGAGATTCGTCCATCTCCCCCATGCCCCTGGGGCCGCTCCCCCTGAAGACCTTGGTAAAGGAATAGAGATATTCTTTTCTCCTAGGTGTGGATGCAAAACATGTGGCTCTCCATCTTCTATAGCATCTGCATCTTTGTTGTCCTTATCCTACTCTATCCCTATAGACTGATCACCATTCCCTAGCTTACACTACTACATTTAACCTCATTTTTCTACCAAAATTTTTGACCATCAACTAAATAAGTTTAGATTGGTCAGAATGTTAAGGCAAAAAAAAGAAAAAAATTACATGTAAGCTCGTGTTGGTCAAAATTTTGACCAACATGGGGCTTATACATCAAAAAAAAACATTTCACTTTGTCTTTCGCACGTGCGGGTTTCCTTGTGGAGACTAAATTAGTTACTGAAGGGTTCTACAATATCACCATAATAGATTGGGTGATGCCACTTATCAGGCAGAATAATATTCTTGCACTCTATGATCCAAGGTTGAGTTCACCCAAAAATTTGAAATTAGTAAAACAAATGGCTTTCATTGCAACACTGTGTATTTGATCCACCAAGGAGAGGAGATCTTCCATGAAAGAGGTCACGGTGGGACTAAAATTAGTAAGTAAGAGTATCCCCCTTCATATTTGGGATGGTCTCTCGAGGTCAAAGAGGAAGCCAAGTGTTACAACACAAGAGAAGGGTCACTTAACATAAGGCAATGATAAGCCCCGCATGACAATAGAAATGAAACCCTCTATGAGTCAGATGCCCAAGCCTATGAAATCACTAGTGAGAGCATCACTAAGGAGTAGATTTTTAGATGAGGAATCCAATCTCAATGTTATCAAAGAGTTTCAAAAATCTAGCAGTATTTTGAAGCGAGGGAGTGGAAGAAATCTGGTAGATTTGTTCAGTAAAATAGTAGAAACTTCAAAATCTAAACCAGTAGATTGGCAAGCTCTTGCAAAGTTGAGGAACCCATCAATGACAGTGCCTAATGGTTGAGTCCCATTGAGGGAGGCGATGCTTATTAGTAGATCACCTACCTCGCTAGTCATCAGGTCAGGTCCTTCACCAATTTTTGGTGATATCCATAAGAATCCTCTAGGCCAAGCTGTAAGAATTCCTTCTATTGGATGCATAAGGAAAACACCTATTTACATAGATCCTACATTACATTACAAGTAGATACCTCAAGTTTCAAAATTCAAGGTTGTGGAGTGAATCAGCTAAGTAGGCTTAAAACTATATGGGTCTTCAAGAAAATGCTTCAATTGAGGTTTAGGTTTGGTAAGGTGTAACAAAATTTATCATGCCTGCTAGTTTTTCCTTTTACTCAATTATTCTACATTGCAATGATCCTACACATTCATTTGTTTGAAAAAAGCTTAGATCTTCTTCTATCATTTTGTATGTTCTTTTTTTTAATTATCTAACTTGTTGGTTGCTACATAAACAATCATTTCTCATGATTGGATGTTGGATGTTTTTTCCCATCATGACTATGAGTGAAATAAAGCTTGTATATTACAATGAAATTAGCTTACTCAAGTTGTTACAATCATTAGTTAAAATATTTATATTATCTAATCGAGGATTAATAAATTTTCCTTAGTTTGGAGAAAAAGTTAAGAATTGGGTTACTTTGGCTCTATTAATGATATAATATTTCTAGAGTGACATAGAAAATTGTAGCCCCATTTCCCTTACTTTATTTTATGTTATTATTTTTATTGAGTATTTTTTAAGGTACATGCAAAGGAGGTCCCTTCTGTGTACAAGAATTTATTTTTTAATCGAAGTATATTGACTATCACTTTTTGGAGGGAGAGGATTCTTCATTGTAAGTTTATGTGCTATGTTGTATGAAGAGTGCAAGAAAATTTACCAAGACTTTACTTTGAATTTCTCTTCCTCTTCCTTGGCTATCTCAACTTGATTTGAGGACAATGTCCAGTTAATGGTATCGACATTGGAGGCCCTATAAACTTTTGAGGAAACCTAAACCCCAATGGGCCTTGTTAGGTTGGCTACCCACATTCTCACCCACTACTTCAATCAAGAACAATGTTAATGGATCATTATAGATGGGGTAGAAAGCATGCCAAGCCCTATATCTACTTTAAAAACCAAGCCCCACAGTTGAAGCTTCAGACTAGATTTTTAGTTTTACATCCCATTTGAATTTGATAAGGGCTATGATAACTCTCTTCACAGTGTCATTAGTTTCTCCTAAATTCAGCACGACTATCACAAAGTAAGTGGCAACAATAGAATTAACTCAAAGTTGTCCTACTTTCATAAATGCTTTTCCTAGCACAATCTTATCATTTATAGAATCACTGAGGAGTTAATTTAAGTATTTTCTCTTACACAGCTCTAAGATTGTTCAAGGAAACTTGCCACACTTTGGGTAAGTTCACTGTTGGATTCATCAATGTAGCATGAAAAATATATTTTTTTTGCATAGGAATCTAGTAGTGTTTAGTACATTTCACAACACCCATTGAGTTTTTGAGTGATTCAGAATTACCATTGGTGGTAGAGAAGCTTAATTTTTCTTGTAAATTCCATTTGGAAAATACATTTATGCTTTCAAAGACTTGATTAAAAAACATGCATCTTGCCTCATATTTTGGTTAGTACATTTCTTTTGTTGACAATTTTTTGCCCTTGCACATTCTTAATGAGGGCTTATAGAGGTAATTGGGTACTCTAGCTTGATTCTTTTGGCTTTCAAAGAAAGTTGCTGATAATAGACAAAGTTAATGATCTTAATCTTTAATAACTCTTCTCAAATACCCATTTCCTGACAAAGGTGAGCCTACAATGATTCCAATATGATTGCTTTCAAGAGTGTAATGAACATATGCTCTTATGTGTTTCAACAAGGTAAATATCAATGGTTGATTTTCTATTCTTTGGTGTGTTGTGCTACCCAGGTAAGAGTGTTTGTAATTATAGATTACAATATTGTTTCTTTGTGGTTTTATGTTTGTTTCTTCCATTTATTTTTGTGTCATCTAAGATTTATTTATTGATGAGGTTTTCTTTTTCATTAAATATTGAGCCATCTCCCAAAGTAGTTTGTACAATTCTATTTATGTTCTAACATATAATTTAAATTCTCAATAGATTATTGTGACAGATGTTATCCACTGTATCCATGAAAAGGTGGATGAGATTATTGTGAACTTAGTAATGTTTTTAAATATAATTTTTATTTGTAATGCAAATCTTTATTGTAGAAAAAAATAAAAATAGAAAACATACAAAAGAAAATAGATACATTAAAAACTTGTATGTGCGTGTGCTAACAAAACAGTATGCAATTTTTGAGTCTAATATAGTAGACATGAATTTACAGGTTTCTATATAGATGTGTTTACCAAGTTTCACATTATCCAAAGGTTATAAAAAGGTCTAGCTCATCTGAGATTAGGTCCATGCTCCCATCCAATAATTCTGATGCTGGTATTTAGGGGAACAGGGAATAGAAGAGAAGATTATATTGTTGGGAGACAATATGAGGTCAAAAAATAGCAATTCAGGAATGCAATTCTTCTCATCATTCTATTGGAAAGTACTGAAAAGTACATAGCAAGTCTTCTTAAACAAGAGCCATGAAGCATCCTTGATATGAATTCAATTCACAAGTCACCATTAGAGAATATAGTAGTCTTGCATGTTAGCAATCATGATCTATCTGGTACATGACAATGAAATCAACTAGTATACCACGAGTGACATGATGTAAAAGCACTAGCATCCACATAGTATACATCAATAGGGGTAATGGTACTCCAAAAGGAAGATGAAAATAAAAGCACTAGCCATATGTTGCCTAGATTTTTCACTCATATGTCCTTATTCCTCATTAAGACATAGAAAGACTAAGGTCATTGACATAATCAAGTTGTAACACTAATATATTCAACTAGTTCCAGTAATGTGCCCATAAGAGGCATTCACTCTTAACCACAAAAACCTTTGGGAAAGTAGCACCCCCATCATAAATTTTCCTCCACAGTGCTTTGAGAGCTCACCATTCTATCATCCCACCACCAATTTTGTGATTGCTTAAATAGGTTGAAAGTTAAAACCTAAACTTACCTATTGTCCCATGGGCAATTCTGTGATTTCTTTAAAAGGCTCAAAAGCTTAAAGCTAAACTTGTCAAAGTAGGTCTTAGCAAAATGATTATGGGAGTGATCTGGATAAGTGGTTGGAGAATGAAATGTCAACAGTGACTGGTTAGTTTTTAACAAATATACTCAAGATGTTTCTAGTTCTCCAGTGAATACAATACTTATAGAAGGTGGTTGATACAATCCACTTGCATGGGAATTCTGTGTTTATCTAAAAAACATGATGAGTCAAGCCCAATAGGTTTTTGATAATTGATTAGTGTAATTCTTTTTACCTACAAAAAAGAAATGTGTGTAGCTCAAAACCCTTCATTAAATCTACAACCATCTAAATTATACCCTTCAATTAATCTACAACCATCTAAATTGTACGATGCAATTAATCAGGGCTAGCCATGAAACTAGATTCCCTATAATCTAAAGTTCATTTCAATGATCTTCAATATCAAACCAATTTTTTGGATGAACTTTGGATAAAAATTTTAGATTAGTTATTGGTCCTTTCTCTTTTAGCTATCTTTTTTTTTTATGATAAAACCATTCTATCATATTTGAGGTACAAATATCCATGAATGGACTTTACAAAGACAATGTTCATTTACTATTTGAAGGGTCAAATGTCTTGATTATTTGGGAAAAGATTTTGGAGATATGTGTTTATCTTGCAAACTTATTTTATAATATAAAACACACTAGTGTCAAGAATAGGTGATGTGGTTACTTGCTTATTTTATTCATTTTCCCTGATTGTAAATAATTATGTCTGCAGTGAAGCTGCACTTTTTTTTTCATGGCAATCATTTTGGCTTCAATGTATGACTATAAATGCCTTTTTTTGAAATCTTTTAGAGCTTTGTTGAAGATCAATTTGGCCTTGGTCTTACTGCAAGGGTTGCTAAAGAAGGAATAACATCTATAAGGCCAATGGGTAGAATGATATTCAACATTGGAGGTCATCTAGGGCAAGCTGTTTGTGAGCATTTATTTGAAAGAAGATGCTATTTCAAGGAAATTACTAGTTCAAAGGAAATCTTAAAATGATTAGGAATCCTACCAATTAGTTTAGGCTATTTATAGAATGCAAGTCTTCATAGTTTGTAATGAAGTCCTAAAAGAGGACTAATAAACATGAGTGAATGTAATTGTCTAGTGGGGTTGTCACTTGGAAAAGGGAGATAAAGGTGAAAAGCATGTTGAGAATCCTATAGACACAATAATATTAATAGAAAATCAGTTCTTAAATGCCTATATATGAAGGATAATAAATCTCCACAATTAAAAAAAATGTTCATCTGTCAAAACATTTTTATTAATAGTTCCTTCTATAGATTATTTCCATCAATGTCTTATTCTCCTTTGGAATCTTAAAACTAAAATTTTCATAAAGTTGTTGTTCAGTTGGAAACTTAGTAGATATTCATTGTCTTTTTTGTGTTGACTAGCTGCATTGGTGTCTTTTTCAAGCTTTTGATACAAACATTTTTACACTTGTGGAAATTTAAAAAAGTAGTCGTCATCGATTTGAGTTCTTCATGGGTCTTGTAAGTGATGAGCCTATTTGTGCTCGAATAGCTTTGGCTTATGCAAAATTGAAGGGAAAATTTCACACACTTTATCAGTTTACAATTGCGAGCTACAACAGCCAAATCATGTATGCCAAATTTTTTTTTTCATATCCTGTCAAGGAAATAGTTATTTTGTGTAGTGATTTTTTTCCCCAGATTTTGGCTCTATATAGTTGCAAACGATAGGTCAAAACCATTTTCAACTTCTTAAAAAGGGTTTCCATGAAGCTAGTAGTTCTTTGGATTTGTCTTTCAAAGATGATTCAGTAGCAGATGGAATTGTCTTGGAAGAGCATTCTTTTTTTCCCTATGAATCGCTAGCAGGAAGTATGAGATTTTGTAATCTAATTGTGCATTTCATGTACATCTATCATCATGTTCCTTTAATGCTAGATGTGAGTTATTTCTTCTTTCCATTTGTACATATTTGTTATTTTATATTTCTAATCAACCTATTATGTTTTATTCTTAATCACATAGACATGCACATTTTCTTTAAAATGTTTAATTATTCTTAAGCATGTGAGTATGGAATTCTTGGCTATTGTATTGTAAATGTAGTATGCAATGGGTTCTTGATGGTTTTTAGTTTGTAATATATGAAAATGAAGATGATATATTTCACTAAAGAAAATTTGCATGAATGAGAACGTACTTGTCATTTTACCAAAAGGAGAATGGAAAATTATTTAGAAATAAAAGAATCATAATACATGTTTGCCTAAATACATAAGGAGAACGTATGTCATATGAATGTCTTCTTACAAGAACTTTTTAAAAAAGAGAAGAAAATAATACAAATTAAGTTATTGATTCTTGTGGGAGGTAGAGAAATGGGAAATAGCTCTAATTGATGGTCCTCATTATGCACATTCTGAAAAAATTACCTTACATCAACTTAGGATATGAAAAATAATATTTAAAAGAGTTCAAGACTAAGCATTGTTTGTAACACCTATAATTTGCATTTTTTCCAAACTATTCAATTTTCTCCACAGTTAAAGCTATAGTTATGATAGGTATGTCACTACAACATTCATGTATAATATCTACAAACTAGTGATGATAGGTACATCACTACATATGTATTTTCTATATTCTAGTGATTGAACCTTTATAGGATCAGAATTGTAACAAGGAACTATATGTAGATTAGGTTTGTGATCAATGTGAAGCATAGTGCTAATGAATACCATTCTTAAAATTCTTAATTATATATGTGATATGCTTGCTAATGGGTATTAATTTGTGTGCCTAGGTACATAGCAAATGCACACTCTGTATACTTGTGTGATCATAGGGTCTTCCATATGTTTTGATTGCAATGGGTGAATTAAGAAGTTTTTAGATCATGAATCATGTTCAACCTCTGAAGTATGCATCTATCGACTACAATCAAGGATATGTTTCAATCATTAGATGATGGAAAAGCTTGTAGATGTGAATGGCATGTATTTCCTATGCTCTAATAGCCACTGAAGATAGAGTCAACAATTGATTACAGAGTGCACAATATGACATGATAGTTGTCTTCACATATACAGGGACTAGAAAGGATCTCTCCTAACTGATCAGCACCCAATTTTTCATGAATGAAAAATAATTCCCCTATTGTCTTCGTCAATTATATACTACTCCATTTCATACAATGATCCTTGTTTGTTAACTATAAGGGAATTTATATGCTGATGGGATAAGCCAATGAGTGGATTATTGTTTCTTATTGTATCCATAGCTTAGTTGGCTATAGTGTATTCCTCTGACCCATCTGTTGTCAAATTCCTTAGTAAATTATCATTATTTCTTCTTTTTAAATTTTTACCTTCCCCCCCACCACACCCCCTCCTATTTGATGACTTCTTCTATATATGTGTGCGAAGGGATAAGGAAGTCGAGCCTTTCTTATCTGTTATTTACTGATTCAGTTTAATAAATATTTAATATTGGTATTTTTTAATGACCAACACATGCACCTATAAGGTACAACAATGACGCAGATAGTTAGATATGTTGTGTGGTATATATTGCTCAAGTTAGATATCTTTGTATCTCTCTTACATTAATCTTATTGTCTATTGATTTTTGAGGATACATAGGATTAAGGAGTAAGTTAAACTTTTTATTTCTTGTATTGATACCTGTTATCATATTGGATTTAATTTGTGGTGTTAAATTAATATGTTATATCTATTTAAGTAGTTATCATGTTGTGAATGTTCCAATATGCTTCTGTGCAAAAAAAATAAAATCTTTGTATTTTAAAGTTATGATAGCCTATAATTAGCTTGAGAGATGAATTTCATAAAGGTTCTAGAATGTGACATTAGAAGAAAATCAATACCAATGATTAATAGAACTGAGGAGGTCATAGATGCTTGATGTTAAATGTTTACTTGAAAAACATCAACTTGACTTTTGGATTATGACCTGAACATCAGAGAAACAATTTTGTTTCATTTATGACTGATTTGAAATTCTCAATCATTGACATCAAGTAATTAAGATAAAGTTTGTTGAGTTTTTGTAGACTTTTTTTATATTGATCAAATTTGATAACAAGGTGATAACATTAGGCAATTAAATTGTTTTATTGCGTGTCCTCCAAGGCACCATCCTCGGCTCACCCAATATGTTTCATGATTTCTAGGGCTTAATCTCTACCTTTCATATATCTATACTATCCATTTTAAGCACTCAAAAACAAACTAAGAGTTGGGTAAAGGAGTTTAACAACACATAAAAAACTAGTAGTGTTATACCATGACCACACTTTGTTCATGAATTCTATCAAAAAATTCACATGCCTTGTCTATGCTTCCATTTTTCAAACATGTCTACCATGGCAATTATGAATACAACATCTGAAAAAAATTCTTTATGCTTTAATGCATGTCCATAGCTTATTCCAAAGCTCTTGTTTTGGCACAGGCATCAATAATGTTGGCAAAGGTTGTGTGATTTAGCTTTATACTTGCCAATTGTATTTTCTTGAATGTAAACACACAGGTTATATATGTGTTTAAACATATATAAACACACAACTTTCTTGGCAAATTGAGCAACTTTCTTTCTTAGTTTCAATGGTGTGAGCTCTTTCTTGGCTTCTTGGTCTATGGACTGCAGAACTTTAAGCTCAATGGGCAGCCCATGGCAATCCCAACTAGGCACATAGTGCACCTTATACCCTTCAAGCAGCATATATCTATTGATAGAATCTTTCAGTATCTTGTTCAAGGCATTGCCCAATATGAAAATCTCTCGACATAGATCCTACTCATGATTATGAAGGCACATATCCTACACATGACAAAGGCCCTAATGTGCATCACAGTGATAGAGGTACATTTTCAATTTTTATTGAAAATTAATTATGTAATTATTAATAAAATTTGGCATCTTAAATTGCAATTGGTGTAACCTTTATGTGATAATTTTTTAGTATGGAGAACATCATGGTAATGGAGTTGAGTGTGATGTTAGTATTGAGAATGTTGAGGTTGGGGATGAAAAAAATGTGGTAGATGATGTGGCACTATCAAGTAAAGAAAAATCCCTCTTATGTTCTTTAGATTAATGAAATAATTATAGCATTTAAAAAAATGTTTTGAATTGAACCCATTTATTTCTTATTACAGGGGTGCATCAGCCTTATGCTCGAAAAAAGAAGAGGAAGCTTCATGCTATAATATTAGAAGCACAAGAGCCATAGGACAATGCTGAAGATAGTCACGATGTGCCTATTAGCCTTCATAATCATGAGTAGGATCTATGCCGAGAGTAGAAGGATGCAGTGAAATGTCATGCATATTGTTATCATTGTTCAAAATTAACATCAAATATATTATTTCTCATGAAGTTCTCAATTTGAGTTATTATTGATTAAGCCTATTTACCTTTGTGTGAACCAATGCACCAAAATATTCTACATTTCTTTGGCCACTAGAATCTGTGTCATGGCAGGAAACCACTGCTTTATAGCCTTGCTTGAAGCCAATTTTTTTGTCCTCTTCTATGGGCGCTAGATTAAATTTATATATTATAGAGACAAACAACAATTTATTATTCTCCTTAGCATAAATTGTTGTTTGTCCTCTAGAATTGTGTGTGTGTGTGTGTGTGTGTGTGTGTGTGTGTGTGTGTGTGTGTGTGTGTTTATTTATTTATTTACAATTGTATTTATGTAGATATATATGTTTAAATGTATATTTCCATATATATATATATATATATATATATATATATATATATATATATATATACAAACTATCTCCCATAAGTATATATACCTATATATGTATACATATGCAGATCTAAATCATTCATATGCTCTCCTCTGTATATATATATATATATATATTTCTATTTGTGACAAAAGCTAGAAGTGTAAGGTGCTAAATTGTTTTACGGCTTCTTATTTTGAGAATAGGTGGCTTGTCGGATATTTATTTTAGGGGGGTAAGACCTATTAACTCCTTATCCCCCTTCTTTTCATTGCCATGGAATATTGTTTTTTTATTGCAAGTTATTCAAGGATTGCAACATTTACCTCTAGTGTCCACCATTTCTTTAACTAGACCTGAAATCTCCTCAAAAAAAATTTGCTCCAGTTTCCTCCAACATTAATATTTATAACCCTCTCAGCCACTATTATTTGTAATCCCCAATATGTTGGGAAGGGAATCTGGCTGAGACGGATTTTGATCCAACCTTGTATTTGTTTTGGAGCTTCTTCTATCGGAAATCCTCCCCTTGTATAAAAGGATGTATGCCTTCTTAAAGACCCTTATAAAGGGCATCTATAATGTATACAAGACTCTGGTCTTGGGCTATACTGGGGGTTTTCTTTGCCCTATTCTTTTTCCCCTAGTGCCTGTAGTTGAACAGGGTAAATTTTTTGTAAAATCTTATGATAAAATAATATAAAGTCTTGATTAATATTGTGTATTAATTAATTTTATATCATATTAATGAATTTTATGTTATTGTATTGATTGAATGTTATAGTTCATAAATGGATGAATGAAATGAATGAATTATTTAATTAAATGTTAATGGGGAATTTAGATTGATGTTAGGGGGAGAGGGGTGAGGCTAGATGAGTTTCCACCTTCACATGGTTGGCCTTGTTAAGTAGAGAATATTATAGTATTCTTGAAACCAAGTGAAGCTCAAACTAACATACCAAAGAATTGCAAAACCCAAATCCATCTACCTCTCATCTTCTCATCCCAATAAGTCATCTTTTATTTCACTTTTATTTGGAAGGGTCTAAAGCCTAATCAATTCATCATCTGCATATCCTAAAATCATAAAACTCCAAATAAAAGAATGATGTGCTTGAATAATGCACACCGTTTCTTTCACCCACTTTATTTGGATGCCAATTGCTTGCATCACCAAGTTTAGGTAGTGTAACTTGTAAGCTACACAAAATATGTGCTCATATCTTGCCTCAACTAATGCAGAGTCTACAACCTTAATCCACCAAAATCTTCTTAAGTTCCTAGTAGCATCCAACCCACTGCAAGATGCTAAGCAAGGTTACCAGCCTTTACCCAATGTTGACCTTTGTCTCTCCAAGTGGACTCCACTTCTCTAAGGTCTTACCCCCTTTCTAGGGCTCTTAGCAAACTTGGGTCAAATTAAGGCTTTAGGGATAGTAGCCCTCAATTAAGCCAAGTATGGAAAATTAGGAAAAATACTTTCAAGGCTTCAAATAAAGACTGGTTTTGTCATTCCTAGTCCTATATACCTTACTTTTTATTAAATACAAATACAAGAACTCCACCACTTAATATTTGATACAAATATGACCCCATTTTCCAACAAGATTATCTAATATGAATCTTGAAATCTCTTCCCACGATAGTGGTTGGCTTTGACATGATTTGTGCTAAGTTTGGTTTTGTGTATACAAGTTGGAATGGATCATTGGGCTTGCTAGGTTCACCAAAAATTTTGGCATGGTGCTCTCTGGAATATCCATGAGGTATGAAATTAATGCTATTGTAGTTTGAGTTAAAGTGGACTTGTATTTTTTTGTTATGTATGACACTGGTAAATAGAGTGGAAAGTGATAGAATCTTACAAGATAGATCAAAAATGTTTAAAAGGTTTGGTAGACTATGGAGACCAGAAAGAAACTTCTTTGTAACTTACTATACTTTTGTTTCCAATTTAAATATGTATGCAGTGCAATATGATCCGTGAAGCAACATCATTTTTGTTGGATGATTTGAAGCCTAATTTGCCAAAACATGTGCATCTTCAAACTAAGACAAGTTGTTAATATGATCATGAAGTAACTAGCTTTTAAACCTAGGTCAAAATTACACTAATGTGCAAAGTCTAGAAAGAGTGAAAATGTAACTATTTATACATTGTTAATTGTAGAAATTACTGTGGTTTTTTCTTTTCTAATTTTATTTTCCTTGCAAGTTCTTGAGATTAATTTGGTCACTTTCCCTAATGTTGTTGATGCTATCTTGGCAAATGGAATTTTCAGTCACTATGACCATCCTCATATAGCACAGTTGTGTAAGAAAGATGGTTTATATATGTGCACACTTTAGGTAGGTGATTCATTGGGAGTACACTTGAGCTTTAATATAGATTGAATATTTTGTATGAAATATTGTCTATATGAATTTTTGTGGAAATATTTTTTAGGTTTACTCCATTTTTCCTTATGTCAAATGGTTTCTTAGGAAATATTTATGCATCACTAATATTGTAAGTTTGGTTACAAAACTATACAGAGTTGCCCGATATCAAACATGATATCAAAATTTTGTTTATTAACTATTGTAAAAGTGCATCTGAAGCTGATGAGGAGCTAAGAGAATATAGCTTGCAAGTGTTAAAAGAGTTTGGTTGTAGAGAAATTATGTATTTTCATCTCACACTATTTTTTAACATTAGTGGTTCCATTTTAAAAGTTCATATCATCTATATTGAAAGTATATGTATGTTTTGGTGAAATGCATCTTTAGATTTCATTCTTCAAATAGAAAACCCTGATTTTTCAAAATTTTGTAAATAATCACCTTAAAGATGCAATTTGCAGGCATTGGAGAGTTCTGTCCTATGTTGTACTAGAGATGTGGCTATTTATTGTGATATGATTTTGGAACTTGCTCTGGAGTACATAAGCTATGATCCAAACTATATTGATAATATGGAAGAAGATATAGAAGAGAGTAATGGAGAGGAGGAGGATGAGTATGTTAAAATTTCTTAAGAGAATTATTTGCTTGAGAAAATTTAATTTTTGCACAATGGTGTCTTTTATTTTCATGTAATTATGAATTGTATTACCAACATGTGAATAATATTTTGTTGATCTAGAAAGAGTGCTAATGAATATAGCGATGATGAGGATATCAACTAGAAGGTTTGGAGGGCAGTAGCTAACTGTTTGTCTATTGTGATAACATCTCGTCCAAAAATGTTATTAAAGTTGTATTAGGAGGCATGTGATTTGAACCTTTCTCAATTGTTGCTCGGAGATATTTATCATTTTCACAAAAGTTGACTCTATTAGTCCTATACATTTGCCATGTTTTTGACCTTTGTGTGCCCAATAATTTTGGCTTAGTGTCTCTTCAGAGTTTATGGTTTACCTCCAAAGAGTGACAAAAATGGCCCTTTGTCTTTGTTAGAGTCAAGAGGATACGTAAATTCCATTCTCTTGGCATAACACTAAACTGCTAATGTTATGCACAAATAGGAATAAATTGAGTTTGAAATGATATATATCAGTTGTTATCTCATTTCAAAATGTGGTTATCTTTAGGAATTTTTTTATAAGATGTTATATGAAATGATTGCTAGCTAACACCTGCCAAGGAAACATAACTTGCTTCTTCCCACAGTGAATTCTGCTCAAGGTTTTGGCATTGTGAAGTGTAGCCCAGTTCTTTATGTGCCAATGTCAATACTGAGAATGCTAAGAGATGGCATGGTTACTCTGATTGATGTTATTTCTTTGTTGATAAATATATCTATTGTATTTTCCTTGGTTTGTTAAATGGGAAGTAATCTAAGGGGAGAACAGTTCATTATTTTTCCCAGTAAGTGTTTTTATAAATATAAAATGATAGCATTATTTAGACTTGCACAATACACCAAATTTTTCTTTGCTTCAATTATTGAACACAAAAAATTTGTGATATCCCTATGAATATGTTAACAGTATTGAGATGAATCTTTTTCATTCATTAATTTCTTAGAGAGATTAATAATCTCATTTGGCATGCAAATGAGTTCTAAGGTTGCATAGAATCTATTTTGCAGGCTTGCCCAAGGCTGATAGAGAGGTTCAAATAGGAAGAAGAAAATGTTAAAGTATTAACATTTTTGTTTAGGTGAATGATACCATTATTTTGCCTTTATGATTTCAACCCCTTGTTAATATTGCTGCAAATGGATGTGTTCGATGCCTTCATTGAGTTGCTATGCTAAACTAGGAACATGATTAAAGGATCAAGGGATGCCCAACATTCAAGGCAAGTAGTTAATGAAATATGTAGCCAAGATGTTTTGTAATGCTGTAGTTTTTTTGAGATGGTATCCTATTAAAGGTTTGTTGGTTGCCTTGTGCATGGTTGTTTGACTTCCAACTGTGTTATTTTAAAAATAGACATATTTTTTATTGATAAATGAACAAGGCTTGATATGGGAAATGGCATCATCAGTTGACTATTCATAGCGAACATGTGGGAAGTTGTGTAAGATCTTCCACATTTCACTAATAAGAAGAATCAAATGAGAATGGCTTGATGTTTTCCCATTTTCTCTATAATTGCATTCTCTATAATAATATTTGAATATGTAGTGTTTTTTTGTCATGATTGAAAGGAGTGTTCATGGATATCATAGTTATTTTTCTCAAATTTTTTGGTTACTAGTTTGCCTTATAAAATCATAGCACAACAATCATGATAATGGAACATTGGCATTTTTTTGTTAATATTTTATAGCAATTGATCATTAAACTAAATGCAACTATCATGTCTTCTAATATAAAAAATCTTCAAAATGGCTTATATCATTCAACATCTTGGTAGTCTATTGTTGATGTTGAAGTAAGAAGTCCCAAAAATAGTTAAGTCTCTAAACAGGCAGCTCAGGGAAAAATCAGTAAAGACTAAGGTGAATGTAGATCTATATGTGGGAAATAGTGATGCTCTGTAATACATATTACTCTTTTGTTTATAGTTTCTTTTGCATAGAATAGAGGCCTTGTGATTTATCTTCCTAATTTGTTTCTTGTTAGATACAATTGTTCAATTGTGTGTTGTCTTTGATGTCACACAAATGTCATATTAGTCATCAAACAATGTCTACCGAACTTAGAAGGTTAGCAAAGCAAAGGATAGTGTCTACCAAGCTCAAAAGGTTAGCAAGGAAATAGACAGTGTCTACCGAGTCCAAAAGGTTAGTAAAGATAGTTTGTAGTGTCTACTGAGTAGACAGTTAGTTATTGAGCCTTCAAGGTAATCAAAGAAATGTAGTTCTTACCAAGCTCACTCGATAATTGAAGAAAATATGATAGAAACAGTTCTTACCGAGTTCACTCGATCATCAAAGGTAATTTGGTAAAAGTAGTTCTTACTAAATACACTCAGTAGCCAAAGGATTTTAAGATATTGTAATGTTAACCAAGTCAAGAAGGTTAACTCTGGAAATTCTTGGAAGCAGTATTTACTGAGCAGGGTCGACCAATAAAGGAATTTTATTTGTTTAAGAATAATATATGTAGCCAACTGATGAATGGTTTATTGGTAAATGTAACATGTAAATGGGCCGACTTGACAACCTGAACGATATAAATAAGAAGTCAAGTTGTGAATTCAAAGAAGTATGAGGTGGAAGAATGTGGAATTAATATGATATGAAGACTAATTATTGTGGAAGTAGATTCGAAGGATGATCAGAGATCATTGAGGAGCAGCAAAGCCATAGTTGATCAAGGAGGATCTAATGATGCTGAAAAGAGACCTGTATCCAGCAAATTCAATTGCATCTTGTTCGGGTCAATTCATTGTTGCTTTCTAACCATTGTAGCAGTGATTTAAAATCTCTTAACAAAGTTGGTTTAACAGCCATTTTGTAAATCCTCTAACAAGGTGACAGTTCAGTTGAATTGTTCTAGAGACCTCTAGTAAGGCCACTCCTAGTAGGGTGATTAAATCCTCTAACAGGGTCACACCTAACAGTGTAGTATTGTAACCTTTAATAGGGTTGGCTCCTAATAGGGCTCACTTCAGAAGAGTGAAAAATTGGTGACTAGTTACTTGGTGGCTTTTCCCATATTGGGTTTCCACATTAAATTCAGTGTCTCTTGTGTTCACTTTATTTTCAATTACATGCATGAATGCTTGAAAAGAAAGTAATAGTTTAATTTACCGAGTTACAGTAGTTATTTATTAAGTAAAAGTAGTAGTTAAATCATTAAGACATCTAAGGCATTTTTGGATTAATTTTTGTGTGTAACTAATTCACCCCCCTCTCAGTTACACTATCTTGTATTCCAACAATTGGTATCAGAGCTTTTGGTGCTTACAAGAAAAAATTTCAAGGATCTAAGCTAAAGATCAAGATGTCTTACAAAAGAGAAATTCCCAAGACTTAAAAGGGACAACTTCTCAGCATGGCAAGGATTGATGAGGATTCATCTGGCTTCCATTGGTGATACAGGACTACAGTACCTTGATCAAAAATATGAAGAACCTTCTGGTACATTATCTATCAATGGTATTGCTGAAAAGAAGACTCACAATAACATGATGATAGATATAGCATCTGCTCTAAGTTATGAAGAATTTGATGACATCAAGGATTGCAAAACTACCTTTGAAATGTGGAACAAGCTGAAAGAAATCTATGGAGGAGATGATAATGTAAGAAGAGCCAAAGCAGAAAGTTTGAGAGAACAATTTGACCAAATGAGGATGAAAATATTACAAAGCATGTGTTAGTGCAATCAAAGCATCTGGAGGAGATATCAATGAGGAGATAGTTATAAGTAAAGTACTTAGAACCCTACTTCCTATTTATGCAATCAAAGTATCTGCAATTCAAGAAAGGAGATGTGAGGCAAATCATAAAATAAATTTAGAGGTCATAGTTGGAAGATCGACTACATTTGAGTGAGACAACTATGACAACTATGTTTCAGCAACCAAGAATGTTGAATTAGCATTTGAAGCCAAGCTTTCACTCAAAGAAAAAGGGAAAAAGATGAGGGAACCACAATTAGAAAGTGATGAAGAATCAAAAAAAAGTTTAGATAGTGATCTTGAAGTGGTTGAAGCTCTACTAGCAAGAAAATATTCAAGAGGCAAAGGAAAATACAAAGGTAAAGTTTCTCTAATCTATTTCTCTTGTGAAGAAATTGGACATATTGCTGCTAGGTGCCCAAATAAGTAGAACAAAGATGAAAAGAAAGGTCACAAGTACAATGGCAAGAAAGACTTCAAATCATTCAAGGATAAAGGTAAGAAAACATGTTTTATGGAAAAAGATTCCAATGATTCTGATGATGAAGAAGAAGATGAAATTGTCTACATTTCTATAAAAGATGAATTCTGATAATGATGAGGAAATGCACTAATTTCTCATATGAGCAAAAATGATACATTGATCATAGATAGTGGTTGTTCTCATCACATGACTGGTGATAAAACTAAGTTTGAATACTTTGAAGACTATGATGGTGGTAGTATAAGATTTGGTAACAATGAACCTTGTTGTATAAGAGAAAAAGGAAGAATCTCTCTAACCAAGGAATTTGTGTGTAATAATGCATATTGGGTGGAAGGACTAAAGCACAATTTGTTGAGTGTGGCACAGCTACTCAATAATGGATTCAAGGTAGAATTCATGCATGGAAAAGCAAGATTGTTGGATGGCAAAGGGAAGCTGATTGGATCTGGCACTCAAACAAAATGTAACTTATTTTATCTTGAACTTGGTGAATGTTCATGTTTCATTTCTCAAATTGAAGAAATTTGGTTATGGCATAGGAGGTTGTGTCATGTAAACTTTGACAACTTAATAAAAATCAGTAAATTCAGGAAAGTAAGAGGTATTCCTAACATAAAGAAACCTGAGGTTGGTCTATGCAAAAATTGTCAAATTGGTAAAATGGGAAAGACTAGTTTTAAAAGCAAAAACTATCAGACTAAAGAAGTTCTAGAAATTGTGCATACTAATTTGTGTGGACCTATTGGCATTGAAAGTTATACTGGTGAAAAATTCTTCATTCTATTTGTTGATGATTATTCAAGAATGATGAATGTCATGTACCTTAGAGAGAAATCAGAAGCATTTAAAAAGTTCAAATGGTATTTGGCCAGAGTAGAAAAGGAAATAGGAAAAAGACTAAAATGCTTAAGGTATAATAGAGGTGGTGAATTCATTTCACATGAGTTCAATAACTTTTGCATTGAAAGGGGAATCAAAAGACAAGTTTCATCACCTAGAACTCCTGAACAAAATGGAATAGCAGAAAGAAGGAACAAATCTATCATGGATTGTGTAAGAACCTTAATGATTGAGAAAGGCATTGCTATCAAATACTAGAAGGAAGTTATCAACATTGCAGTTCATACCTTGAACTAAGTATAGCTGAAAAAGGACTCATTCAAAACACCCTATGAGTTGGGGTATGGCTACAAACCCAATGTAAGTTATCTAAAGGTATTTGGAAGCAAATGTTACATTTTGAAAGAATCTAGGAAAGGTAAATTTGATGTAAAAAGTGATGAAGGAATATTTTTGGGATACTCTTGCAAAAGAAAAGCATATAGATGTTTGAACTTATCTACTCACAAAGTTATAGAAAGTGCACATGTGAAAGTTGATGAGTTTGCAGAAATAATAGAAGAAGAAAGCAAAAAGGAACCTAAAGACTATAGAAGATTTGTTTACATTGAACCTAATACAATACCAAGTATACCTATCAATCAGGAATCCTCAACTCTAGAGTCTTCATTAACTAAGTCACAAGAAGTTCAAACCGAGTCAACATCTACTGAGCTACAAGAACCCAAGTTGCAAATAGAAGCTACTGAGTTAGAATCTAGCAAGCCTGAGAAACCTAAATCAAAACCAGAAGTTGAGAGATAGAAGGATAAAAATGCAAGTCATTCGAAAGGCAAGGAGCTCATGTTAGCCAAATATGTCAGAAAGCATCATGCACCAGATCAGATCATTGGTGATAAATTAGAAGGAACAATGACAAGAAGTAAGTTGAAAGGCACTTGTTTACTTGCTGATTTTGAACCTAGAAATGTCAAAGATGCATTAGACAATGAAAGTTGGATTGAAGCTATGAATGAAGAGATAGAATAGATAGAGAAAAATAAAACATGGACTCTTGTACCTAGACCCAAAAACAAGATTGTGATTCGAACAAAGTGGGTATTCAAAAGCAAACTAAATGAAGATAGTAAGGTATCAAGGAACATAGCTAGACTAGTATGCAAAGGATATTCATAAGAAGAAGGTGTAGACTATGGGGAACCTTTTGCTCCTGTTGCAAGATTGGAAGGTGTCAAAACCTTATTTGCATATGCTGCATTCAAAGGATACAAAGTTTATCAGATGGATGTCAAGTCAACATTTCTCAATGGCATATTGGAGGAAGAGGTAGCCTGAAGGTTTTGTTGATCTAGACAAGAAGGACATGGTTTGCAAGTTGCATAAAGCATTATATGGTCTGGAATAAGCCCCTAGAGCATGGTATGAAAGATTGCATAACTATCTTATTCAGATTGGTTTTCAAAGAACTAATGACAACAACAGTTTGTACATAAAGGAAGGACCAGATAATAAGATTGTTTTGGCAAAAATATTTGTAAATGATACTTTGTTCATAGGAAATGATGATCTTTGCAAAGAATTTTCAGAACAAATGAACAAGGAATTTGAAATGTCAATGTTTGGTGAAATAAAAAATTTTGTTGGTCTTCAAATTCAGCAGATTAAGAATGATATCTATAGCTGACTGATGAATGGTTTATTGGTAAATGTAACATATAAATGAGCCAACTTGACAACCTGAATGGTATAAGTAAGAAGTCAAAAGTTGTGAATTCAAAGAAGTATGAGGTGGACGAATGTGGAATTAATATGATATGAAGACTAATTGTTGTGCAAGCAGATTCAAAGGATGATCAGAGATCATTGAGGAGCAACAGAGCCATATTTGATCAAGGAGGATCTAATGATGTTGAAAAGGGATATGTATCCAACAAATTTAGTTGCATCTTGTTCAGGTCAATTCATTGTTGATTTTTAACCATTGTAGTAGTGATTTAAAATCTCTTAACAGAGTTGGTTCAACAGCCATTTTGTAAATCCTCTAACAAGGTGACAGTTAAGTTGAATTGTTCTAAAGACTTCTAGCAAGTCCACTCCTAGTAGGGTGATTAAATCCTCTAACAAGGTCACACCTAATAGTGTGTATTATAACCTTTAACAGGATTGGCTCCTAATAGGGCTCACTTCAGAAGAGTGAAAAATTGGTGACTAGTTACTTGGTGGTTTTTCCCATATTAGGTTTCCACATTAAATCTAGTGTCTCTTGTGTTCACTTTATTTTTAGTTACATACATGAATGCTTGAAAAGAAAGTAATAGTTTAATTTACTGAGTTACATCAGTTGTTTATTAAGTAAAAGCAGTAGCTAAATCATTAAGACATCTAAGGGATTTGTGGATTAATTATTGTGTGTAACTAATTCACCCCCCTCTTAGTTACACTATCTTTTATTCCAACAGTTTCTATACATGGGAAGTGACCTATGGCAAAAGGTGGTAATCATGTCTCTATTTGTATGGAAACTAATTTGATTAGTTATTGTCAGTGTTTTTCAAGCATTCTATAAAATAATTCAAATGCCTTGCATATGATTTGACATTTTGCATGCATCCTGCACTCTTTCATCTGACTGATGATGAATTATAGGGAGTGATCTGAAATGATGATGCTAAAAAATACACACAATCAAATCCAAAATGAACTTGCATTACAAATGGATTATGGAAATTTGATATTGTTAATATTGCATGTTTACCAACACAATCACAACTTAAACATATATAAATATTGTGTGTGTGTTTTAGCATCATCATTTCATATCACTCTCTATAATCCATCATCAACAAGATGAGAGAGTGCAGGATGCATGCAAAATGTCAAATCATACGCAAGGGATGTGAATTGTTTTATAGAATGCCTGAAAAAAATTACACCCAAGCATTGGTCAAAATTTTGACCAATACCTGGTAGTTTTCTACTAACATTGGTCAAAATTTTGACCAATGCCTAGGTGTTTTCGACCATCATTGGTCAAAATTTTAACCATGCCTAGGTGTTTTCCACCAGGCCTTAGTCAAGATTTTAACCAATGCCTAGTGGTTTTTTACCAGATTTTGATCAATACATGACCAAGAATTGGTCAAAATTTTAACCAATGCTTGGTAGAAATTGCACTGGGGCTCTAGAAAGTTTTTGACCAATGGATTGGTCAAAATTTTGACCAACTAGTATGTTGGTCAAAATTTTGCCGAGAAAATTTTTGACCAATTGATTGCTCCAAATTTTGACCAACTTGGGTTGAAATTTTGACCAATAATGGTCAAAAAATGAGCCCAAATGTACTAGTGTTAGCAATGTTCCTGCCTAAACTCCTATTCAAAATTTCTCCTTGCTCCACTTCACTCATGCTCACCATCTATAATAATTGATAACAATTTTATTAATGGGATTAAAATGAATTGACATAAGTCAATGTGTTGCCTCGCCCATTCTTCAAGTGCTAGTATAGGCTAGGATGGGAGTAGAGAGGATGCTTGGTTATGATATTGCTTCATTAGTATTCATTGTCTATAAGAAAGGATATTGATGTTACATAGAGTCACTAGGGGGTCAAGGTCCTGAGAGACTATTAGTATAACCTTAGAGTTTACTCATGTGATGGCACTTTCCCATATGTATATTAGGTTTCCTATGTGTCTTGTTTGCCTCTAAGATTAGATGTTACCTTTTGTACTTAATACCTTGAGATAGGATGCTATTTGGATCCCTTGACTTAGATTCTTGATGTGACTTTTGGATTGCTATCCATTTGGGACTTGAGATTGTCTCCTCAACACAAGACTGCTAGGGTAACCATAGAGTTGACTCATGTGATGACACTTTCCCATATGCAAAGTAGGTTTCCTACATTTCTTGTTTTCTTGTAGGATTGTGTGTTACCTTATATACTTAGTACCTTGATATAGGATGTTATCAGGATCCCTTGACTTAGATTCTTATTGTGACTTTTGGATTGCTACTCAATTGGGACTTGATATTATCTCCTTATCACAATGGAAGTGGGATAAATTAAGTTTAGTGATTATTTTTCTATTGAGATTTGACAGTTGGATACTAATGTTGGATGTAACTTATTGCATATGTTTCATTCTTCTTATTGTATGGTCATGTTGTTTGGTCATATTTGGTATTCTATACATTGGTTATTGAGATCCCATGGGATGATGTATCTCATCATGATGTATATTATTTTATCATTTCATACCTTACAACATGTGCAACAAATGAGTATGCATCTTATGCACTTCTATATTTTTTCATGTGATTGTTCTATGTCATGGACTTTCTTTATTTATTTGACTTAAACTTAATTAAACTTATGTGTGTGAATTCAATGTTATGAAACTCTTCAAAGATGTAAATGTTATTATTTTTCTCATGTATATATGTTATGTGTATTTGAGTTATTGCTTCTTCTTAGTTATCTTTGTGTTTTTTTAATCTAAAAAAATAATCAGCAAACTTAGCAACATTATAGGTTAATTTCTATTGGGTTCGTTAGTGGGGTGTTTACATATGGCATTAGAGAATGAGTTTCTACACTAGAAACTTTGAGCATATTGTGTACCCACTAGATGAAAAGTAGACAACTTATAAACAAATTTAAAAAAACAATATTTATTTACTACAAACTGAAACAATTGGAAACAACTTGAACAAAAAATTTACCAACACAAACATAGGAAAAGGAAAAACTAGAAGAACTCGTAACACTTGTTTTCAAAATAACTATTCATGTGATTTTTCTTTATGATGTCATGTATGTGTTTGATTTTAGTATGTTTTTTTTATCACTTGGATGTTGTGGAGGATGGAGACTAAAATAAGATTAGATGAGGGTTAGTAGCTCAGGCCAAGGTAGAGGGTGGGAAGGGGTAGGAATAATACCCCTCATGTGGTTGATCATGAGTCATGTTCATGAAGAGAACATGGAGGAGAAAGTTGACTCAGAGTAACCCAACACTAGGTAGTTATTATAGACTATCTTAGAGAACCTACCTCTTTAGGAGAGAATCGGTTAGGATGGATCATGTCATTCCGAGAATGATGAGAGGCATAGATCCAAGAGCCCTAGAAGAGATCATTCAGATGATAGATAAGATTATATCAAGCACACCTATATGAATGACCTATTATGGGCTAAGCTTAAACCTTTCTTAGGAGAAGGTACTAGTTATGATGTGAAGAAATGGTTGATTATATTGAATAGATGCTTTACGATGCAATAATTTGACACTAATTTTAAATCAAGGTATGTTATTAGTCACTTGGAGATCTTTGCAACCAACTAGTGGAAAATAGAGGAAAGGAAACTTAAATTCAGCATGAAGACTATTACATGGGAATTATTTCTTTTAAAAAATTATGATTGCTTCCTACCAAAGTAGTGGAACCAATAAGGGGCAGACAAGTCTCACAATCTAAGTATACCATGATTTTGGTTGAGTATGAGTGCAATTTATTTGAGCTCATGAATTACATAGGGATTAGTCACAATTTATTGTTGATGGTGCAACACTTTATATGAGGACTAAATAATTATATCATTAGGGGTGTGAAAGTATTCATGTCTAAGACCCTTAAGGATGTGGTTCTTATGGATGTATTTGTAGAACGAAATATCACTTTAGGACATGGTGTTTTTGTGGAGGCACCTGCTAGTCAACATGTACCTTCAAGATTTAGGGGCACACAGAGACAAGGAGAGGGTAGTAATAGGAAGCCTCCTTTATCTAGAGGAAACAAGAGGAAAAAATAGAAGAGGGGATTTTTTATCCATCTTAGACTGGTGGCAGTGGTTCCAACTCATAGAAATTTCGTAACTCTCAATGTAATAAGTGTAATCAACATAGTCATCCTTCTCAAAGCACTCACTCTTTTTCCAGTAGGGGAAACCATCATCAATCTAGTGTACCTCTAGCTAGTAGAGGTTTGCTAAGGGTATATGATGTTTCTCATGTGGACATCTTTGCTAGATTGTAGCCAATTTCTCACAACATACTTCTCAATATTCTGGATAGAGGCCAGCATCATTAGAGCTTATAGTGGGTAATGATGGGAGATCACATAGAGTCTTTTTAGTGATAGATCATTACTAGGAAAATCAACAAAGTACCATTGTTGAGACTATAGGAGAAATTAGAGGTACATCTCTTTCTATTATATTTGATCCATGTGCTAAAGACTCTTTGATACCACCTTCTAGAGTAGCCAAGTGTGATCTTGAGGCAATTAATAAAGACATAGGTTGGCAAGTGGAACTAGCTTTATGAGCCAAGGTAGCGACAGATTTTCTAGTGCATCAATGTGAATTAGCCCAGGAAGATTCACTACTATAGTAGACCTATGAGTTATTCCCCTTGGATCTTATGAAGTGGTATTAGGTATGGATTGGTTGGGTTTGCGTGGAGCTAGCATTGACTACTAGAGGAAGAGCATTAAGTGTAAAGATGATGAGGGTAAGGACTCTGAAATTGTTGGCATCTAGAGGCCATATCTCTATGCTTGATTTCCATTATGTAGCTTATGTAAAGCATCCAAAAGGGTTTCCAGGTATTCACCATTACTATGAAAAAACTAGAAGAGGAAGAAGAACCTAAGGATAATGCTTTATATCACCTCATATTGTAGGAGTTCATTGATGTCTTTCCTAGTGAGATTCAAGGTATGCCATAATATAGGGACATTTATTTTTACATTGCCTCATTCCAAGAGTAGATCTCATATCTAAATCTTGGATAATTAGATGACTACTTTGGAGTTGAGTGAGTTTCAACTACAGCTAGAGGACTGGTCTACCTCACAATAAGTATATAATAATCATGCTCTAGGCCATGCTTAGGAATAATCTATTCAATCTAAGGATTATTTTTCCCACTATGAGGTGCATTTAATCTTGTCAACCCAAGGACGTATACTTAAAATGGTCGGCACAGTAGGTGCCCTAGGTCTCTTAATGAGTCACTATGCTTATGCTGTAGGAAAGTAAAATGCAAGGAAAAGAACTTACACTATTGCTATAGGAAACTAACACACTTAACTCTTTATGAATACTAGAAATACAATGAAAGACTAACACATATTCCAACTCAGTCCATCTACTATAACTATTCTCACAGATGCTACAAGAACATTCACAAAGTATGATGCTACAGGAAGGAACTTACAACTTCTACTTGCACTACTAGAAATGCTTGGAAATAAATTTATACTATCCTAATCTAGGCCATGCTTAGGAATAATGTATTCAATCTAAGGATTATTTTTCCCACTATGAGGTGCATTTAATCTTGTCAACCCAAGGATGTATACTTAAAATGGTCGGCACAGTAGGTGCCCTAGGTCTCTTAATGAGTCACTATGCTTATGCTGCAAGAAAGTAAAATGCAAGGAAAAGAACTTACACTATTGCTATAGGAAACTAACACACTTAACTCTTTATGAATACTAGAAATACAATGAAAGACTAACACATATTCCAACTCAGTCCATCTACTATAACTATTCTCACAGATGCTACAAGAACATTCACAAAGTATGATGCTATAGGAAGGAACTTACAACTTCTACTTGCAATACTAGAAATGCTTGGAAATAAATTTATACTATCCTAATCTAATCCACCTCCCAAGTGGGCCCCCTTAGTTGGCTTTACCTAAACTACTAACATAGGATAGAAGCCACAAACTATTTCATTATATTTTAGAAATTCATTACATGGGAACAATACATAGAACTTTAAAAACAACTCACTACAAAAGTTAATAGTTTGTTTTTATAAAAAAAATTCTTGTAACTAAACTAACACACTTGGTCTAATCCCTATATATAGAAGATCAATGCTTCTTTCGAAACAAAAAAATAAATAACCTAGCTATAAATCCGTAGGAGAGAAAGAAGGCAAATAACAGCTCAAGGCGAAAAGAAGAGATAATGGCTCAAGGCAAGAATAATAAAGTCTAAACAACCACTTGCCATAATAATAAATTCAAAGAATGCAGTAAGTATTCATAGCTCCTCCATACTCACAACTGTGTCCTTCACTACCATTATGACTGTTCTCCACTATGGCTAAATTGCACCATTCTTTTCTCCTTGAATGCTATTGGTTGTCTTCAACATTCATCTTTGAATTCTTCCAATCATCTTCAGCTTCATTGCTAATAGGTTAGTTATAATGTAGAGATAATTGCAAATAAGCATTTTCAAATTAACTTCAGATATAAGAACACACATTTTGATAATTATATGAAATACCACATCATATATATGATATTGACAAAAGATGACATACTATCTACCCATAGGTTAATCATTGGTTTAGGTAAACATAAGTTCACAAATGTCTTGATGAAAATGAAATAGAGTATTAACAAAGTGTTTTAAAAACTATCATGAAATAGAGGCAATAATTAGTCTCATCATCTGCCCCCTAGTAAACTAATGCTTGTCCTCAAGCATGGCATTTCCTAGTCAGTGACCTAAATTCCCCTACTTTTGGCCTTCCTTTCCTATTGATCTTAAAGGTATAATAGAATCCTCATGTTCTTTCCCAAACCTCCCTTCTATTGTCCTCCTGTAGCTTGTCAAGTCTATTAGCATTAATGTCATATAAAGGCCACATGAGCATTGGAGGTTACATAGTGAGTGGGCACCATAATTCTAGTCTAGCCTATTTTCCCAACTCTAGATACTTTGGAGCTTAGTGAAGGTTAGCCTCCAGGTTGATGGGACTATGTGGCTCTAACCTGTTAAGTGACTCAGGTAATCTGGCCCATCTACTTCTAGCACCAACCATGGCTCTCTAGAAAGAAAAGTAGGGAAAATTCTCATAATGAGCATAGGCCTTGGTTCTGGCAGTGAAGATTCTATCCCTTACTCCCTTTTCTTATCCCCATAAGTTAATCTTAACCAATCCCTAATAACTTCTTCTAGTTTACTGCTCTCAGCTCTTAATGGCAAGGGCTCTGTCCTTTCCTCATCTCTGTAATTATTCAGTTGCCTATCATAGTTTGCTTCATTATATATCCAAGACATCAAAGCTCTTAAATGTATATCCCCTATATAGAGTAAAGGGTTTCATTGGGTTTCTAAAGGGATAACAAAATTATGCACATATAATTCATAGAGCAAATTCTACTGCCAAGATGGTAGAGTCTAATATAAACCATAAAATTCATAGGCTCATTTAAATTTTTCATTTATATCCTTAAGGGTTAACATAAGTTGGAATAAGAGAAATTTTTCTTTTAAATAGAGAACATAAATTTGTGGCAGTGGTCTATAGGAAAGTGCTTGATCAACCAATTTGAGGGCATGATCCATCCCCTATTTTTGATTTGCCAATTGCTCTTTCAAATCTGTAATTTCTGCACTTAGAGACACTATGTCTTTCTTCATTCTTTTCCTCTCTTTTCATAAAGCCTTAGCAAACATATGTTGTCCAAACAATTGGAAAAGGAGTATCTACTACAGGACCCTTCTTAGTTCTCTTTTGCCTCATGACTGAAGGGTTTGGCTCTTCTTTTACTAGAACAGAGATTTCTTCTTGCAATTTTTGTTTTCTCTTTGCTCAACTAGAGGTAGGTTTCTGGGTTTCTTGAATAGGAAAAGGCATAGTCTCTTGCACATTTTCTTGCACATTTTCTTGTACATTTTTTGCTTCAACCTCTTGAGTGCTTTGCTTAGTAGGTTCATTACTGGAAACTACATTCTCCTCACTAGGTTGTTCATGAAGGGTAGCCTGGGGTTGTAAGGTTTTAGCTTGGACAAATTCCACCCATGACATGGGAGAAACATCCCTAAGTGATCTTTTTATGAGTAATTTAATTAGGGCATGATGGGTGATGGAATTGTCTTTTCCTTTTTGAGTTTCTTCCGCACTAATACACAACATATTGTACAAGAAATTGTGAACATTTACTAGATGATTATGCCTTATACAATTGAGCAACTTAAAATGATGTGCATGTAAATATGCATCTTCCTTCACCTGTGAGGTACTTGATAATGTGCATGGCCAACTAGTTATATGGTGGTAGAAGAGATATTCTTTTGCATCCTTGCTTGGTAATATCCATCTGAGGATTAGTTGGTATGACAAACTGAGCCCTGGTTGATCTTACATCATGAGTGTTGGGATAATGTTCTCCTATTGCTGGTAACCTAGTTACTTCTACTATACATTCTTTTGTAGCAACCACTATAAAGCCCCATATAGAAGCTTCCCTTCATCAAACATCCTTGTGAATTCTATAGCTACTTCTTCATCCAATGTAGTCAAACTTTAAAAGTACCCTAACTAGTCACACATTAAATCTCCTCACAACCTCGACATCTGAGAGAAAAATGGTATGCTCCACTAGTTCTCACCTCTACAATTGTCCACCCATTTCTGCTTAACACTTTCACTGCTTGCACTATTTTTCCCTTACAAATTTAGGCTTCTTTTGTTGTTTTACAGATCCATATTCACATTTCATTTGACATGTAATTAATGTCATAATGATTCATTATGAGCAATAATATGGCTTTAATGAGACTAAATCATGGAAGTGTGTGAAAATCGTCCGAAAATGAGATTCATATCACTTAAAATTTAAACACAAGTCACATCATAGCTTGATAATAAACTCATTCAAAAATAAGGGGTATGACACCTAGACACTTGTGTACTTAAGGAAATGTGAAGATTTGGAAAAAAATTGTTACGAATAAATAGGAATGTCATTGGGTTTTAGTAACCTTCCCTGCCCCCTACAAAATATGGACAAGTGTCCACACTTGTCAGACTTAATATAGGGTATGGAACTGGCATAGCACCACCATAATATAAAGAATGCAATATTAAATATAGTCAAAAAAATCTATGGACTATATATGAATTATAATTTGAAAATCTTATGCCTATTAATTGATCATCGCACATACCAAAAGGTAGTAGAAGTTACATCAGCAGTGATAGCATCCATTAGTAAACTTGCAATGTTTATTGAAAGCATTAGAAAATGATGACGTGGAAAGTGGCTGGGTGGAAGGTAAGGAAATGAAATGAGGTGGATGGGTGGAAGGTAAAGAAATGAGATGAGGTGAGAAAGTGAATGGAGAAATTTGGAACTTTATGTAGGCATAAAGTTTTTGTTATGAGCATGCACAAAGAAATTAGTGTTGAAGAGCAGCAGGCAGAAGGTTAACACCTTCGACTGCAAGAAGAGTTACCCGATTTGTATTTGAATTTGACCACTAGAACTATTGCAAGAAGTCCTCTTTTGTTTGGGGTCATTTATATAACTTGAGTTTGTGACCATTGACTAATAATTTAAAAGGTACCAGATCAATGATATTTAATTGAATAGCTCCATTATCAAAGAGATGATTAATTCCATATGGACCTAGCCATCATGTCTGCAGCTTGCCTGACATATCTTTAAATCTAGAATCATATAGTAGTGCCCAATCACCAACTTGAAATTGTTTATTGATAATATGGGAGTCATGCCACTTTTTTTTTGTTTATGTATAATTTTAGTATGTTCCAAAGCAACTTTGTGCATTTCATCCAAAGAGTTAAGATGTAGAAGATTTTCTCTTTGTGCTAGAGGAAGTTCAATGTCTAACTCTAGTGTGGTTCTTAAAGTTTTATGTTCAAATTCAATGGGGAGAATTGCTATCTTCCCATATAGGAGCTCAAATGGTGTGAATCTTGTAGTAGTCTTCATGTTGTTTTGTAGGCTCAAACAACTTCTTGTAATCTATTGGTCCAATCCCTATAGTGTAGATGAACTATTTTTGTTAGGATGTTCCCCAACTCATGATTTGTGACCTCTGCTTGTCCATTAGCTTGAGGGTGATAAGGACTTGATTTCTGATGCCTGATGTTATATTGTTTCATCAGTTTTGAGATTAGATTAGAGGTAAATTACGCACCTTGGTCAATGACTAGCTCTTTGGGTACACCATAGCACGTAAAAATTTCTTCATACAGGAATTATGCAACTTTTTCATCACAAGCATGCTTCATGGCTTGGACTTCAACCCATTTTTTCAAGTAATTAGTGCACACAAGGATATAGGATTTCCCATTAGATGAAGGATCAATTGGACCAATGAAGTCCATGCCCCATTTGTCAAATGGTGTTAACACCATCTATGGGTTAAGAGGCATTTCATTTGTTCTTGTTGGTCGGCCCATCCTTTAACACTTATCACACTTCTTTGTATAGTTGGTTGCATCTTTATGAAGTGTAGGCCAATAATAACTAGTTGTCAATATTTTTAAGGCTATTCTTTTTGCTGCAAAGTGTCCTCCATATGGTTCATTATGACATGCATGTAGAATGCCATATGTCTCATCCTCTCTCACACATCTTCTCATAACTTAACTAGGTCTAGTGTAAAACAAGAGATTATCTATCCAAGAGAAACAAAAACTTTTCTCTACAAGCAGCTTCTTTTCCTTATAAGAAAAATGTTTTGGTATTTTGTTAGCTGCAATGTAATTAGGAATGTCTGCATACCATGGAGTTTGAACAACAATAAGAAATAAATGCTCATCTGGAAATGCATCATCTACCAAAGTAGTGTCAATATCATCATGATGGATTCTTGATAAATAATCAGCTACAACATCGGTTCTTCTAGGTTTATCAACAATAGTTATATCAAATTCTTGCAACTATAGTAACCATCTTGCTAACCTGCCTATTATAGTAGGTTTTTTCATGAGATATTTAATTGTTGCATGATCAGTATGAACAAATATGGGATAGTCAATTATATAATGCCAAAAAAAATTTAGGTCATAAACTACTGCTAGCACTTCTTTTTCAGTCACTGTGTAGTTTAATTCTGGTACATGAAGGCTCTTGTTAATATAATATATTGCATTTTCAATATTTTGAGATTATTGTGCTAGTACTGCACCTATGGCATAGTTAGAAGCATCTGTATATATATATGAAAAGGAAAATTCCAATTAGGGTCTTGTAAAATTGGGGCTCTAGTGAGAAGTTTCTTAAGCTATGGGAAGACTTCATCACATTCAGATGTCCAACTAAATTCAACTTCTCGTGTGAGTAATTTATACAAGGGACTAGCTATTTTTCTGAAATCTCTTATAAAATGTCTGTAATATCCAACATGACCTAGAAAAGATCTTACATCTTTCAATTTTGTAGGTATAGGCAATGTTTGAATTACCTCTATCTTATCTGGATCCACTTGTATTCCTACAGCTGTTATGAAGTGACCAAGTACCACACCTTCCTGCATGAGTACGAAACATTTTTCACTATTAAGTGCCAAATTATGTTCTTGACACCTTACCAAGACCTTTTCAAGATTCATCATTGCCTCCTCAAAAGTGACTCCAAATGTTGTGAAATCATCCATATATATTTCCATACAATCATGTAACATATCAACAAAGATGCTAATAACAACTAGTTGGAACATTGCAAGAGCATTACATAGACCAAATGGAAAAATAGAGTATGCAAAAGTACCCCATGGGCATGTAAATGTGGTTTTGTCTTGATCTTTAGGAGCAATACTAATTTGATTGTAACCACTATACCCATCTAGAAAAGAGAAATACTTCTTTCCAGCTAGAGTGTCTAGAACTTGGTCTATAAATGGTAAAGGAAAGTGATCCTTTTTGGTGGCCTTGTTCAATTCTTTGTAATCTACACAAATTCTTCATTTTACTCCCTTTTTGGGCACTATGACCAGAGTTGAAACCCATCTACTATTAGATATAGGATAAATAAAACCAGCATTAAGCAATTTTTGCTATTCAGTTTTAACTATTTCTCTAAGGCTTGGATTTATTCTTATATGGGGTTGACGGAGTGGTAGACACCCTTCATTGATGTATATCCTATGGGTGCATAATGTAGGACTCAACCCTTTCATATCACCATAGTTCCATGTAAAGGCCTTTTCATGCCTTTGAAGCAACTTTGTTAATTGTTCCATCTGTGTGGGTGTTAATTTGGGATTAACATGGAGATTATGACTTTTAGATAGTTCAATAGTAGTGGTAGACTCTATCATAGCAGCTTTAGAGATTGGACTTGCTTCTAATTCACACGATAAGAGTGGATGAAGAATGTCAAGTTCTTTGAGCAGAGTACAACTCTAATCACATTCCTCATATGTGATTAATTCCAACACAGAACTTTCAGATACATCTTTTTCTACCATACAACTATTTTTGATAAGATAAATAGGTTTTAAGGGATCCTAAAACCCATAAGACAATTTTTAGTAAGGATACTTTGAAGTATTGTATCTTCCTCCTATAGCTTTAGAAAGGATCTTCTATGTAACATCATGAGTTGTACTATAGAATTTAATTCTTCTTCTTCATCCCCTAAATCTAGCCAAACAGATGTGCCCAAATCTAGTAATGGTTGTCCTAGAGGATATAAATCAAATTTCTCTATTGCTTGGCCATTGGATATTGTCATATTCCCTAATCTACAACTTATATTTGCATTAGTTATGGCTAACCATGGTCGACCTAGGATGACAGGGTAACTAGATAGATTAACTTTGGGGGATAGAATCATGAAGTCTGCAAGATACTCTAGAGAGTTTAAGGTTACAACTATGTTTTCTATCATCCCATTAGGGGTGATAGTAGAACTATCTGCAAGTTGCAGAATTGTTGGAGTAGCCCTTAATCCTTCCATTTTCAACTTCTTCATAGTGTCCTTGGTCATGACATTTATAGCAATATCAAGATCTATTAAAGCATTTTTAACAAACTAACCATTTATACTGACATTCACTATTGGACTACTTGGATCAAAATATTTTTGTGTGATCAATTTTCCTAACATA